>SPJY01031394.1:1403342-1615821 GCA_005191435.1 Raddia distichophylla
TTGATCAACTGAGGTGGTAGCTCGGCTGACTCTGCATCTGGCTCACAAGCTGTTTCTGCCTCTGGAATTGGCTCCACACTTGAGCTGTCCTGAGGCAATGCTCCCCCTGAATCTGGCACTGGTTCAGGTGTGAGAGGTGGTGGAACCGTCTCGGTCTCCCTTTGAACCTCTACTGGCCTCACATCACCAGCTGGCATCTCCTCCACTGCTTTTGCCAACTGCTCACCATCCACATCATCCAGATTCTCATGCTCTCCTTGACTCCCATTTGATTCGTCGAACTTCACATCACAGGTCTCCTCAATCTGACCACTGCTCTCATTGTAAACCCTGAAGGATGATTGTCGGGGATAAAAATACGGCCCATTGCCATGGCCCACTACCTGACGGCCTAGTCGAACGGCCTACCAGGGCCCAGTTCCCTGGAAGGTTCTATCTGGCCCATATGTATCCTGCCGAACAGCCTCCGGGTTGGCACGGTGCGTAATGGCCTAGGATTCCTGTTTGAGTCCTACTCGAACAAGAGTTCTGCACGGCTACGTGAAGACCCGGACGTAGTTTCCCGGATTGGATTAGGAGTCGTGATCCCCAAGAATTGGAGTCTACCTTATCTACCTCGGGACGTATTTGGCATGTACGAGTTCGTTACGGTCTCGTAGTTAGCCCGGCCCGATATTCCCTCGGTAGGTCGGTTTGCTCCGCACTATATAAACAGGGCCCCTACGGCGTTTTAGAGGACCCCCTGGCCAGAAGCTGGTGACTTAGCACCTGATCATCGTATTGTTGCATACTACACCCTGTACACACATAATCTCGCCGAGATCTGTTCGTCTCGTCGAGGATCCTCTTGTAATCATCTCTGATATATAAGAAAGGCTGGACGTAGGGCTATTATCTCTCCCGAGAGGCCTGAACCAGGATAAAAACCCTTGTCTCCCTGTTCGCTGTTGTTCGTCTTATTCGGCGTGTCTCCTATCTCCATCTTAAAGAACCTTTGTTGACTTGGGTCGATATCCCAACCGTCGACAGATATGATGTTAGTTTTGTAGTTGCTAATGACATATTTTTAAAGAAATTAACGGTGAAAGTTATACTTTGAAGACCGTGCCAAAAAATTATATGCCCTATATTTTGGAACGGAGAGAGTAACATTTTTCTCTCTTCTCTTTTTATTTGCTACAGTGCTAAGCCCACCCTGAGTTGGGCACCATTGACCTTGTCCTTATGACAACGTGATGGTACGGCTAACTTGATACTTCCTCTGGTAACAAATATTTGACGCTTTTGACTTTCCACAGTCTCCAAAAAACAACTTTAGCCACTAAAATCATCCCCGATAATCCCTCTATATTACCCTCTAAACACTATTACTGAGACATAAATAGTGTTTTAGAGGGTGGTAGAGAGAGGCTGTTGGGTATGCTTTAATTACCATGTTTGTTTTTTAAAAAATTACTTGATCGAGACGCATGTTAAACGTTAATTATCAAATATTTGTGACTAGATGGAGTACCAGTTTGCAAGTCATCTAAAACCTTAGCAGTCTCTAAGCCATCTTTAAGCAGTGTTATGTCAGCTAATTAATGATGTGAAGGAGAGTGTGTGTTCATAGATATTTGAGCCGTCTCTTATGCAAGAGTCGACTCTACACGAGAATTAAGAAACTTTGTGTGTGGGAAAATTACCTATAAAAACGTGCAGCCATATGTATTATTGTATATAATGTGTCTAAGCCATCTCTACTGTTGTTTATAGATGACATGATAATAGTTAGATGCAACTACTGTCTTGATAGTTAGAGACAACTACCGTATCAACTATTACACATGCTCTAAATCAAAGGATCTTTAAAAAATCCAGCTTTGAAGGACGGGCCCAACGCCCATGGGCCGACCGGCGAGGAAGAATAAAAGGGGCCGAGAGCGAGAGCCGGAGCCAATCAGCGTAGATCGATCGGCGGCGCACATGGGGACGGCGGCGGAGGAGGAGCGGCCGCAGCCGAAGCGGGCGGCGCGGACGCTGGTGTTCACGTACGGCACTCTGAAGCGCGGCTTCTCCAATCACGGCCTCCTCCAGGACCTGGTCCGCGACGGTGACGCCTGCTTCGTCGGCGCCGCCACCACCGCCGCGCGCCTCCCGCTTGTCTGCGGGCCCTACCGCGTCCCCTTCCTCCTCAACCTCCCCGGCGCAGGCCACCGCGTCGCCGGCGAGCTCTACGCCGTCTCGCCGCTGGGCCTCGCGCGCCTCGACGACCTCGAGGGCGTCTCCCGCGCGCACTACGAGCGCCTCCCCGTCTCCGTCCTCCTCGCCGAGGGCGCGCAGGTCGACGCCATCGCCTACTACGCGCACCACGACTACGCCGCCGACCTCTGGGCGCGCAGCGGCGAGAAGGGCTTCCCGGAGTACTCGCCGGCCGTGGCCGCCGGCTACATCCGCCGCAAGGATCGCCCGCAGGACGTCACCTTCCTCGAGCAGATCCGTATCTTCGTCTCCTCCCACTCCTAGACTAGAATTAGAAGATGCCGGCTATTCTCGTGTTTTGCTTGGATGATTCATCGTCATCCACCCAAATCCAACCCTGTCTGCGTGTGTCAATTGATGATATTGTGATCTGTATCAACTTCATCTGCCACCGCTATTGTTCTTGACCAAGATCATTCACTCTCAAGGTAAGATTGCTATCTTGTAAACGACATCTTTTTTCTATGTAAGATGTCCATGAAACGTTTTCAAGATTCAAGCTTTGTATCGTGTGATCAACGATTAAATTGTCCCAAATATAAAAATCATTGTATCATAGAATCTTCTGATACTGCACGATACGTGTGCTTTGGAAATTTCAGATTTGCATTTAATAATTAAGCAACTTTACGTCCTCTTCGATTCGCAGCTCAAATTTAGTTTTGATTTGATTTTAAAAATTTTATTTTTATATAGACTGGCATGATATTTTAAAACAATTTTTCAAAACTTCGTAGGTTTTTCTCGATATTCTAAAAAAATTAGTTTTTTTTCAGGCCACTTTTAAATGTCCTCAATCTTTTGACCAAAGATAAATTAAAGGCCTTAGCTTACTTTTGACATGGAGGTGAGATGAATCAGCATGGCCAAGATGCTCCCATCACTCGCTTTAAAAAAACAAAAACAAAAAAAGAGGAGAATTTTGCTTCGTATTGTGCAAAGATTCTTCAAAGGTTGCTAGCTACAATTTGTTGCCGTTGACCAGTCGTCCATTCACTTTCCCAATGACCGACGAACTGATCATGACCAAAATAATTAGTTTGTAGAGTAGATGGCAGAGTGGAAACACCGATGCTTATATGGATCAAAGTAAATAATACGAATCTGCAGGCGCGGAGTCTATTTCATTCGGTATGGCTCTGTAGTGTTGCCGGCCAAAAGCGCCGAATCTTTTACACAACATGCCCATTTCTCATACTTCACAAAGAGGGCAAGCGATTTCTTGCATGGACAGCGATGGTCCAACAAAACCAGCCGCCAGTTTTGTCCAGGCTGCCCACACGGCTAGCTCTACTTTTTGCCCTGGAAACCTTTCATCCTACGCATCCCCACATGCCAGTAGCAGGTTGCAACAATTCACATCAAAATAGATTTACTGGCACAGCTCAGCGAGGAAAAAGAAATCACAGCAAGTTTTCTTCCAAGATACAAACAGCTGGAATGGATACAATCGTATGTTTCACTTTTGTCATGGACGAACAAAGATATCTTGATGTGGCCAGGGTTGGAGCTTGGGACAACGGTAGCAAAAAAAATACAGATGCTTAACAAGAATTAAGAATCCTCTAATATATCATCTACAGAGCTGTGCAAGAATGCTTGGAATGGTCGGAGATGCATCACGGTTGAAATTTTGAGGCAGTATTCTGTGCAGGTTGGGGAAAAAATGCTGACAGCCTCAGACGACCAACCGCTTAAAGAATTCTGTCAAGGTCGCTGATGAAATTGGAGGCTATAGATGTCAGCTTGTTTCCCGTCTCTCCAACCATGTTCTTGAGAGAAGATAGATCCTGAGTAGCCTACATTACAATAATAGGAAATGAGAGATGTTAGCTGCGCAGGTTACATCATGGATCACCTCTGGATGAAATTTTTCAATTGTCTTCAATGTACTAAGAGCAGTGCCAATGCTGGCCCAACTTGGGGTGGGGAATAGTGCTGATAGAATAAAATTAAAGAGCGGAAAAGGCTAATCAATAGTGCTAGGTTCACCCTAAGTTGGTGTAGCATTGGGTATGCCCAAAAGACCACAGCGTGGGTTCACCCTAGGTTCACTTTTGGTTGCCAGAAGCTAAATGTAGAATGGATAACATACTGCAGTCATGATTTACAAAAGCCTACCTGGAAAGATAGTCTGTTGATCAGATCTGCGGCGCTTATGTCCAGATTAGAATCATCCACATCCCGTCCAAAAAGATCAGCGCTTGAGATGGATGAAGAACCCTGTATTAAAGCAATAGATGATATATTGATATGCAAGGGGGGGGAAGACAAGTTTGCAGAATATTCAAAAGATTATTAACACACAAACATAAGCCCAAAAAAATCATTCCAGTTCTGAAACACAAAATTCTATAAATGGGAGAGAAGCTTAAATCAAGACAAAAGTACATGATGGTGTGATGATAAAGTAATACACACCACAAACTTTTGAAGGGACAGTTGAGCCTCTTTCTCTTCCCTGCTTTGATTGCCAAAAAATTGTGATGACGAAATTGCCTTTGCATTGGAGAATTTTTTCCTTGCCTCATCACTCTCTTGTATCTGAAAGGTTTGCGCCCAGAGTCAGAATAGATAATAATATAGCAAGAATCCACCAATAGAAAACCAATTTCAGCACAATAACCACATTATGTACAAGCTACTTGCACCGACAGTTTCAAACATCATCGTAGGAATTGATACAACCAATCTAAAAAAGTCCAACATAATCAATAAGAGAAAAATACTGAACTTCATTATTTACTGCATGTTATATACACAAGCAACATAAAGATGCATTCATCTTGATGTTAAGACAAGATTATTTAAAACAAAACAATTGAAAACAGGTAGACGTGCCACATGCATGAAAAGAATAACCATTTGTAACAATAAGAACATGCTCGTAAATGTTTGCAGATAGCTGAGTTCCTTTGGAAATGTCAGAACTTTACGTACAAATTCCAAACTAGATAACAATAGTTCATAGAGAGGAAAAGTGCCATATGCCAGGAAAGAGCATAGAACAAAAGGACAGTGAGGTGACATGAAACTCAACATGAGAGGCAACAAGATGTACATACAGTAACAGAATTGAAACCCAAAAACTTTTCTACAATAATATCAAAATTGAATCAATGCGTCATTTCACATACAAACATAGCACCAACATTAGTGTGCATCATTTACCTGAGATTTTGAGGCAGCTGTGCTTGTTTTTCTCTGAAACCCGTTATCCATTCCATACTCCTGAAAGAAGTTTGATGATTTTGGTGGCGCTACATGGCCAGTCGTATGAGCTCCTCCAGTCCTTGAATCAGCTGAGGGCTCATTCTCCACATATTCGAATCTTGAATGCGAGGACAGACCCCCACCACTTTTTGTGGCTGATGTAGTTAATGCTGGCAAGGCTGGTTTTGGCTCTTCAGGTTTCTGGTCATACAAGCTTTCATTTGGCTACCATACGAAATGGAAAATGGCAAAGGTGAGTCCTTGATTACTGCAACATATAGGTTAAAGCGGCCTAAATTGAGAAACAAGGAAAGCTTCTTTGATCTGCTGTATTACCTTTGTAGTGAGCTTTCGTACACCAAGTCCACCAGTCTTGCCTCCAACCTTCTTTGCACCAATGGGTTTCTTTACAGAAGTGGCAAAGGTGGGGTATGTAGGGGCTTTCGGTGATTGGGTTGGCGCTTTTGGTGAGTTAGTGACATCAGGTTCCTGCTTCCCATTGACATTCTCTTCTGGTGCGTCCGAGAACTTGAATTCAGGGAAGTCATTGGAATGATTCGGTGGTTGAGACGCTGCAACAGGTGATGGCGGCAAGCCGTTATCGGCAGTCGAACTCTTAGCAACTTCCTTCTGCAGTATCTGCCTGTACAATTCAGAAGCTCTTGATGTATACTTTGCCTCGACTTTGCCACCATCCGTCCAGCCATGCTGTTTGAAGAATGCATGAGCACGATTGTTGCCTCCAAACACCATCATCTTTAGTTGACCAGGAGTCCATGAATCTAGGTTTGTTGATCTACAAGAGGAAGATAAAAGATGAGTTAGCGTAAGACTGAAAATAACTTACACTGCTGCAACCCACTCTCTTCATTAGGTAGGTAGGTAGGTATCAAAAACAAACTTCAGTTATTGGTCAATATGCAAATTCTTATGGATAAAAGAAGATGTATTTACTGCAAATGCACTCTTGGCATTGGTGGCAGACAGTAGCCCAAAGTCTCCCATTGTGTAAGAAAGCCAAGTAATATGTAATCGTGCATTGATTTTCATGGCCCAAGAAATGAGATCTCCATCAGTGTTCCGGCTAGTTGTAATGGAGATCCTTGTTTTTTTCGAATTGACTGGCTTGTTTGTCGCTAGATTCAAACGCATAAATAAAGTAGTGAGCTTTAGCTGGTAGGGTGATCTAGGAATGTTTCTGGGCGGAAAGGACGGGTAGTTTTAGCTCCAGAAGCAAGCAGAGAAGCATTGAAACTGCAACGCGGCAATTTATCGGGAGCCAGGGGCGGCGCGGTAGATCTGGCAAAGCATCAAGATCTGAAGCAGAAGAAGGAAGGGGAGGGCAGTAGTGGTGGTGGTGGTACCTGACGAAGGTGATGTGGACGCCGAGGCTGCGGTGGACGGCGGAGCAGTCGAGGCAGAGGAAGATGCCGTAGGTGACGGAGGCCCAGGTGGGGTTCTTGGCGCTGCAGTCGAAGCACATCTAGAGAAAGCAGAAGCAGAGGAGATGAGACGAGACGAGACGAGACGAGACGAGAGATCTGACGAGAGGGGGCGGAGATCTGGGAGGGACGAGGCAGGGGCACCTTGTTCTCCGGCTTGGCCTTGAGGCGGCGGAAGACGGCGTTCTTGTCGTCGAAGGCCATGGCTGGCGCCTCTGCGCGCGGTGCTGTGCGGAGGGAGATCTGGGCTCAGGGGACGCGAGAGCGAGAGCGAGATTGCGATGGCGATGGCGTGAGGTGGGTGGAGGAGGAGGAGGAGGAGGGGTATATAGCAAGCGAGGCAGAGGAGGAGGCAAGGTGGTGGTGGTTCGCTGGTTTCCGTTGTGGAGGCGGAGAGGCGACGGTGCGATGGAAGGAACAGCGTGGACTCTCGCGACCAACCCAAGTTAACCCTGCTGGTGGCGGTGGTCGTCTCTCTCTCTCCTCTTCTTCCACGTTTCTTCTTTTTACCATTTACCATGTTTTTTTTTCACTCTTGTTTACACCTGCCGTTAAACGCTCGCCCCATCTTTCGCACGAGCAAAAAATTACCGAGGTGAGAAATAAATTCTCCCGTGCTGTTTTCTAGCCCTTTCTCCATGTGTTTTTTTGTCTGTCTTTTCCCCACGTAGACATCTTTTATTAATAGATTACCTAACAATACCAACATGCTACCTACTAGAGACATTATTATATCATGTAAATATATGTTTTTTAGAAAATCATGGCCATTATATCACTTGATCAGGGTGATAATTGTATAGATTTGGAATTACAAAAACGCACCGCAGCCCCTTGAGGAATGTCAAGCTCAATCATTATTATCCTAATAGTCTCCTTGGATACAACATCAAACACAGCATCATTGGAGCACAGTGGCCCATTTAGGTAACTTTTAGGTATTTATTCATGTACGTTATTCTTGTTCCATTTGAATATCTCCACCTCGAAATCTCCCCGTAGATATTTTTTACTCTATGAACCATTCTCTTCAAGCTGTCCGACCTTTCTTAGAAGAATATCATGCCCCTCAAATCTGTCATCACTGCCCCTACCTCCACATTGGTCGCTATCACCTTATCAACTGAATGCATTGGTCGCTGCCACCTCCCAATCAATCGTCGCTGCCTCCCAATGCGACAATTCAACCGATGCTATCAACAGCCACGCTATATTGGCTCGTTGCCACTTTTGGCATCCATGACAGCACCGCAGGCAGCCCCGGTGACGCTAAAGCATCTGGGCCTTCCAATTTTTCTTGAATATCTTTGCTTCACGGGTTTTGGTGATGACGACTTGTTAAAGATAAAAAGTGACCCACCTAAAAGCACTAAAGGTTAAATTTATGGGTTTCAATCTTGGTGGTATGGATTCAAACTAAGTGTTCAAGACTAAGAACCTTTTGCTAGTTATCTAGGCTTAGAAGATAAATCAAGCCTCTAGCTAGGACCTTTTCTTTCAAGTTTGCCGTGCTATTAGAGGGGGTTCATGGTATTACCTAGGTAGATAATACCCTCTCTATCTCACAAATAGCTTGGAGCAAAATTGTCCTGGGTGTCTAATCCTTCTTTGACAAAAAATATTTCTTCCAGAGAAATTCTAGTTTTCGTCAGACATAGTTTACATTTCTCTCTAAATTCTATTTTTAGATGCTAACATTGCAAATCTTTGGAATCAAGTTGAAACAACATCATACTGAATTCAATGTTTTTGGAATGAAATCATAGCTCCTTCTCATGATGAAATGTTTGCCGCTTTGAAACATCAGGATGAAGGGATCAGAGATCTTTACGAAAGATAAATTAAACATGAGCCGCAAGATTGAAGGGAACAATCAATTGTTGACTCTGAACTTCATGACATAGATACCACATCAAGCAATTGCATCAAAACTTTCATGCTTGTGCTATTAGTGATAACCCTCAACCTTGCTGGCATGAGCAAGCTTTGTTGTCATCGTTCTATCAACAAGAAGAAGACTCACTGAGCAACCCTCTCCCATGGACAGTATTTCTCATAAGTCAAAGTCAAAGATGTCCAAGTTGACCAAAGCATTTAAGAGGATTTTCTCTAAGACATTTCTTCTTGGAGCTTGATGCCAAAGGGAGAGAAGAAGTAGAAGCAGAAGATGAAGATGAAGAGTAGTTTCTTTCTATTGTTTTGAAGTATGTCTTTTCTATTGTTCATTTGGATGTTACTCACTTTATCTTTTGTATGTTCTTTCGGTAACTTTGATTGCACTGTGTCATCATTGTTACATTTAGGGGAACTATTTAAAAGTTATCTTAAGATTAGCCTTGTATGCAATGAAATATCCTGTTACTTGAAGTTAGCTTTGTTGTTGCAGAAAAGAATGTTGCCAAAGCATCTAGGCTCCCCAATTTTTCTTGAATATCTTTGGTTTAGGGGTTTTGTGATGATGATTTGTTAAAGATCAAAAGTGACCCACTAAGAGCACTAAGGCTCAATTTATGGGTTTCAAACTTGGTGGTGCGACAAAAAGTTAAGTGTTCAAAACTAAGGACATTTTGCTAGTTATCTAGGCTTGAGAGATGTATCAAGCCTCTAGGTAGGACATTTTTCTTTCAAGTTTGTCGTACTATTAAGGGGTGTTTCATGATATTACCTAGGTGGATAATATCCTCTCTATCTCACAAATAGGTTGGAGCAACATTGTCTTGGGTGTCTAATCCTTCTTTGACGAAAAAAATTCCTTACAGAGAAATTCTAGTTTTCGTCGGACATAGTTTCCACTTCTCTGTTTTTAGTCCGACGTCCTCTAGATGAAATCCCGTTCATGCGCGAACAATCCGATGTAAACGTTTCTTTTCAGTGTATTACTTTTGTTATTGTCTAGGGTGTTTTCAGTTCACGTTGGACATTCTGTTGTAAAATAATCTCTAACAATGCAGCACACAGTCAAAGTGTCATTTGCGTCGGACAATCCAACGTGTGAAGAATTTTCACTGCAGCCTTGTCCGTCATAAACTAAAATCTCACTGCAGACCTGATTATCTTTTGAAAATTTATCCATTGTAAAAGCAAACTTGTTGGTGCTCTTAGAAGGTTCTTTGTCCTATTTTTCAATGGCTATAAGTGGTCTCAAACGGCTAGAATTTGCATCCTGGCCTATTTAAACTCGTGAAAACCCTCTTCATCCGTGAGATTTAGCACCTGAACATCATTCATACACATATAAACCTAAACTAAAGCCTATGACTTCAAGTTTCATATGTTCACAAAAGGGTCCAACTTTATTGCTCCAATATCGTTCTTGTGAGAATGAGTGTATGATCTAAGTTGGTGATGCTACAAAGTTTATTACTCTTGGGTTTCAATCCTAAACGACTTGGTGGTGTGATCTTGAGGAGCTTGTCCATGGCGTGCGTGGAAACCCTCAATATGGTGTTGTGACTGTTAGAGATATATTAGGCTGTGTATAGCTGTGTATTGGGCTATGTATATGGGCCTGGCCCGTCCCTTTACTGTATTAGGGTTTTCTAGCCTTTTCCCTTTATGCCCTTGTACTCTGTATATATACTGGCCCTTTGGCCCCCATATGAATACAAGTGCTATTCCTAACATGGTATCAGAGCGGTTTAGGTTAGGGTCCAGAATTTTTAAAAAATGTCTTCTAGGGTTTTGGCTTAAACCTAGTTTAAATAAATTTAAATCAGGGTTTCGTATATAACAATTCCCTTTTAATTTATTTTTGGGTTTTCGAAAATACAATTGACATACAACAAAATAGAGGATGTCACATAAGTGGATAAAGGTTGTAGGCTCGAGCGGGAGCCGGTCATTTGGTGAAAGGCTTGCCTCAACAGAGAGCTGGAGAAGGACTCCGAATCTCAGTCAAACAACCCCTGTGTTCCTTACTTTCAACTTTTTGCAATTACTTTTAGTTCTTTCTCGTTGGTGTTGTCTATTTCTGTTGTTGTAGTTTTGTTTTAAATTGTTTAGAATAGGACTTGTTAGTTAGTTTGGGTCACTGATCTGTTAAAATCAAGACTCGCATTGAAAATTTTTAAAAGTTGTCTATTCACTCCCCCTCCACGCCAATTAGATCCTCTCAGACGCATTGTCGCCTCACCTAATCGTGGTCCACCTCGCTCTGGTGATGCGTCACCACTACGGGCTCTGTGTATATGCTGATTGGACCGCCATGTGACACTCCACGGTGCCAAAACCTCCCATGTTGTTTTCGAGCCCTTTCTTCGTGTGTTTTTTTCCCTCCATGTGAACGACGTCTTTTGTTAATAGACTAACTAATAATACCACAATGCTACCTACTAGAGATTTTATTATGTCATGTAAATATATGTTTTCAAGAAAAACATGACCATTATATTACTTGATCAGGGTGATAGTTATATAGATTTGGAATTACATAAACACACGGCAACCATTTGAAGATTGTCAAGCTGAATCCTAATTGTCCTAATCGCCTCCTTGGATACGGCATCAAACGTAGCATAAGTGAAGCGCAATGGCAAATTTTAGGTATTTATTTATGTATGTTCTTCTTGTTCTCCTTTTGAATATCTCCACCTCGAAATCTCTCCGTACAATTTTTTTACGCTATGAACCATTCCCTTCAAATTGTCCGACCTTTTTTGGAAGAATATCATGCCCCTCTAAACTTTTGTCGTTGCCCCCATCTTCACATTGGTCGCTACCACCTCCCAATCAACCATTGCATCGTCACAATTTGACATCATCAACCGATGCTATCAAGGACCATGCTACATTGGCATTGATATCCTCTACCGTTACAGCAGTGCCGTTACAGGCCCCAATGGATAGAACCCACATGGCAGTGCCTGTAACGGCAGTGCCGTAACGGCAGAGGATCTAGTCCTTCGGCGCTGCTCGTTACCGCTTTTGCCATCCATGGTTGTGCAATAGGCAGCCCTGGTGACGCGCCACCGCCACACCCTGACACATCACAAATGGTTGAGCTAAAATGTCACGATAAAACATATACCAATTTTGGGAGGGAGCTAGTTGATTGGGTTAAGAGCTCCTTCCCAAATGTTAGTATATATGTTTTATCATGACATTTCACATGACCTGTCCGTATAAATTTATCTTTCTTGCTCACCACCCAGAAGACATATATGGAGAGAAATAAATAGATAACATGGGAGTAGATCAAATCAAAAGATTGGATATGATTTGAAACCTTTCCAAACTACAACTACACTAAATTAAGAAATGAGATATATTTGCAAGGATTATTTAATGTTCAAATAATCGAGGTGTCGTATTGTTAACACTATGCTATATTCTTTTGAAAAAGGATAAAAGATTCATTTGCATCGAAATAGTTAGTCCCATGAATTGGTGACATTCATGGCATCTAGGAGCACCTAAACAGTGCAACACTTTGCCCAAATTGACCAGTTCCAATTATCCGGTCTTACAAAACTAAACTGCCTGGATAACGCATCTCACATCATGCCTACACCAGTTGGTTGCTATTCAGCAGTTTGACATTCACAAATTAAGCAGGCTCTACATTCTTGCAACCAACTACAACATAATTCACGTCCAAGCCTACTTGTTCATTTCTTTGTTAGGTGGCTAGAGATCTTCACAGCACTCATGATGGTTCTCAAACATCTCCAGGAGCCTGCTTCTGCAAGGTTGTTCTCATAAAATCTGAGATTCGCGAGGATGCAGCAAGGCCCCTCTCTACACAGTTGAAATAATCGTCCTCTGAATGGATGCACACAAAGAAGAAAAAAAGGGAAATAAGAATTGGATGGCAAATCATGCTTCTCTGATAATGAGTAAAAAAGAACGTACTGATCTGGGGCACATGATAGAACCGTACCAGACATCACTCCATGGGTGATTGAAGTTATCAATCCTTGTTCAGAATGTTCAGCATTCTGATTCGATTCTTTTAAATCAACTGATTTGCGTGAATTGGGAAACACCAAATGAGCAAATGATTTCAATTCCTGCAGGTTGTGCAAGAAATCAATTATTAATTCCTGGAAAAGTTTACTTTCATTTTGAAGAACTGTTCAAGACTAAACAATTGGCATTACATTTCAGATGCTGATACTAGTCAACTACACTCAACCAGAAATTTAATCTTGGATCGCTTAGGTACTTGGAAGAACTCCAAAGACCATCAAAAGATATATATTGGTCCAAGCTTAAACAAAAAAGTCACAACTGAGAGTTGGTCCAAGCTTGCCAGTGACTACGGGACTTCATAAACCAACGATTATTTTATATGAAAGAAATCAATAAGGTATCTTTCCTCATGCAGCCAAAAATAGCATATATTTGGTGTTCAGGAGTTTATATGGCACACTATAAGCCAGCAGTGCAAAAGGTGTTTTCTGCCTTTCTAGATGCGAAATAATCAGATCATGATTTGTGCTTTCATTTTCTACAGGGGAGTTCAGCGAGGATAACAATTCCTACCTGCTCTTCTGTCTTGCTAGTGTCCAAAATCACTGCACCATCCTCCAACACCCCACAGCCAATTGCAACTGCAGCAAATGAGTTCATGAACCAGAGTTCCAACAGAGAACAAACAAAATTATTGAACTTACCACTTACCCGAAAGATGTTTCAAAGGGATGCCAGCAAATACAAGGGCAGCACAGGAAGCATTAATTGCACATGGAAGAAGCTAGGCATTGTCAAGGAGGCACATAATTTAAAATTTATGAATCTTGCAATGCACAAACTACATTTTAATATTTACCGAGATAGGCCGTGCATAAAGCATGACAAAATAGGGGCGTGTGGAAAACATGTTGGTTGGAAGAGTATTCAATGGAAATTTGTATTTTCAATCAATTCTTGCACAAATTTTCACACCCAAGTCCTGACACTGATCAATTCAATATAAGGCAATTCATAGCAAAACAAATGGCTTGCGACGCAGATGCTTAGACCTAAGAAAGAGATGCTGTGATTATCAATTAGCCTACCAGTTATTAAATAAAAGGAAAATTCAATACAGCAGCAATATACTAAGCGACTAGACCAAATATGCAACACCTGAACTCTTTCTTGTGAGAACAAGGTAGCAAATGCAATAATCGTAAAACAACAACAATAAATAACTACTAAATTAAGGTGAAAAGATACAGAACCATCATCACTCACAACCTGCAAAAGTAGGGTAACCAGGGATAAACACGATCCATTAGATAAAAGGCTCACGTACATAAGCAGCTTGCTGTGACGCACTTAAGGAAGTTGACAAGAAACTGCAAGTTAAAAGCAGTAGGGAACCCTGTCTCAAAACCGATCGCGGACAGGAAAATAAAATCCATGCAGAGCACATAGTTATTTCCTATCGTTAAGAGTAGCATGCAAGCACACAATGAGGTGTAACGGCCGTTAATGCATGTGAGACGAGCTGTTGTCGAAGCTAGCGCCAAGGTTGTTAATCGGAGCCGGAGGTACCGTCTATGAGATTAGATCTCAATTTACTTCATTGCCTGAATAATTAGAAGTATACAGTCGCCCCCTTTATAGGGATAATGGACTCCAAGAAAAAAAAATCCTAAGTGATCTTACCTCCTAAGCAACTGATCTTATCTAATCCAAAACTCATCTAATCTAATCCTAACTAATCTCGTAATACTGTACCATGGGTCCTATTCACGTCGCTACAGTACCCGTGTTTATGGGTTATCTAGGCCCTATTGGGCCTATGCGTAACATTACTCACCCCATGCGAAACAACCTTGTCCTCAAGGTTTAAGCCTGAGAAATCTCCATGTCATAGACCGGTGTGACAACGACCGAGAATTGTACGTCGACGTTGAAGACGCAACACGTCACCATGAGCACAACGCAGTCGCAATGGCCTTGCATGTTTGCGATCCATCCACCGACAAGGACATAGATGGCGACGTTGCAGTTGTCGAGTGCATGCTCGGCATGAAGGAAGACGTGGCGCAACGTAGGACCGGATGTCGTGATGTCGTGGCGCTTGGACCCTCAAAAAGGCTAGTTTGAGAGGAGTCTAGAACTGTAAATAGAAAGAAGGTTAAAAATGCACATGATCCAAATAAGGAGAGGAAGCGGAGATCTTGAATCGAGAAAGTTCTATCAAAAAATGAATGTGCTTTCTGATGGCCATTTCGGTCTGTCGTGGGACCACGGCTTGCAAAGATAACATGGGTGTTTTGTATTGTATCGAACCTCCCCACATGGTAGCGATCCAACTAAAGATTTTGATTCCAGTAGGCACAACTATGATCATGATAGCTGCGGTGAAGTAGGCACGCGTATCAACGTCTATGCCCACAGTAAACATATGATGAGCCCAAACTAGAAATCAAAGAACACTTATACTTATCATCGCATAAACCATGCCTAGATACCCGAAGACCGGCCGAAACCTTTTAACGGGATAAAGGTACCCTTTAACGGATGCCGAGGAATGAAGGAAAGCGCATGATATTGATAAATTATCTAATCTTGTGCACATTCTATAGGAGTGGGAGGATGATGAGCTTATTGAAGAAGAAAGCGCTGGTGCTGTACAAACAAGCTCAAGCAAAGTGGGGTAACAAATTCAGTCCACTGGAAAGAGATAGAGGTGCTGAGACAAGGATGAGTACTCTGGCTACCTCGTATGAGTATACTGGTCAAGGGGGGATTCATTAGTTTGACAAGGGCTAAGCCACCCCCATGGGGGTGGTCCACAGGGTTCATAACTACTCCTCTTACTACGGGGCGTTTACCAAGCCAACACTTAGATCCGGCTCTACCCAAACTTTTTTGGTTCACCCCAACATTACCCACTTGTCCGATTGTTGCTAAGCAATTTTGGGATACCAAATGGATCTCCCCAGACGGTAATGTTAAAGTAGCCGATTTACCCTCTTTTGCAATCAGTTTCGCTGCACCACCTGCTGCCCAAGATTGGGGATAGCCGAGTGGGGTTGATCTTCCGATCGGTTTAAGATATTTTAGAGAATGCTAGAAACCATTCCTAGAATCTAGTCCACAACATTAAATCGGTAGCAGAGCAGTAAAACTAATATATCTTATTTCCTTTTGTCTAGTGATAGGCATAAGCCAAATCTAGGCCCTTTCAGAGACCGGACTATTCCTGACATGCCTGAGTTTGTTTGTTGGTGCCCCTTCATGTTCGGTCAGACAAGGAAGTTCGAAAGCAAATCAATGGAAGTTGCTTGTTCGAATCATATCTCGGAGGAGATTAGCTAGAGTAGGCGTTGGCAGAGATGTGATGTGAAGCAACCAATGAAAGAAATGACCTCGGTGCAGAGAGTTCTACCTAAGTGAAAGGATTGTTCCCATTCTATCCATGATATAGTTTTTGATTCAAGAAAGCATGGATGCTATTGACGAAGGGAAGAGTGCGTATTTGCATCGATTCCTAAAACCTCAAGGCTCTTAATAAATAGAAAATTCCAATAGCAGACCAGCTTATCAATGGCACGACACTACAAATGGTTTTGTTTTTCATGGATGGAACAAGCAAGGTTCGAAGAATTGGATTGTGGTAGTGAGTGGCTACGAGGCAATGGTAGTGGCAAGATCCGTAGGTGGGGAAAGAGTTCTTAACACATGTAAAATTTCCTCATTTCGAAAGCAAGTTGCAGGAGAGCTTATTTTCTTTCTATCGGCAACAGTGAGTAATCCACTCCAATCCAAGTGGATCTTTCTGGCATTGAGCGACTCTATGTGATCCACCATCTAAGGTTCAGCAAGCACTGGTTCAATATTTAGATATCCTCGGATGTTCAACTTCAAGGCTAGGGCTGAGATGCTCCATTAGTGAAAGAACAATCAAATAAGGAAGCTAAGTATAGGGCTTGTCTATAGGCGCAATAGAGTACGCCGTTAAGCAATACGGCAAGCGTAGTCACTAGGCAGCCTGAAAATGAAATGAATATGATTATGCCCATCATCCCGGGGGAGGAAGAAGCTCTTTCTTAATAGAATACCGATCGACGCTAGCGAGGAGAGTGGAAATGTGGAATCACCCGTTGGCCTTCTGATAACATCAAAAGCGGATTTCGTTGAGAAGATGTGCCTTGTTGTCTTGAAAGTCATTACATCAGAGACCGACATAGTGTTGCCAGCCCAATCATCTCCAATATGTTGTGCCTGATAGTTGTCGTCGATGGCGTTAGTGTTGGTATCATGGCCACCATGCAGCTTGGAGTCCGCGACGGCAACAATGTTGGCACTGGGGGACGTGCTTGTTTCCACGCCATTTGCTTTCATGAAATCTGCCATCATCTTTTGGAAGTTGTCTATAGATGCCTTCCTATCTGCGTTTGACGCCTTGAGCTCATCAACTATGGCCTCCATCTTCCCGAGCCGCTCCTCAAATGATGCCGTTGCAGGAGGATCGCTGAGCTGATGTGATCATGGTGGCATGAAGGTGCCGATCTTCATGGGGATGCAAGTAGTCTTGATACCGTAGTAGCTCAAATGTTCCGTTGTTTAACGGAACCTCTGATTCGTAGTTGTACGACCTTGGTTGCTCGGATGGACGTCAATCTTCGTGGAGCCCCCGTGGAAGTAGTACGGTCGTGAGCACAGGTCTTTGTAAGCCATGGCGAAAGGATCGCCTAGCTCTGATACCAATTGTTGTGTGCAAGCACGTAATGAGGGGCATACGGCCCTTACCATAGACGAGACGAGCTATTGTCGAAACAAGCACCTAGGCTTTTAATCAGAGCCACCGCCTATAGAGATAGAAGGCTTGGACTCTAAGAAACAGATCCCAAGTAATCTTATCTCCAAGACAACTGATCTTATCTAATCCTAGACTCATCTAATCTAATCCTAACCAATCCCTTGCTACAATACCACGGGTATTGTTCATGTCGCTAAAATACATGTGTTTATGGGTTATTTGGGCCCTATTGGGCCTACGCATAACATTAAGCATATGTAATTTCTGGAATGCATTTGAAAGTACTACACTCTACTGGATGTGCTAGTTAGATTTTGCATGCTTTACCAACACTGTGAATTTACGCTAGTCTGTATCATGCACATGAGTGGCGCTAAGCGGGAGTTGATATGCACTCAGATGAATGCTTGGCGGCCTCCAATACTTAACGATTCATTCCATAAAGGATTTGTTGAATTACATGGAAAATCACTAGTAACTAGTAGCTAAAGTGGGGAGACAAAATTGAATGAAGAACACGTGAACATCAGCACAGGAAGAGGAATGATCACCTGAAGTATGACAGAGGTGGTGGTGTTTGGATGGACAGTAAGCAAGCAGATGCTCTGCAAAGTCCTCTTTAGTGTGATCTCATACTCCTTTTCTCGCCTCCCTGTAATAAAAACTCGTGGTTTCAGTGAGGCCCCTCAGATTCTTGATTCCCCAGGGGAGCAGCTGCAAGTGAAAGAATCGGAGGGGCGAGTAGGTACCGATCTGGCCGGTCATGGGCTTCCAGACGACCTCGATGGAAGCCTTCTCGGGGTTCTCCCCCTTCCTGGTCCCCGGCTTGGGCCCGTACACGGCGGCCAGCACGACGGTGTCGCCTGCAAAGACAAGCTGGGATGAGCAACTGAGCGGACGAGCAGCCGGGGTGTGGCCGGACGGAGCGCCGCCACCTTGAGCCCAGCGCGCGGAGCCATGGGCGCGGTCGAGGGGGTTGCGGGTGCAGGAGAATGGCCGGAGCTGGTTCGGGTTCCGGCCGTCCGCGCGGCTCCCCTCCATCCTGGTCGAGACGAGACGGCGAGGCTGGGTGGTCTGCACGTGTGACGGCGGCGCGGCGGTCGTCGTCGAGACGGAGCTGCCGGGACAGAGCGGAACCCTAGTAAACCCCTTGCGTGCTTTCCTAGAGAAAGCCTCTCACAAAATTGCCATTACAAAATTCGAAATAGGATAAAAGTCACGCTTTATGGCCGGCCATAAATTTTATATTTCCCCAATTTTTTTTGGCACGCTTTTAACCATTTGTCTTTTTAAACAACTATGTAAATATCATATATTTTGTTATGATTTATTTTATCATTAAAGATACTTTAAGCATGATTTGTAGTTATCATGTTTGCACTAAGTTTTTAAATAAAACGAATGGTTAAAGGCATGTCCAAAAGTAAAAGGCGTCAAACAAAAAAACGAAGATAGTATTATATCAACTTTTTTCCAACAAAAGTTTTTGTGTCTCTCCATCTTTCTCATCCATTCTTCTTCACTACCTTCTCTTTTTCTCTTTCGCATTCGTCCATTGTCCATTCTCAAATCTAGCAAATTGCGACATATTCTCTCTCCCTCTTCCAACCTCTGTCCCCTAGCCACCTAGGCTTGGTGCTCCCTAGATCTGAACCGGCTCTCATTGCCTAGCTCTCAAGGATATGACACCAAATCTCATCATCACTTCCCTCTATGGCTAGCATCCATGGAACTTAGTATAAAGGAGTGGTGGCAGAGTCGTCCATTTCGTCTTCCATGATAGTATTCGTTCTCATATCAAAGGCCCTCCTTGGAGGAGATGTATCCTAAGAAGGGATTATGAGGGAGGAGAATGATGGCTAGACAACGATGAACCTGCTAGAGGGGAAAATAAATCCCTGACATGTCTGAATCTAAAAGAAGACAGTTGGAAGAGGATATGATGGCAAGGGCACTTTGGTTAGAGAAATATTAAC
The DNA here is from genome assembly GCA_005191435.1 of Raddia distichophylla. Taxonomy (NCBI): domain Eukaryota; kingdom Viridiplantae; phylum Streptophyta; class Magnoliopsida; order Poales; family Poaceae; genus Raddia; species Raddia distichophylla. Next base: position 1,422,914 of record SPJY01031394.1, read on the forward strand.
TTTCGATGAATGTAGATGAGCAGTGGCATTAATCCAAAATCAGATTTTATCATGGCAAATCTATAAGATGGCAACTCTAATGGTGGCATATGTGGAGTATTCGATTAAACAAAAAAAGAAAGAGTTAATTGAATACATGCCACTGCAAAGTGGCCAGTTTCGAGATATGCCATTATAAAACTTCTACTCCATCCTAGGCCACTACTAAGTGAAGATTCTTCAAAGTATGCCATGACACACATTTTTTGACTAAATTGCCCTTTCCACCTTCTTCTACCTCTAGCTCTTTCCATCATTCCTCCCCTTCCCTTTCTTTCTCCTTCCTACCTCTCTCTTTTTTCTATGGCCAATTCCAATGGCGACCTTCCACGGCGTTACCCTCCTAGTTGCCACCGGTCGCGACCACCGCAAGCATGTCGTACAACTCATGCCACCTATGATCTTCACCCAGTCCAGATGAAACTGCCTGCACTAGGCTGAGGCAGAGACCATCGGAGCTAGATCTAGGCAGAGCTGATCGATCATTTCCAAGGAAGGCATCGTCGACGTCAAATCAGGATCGAGATTGGTAGTGGCAATGCTGAGGTTAGATTCGAGCGAAGTTGACTGAGCCCGACTGAGGAAGGATTGCTGTCACCAAATCTGGATGACGCCGTTCGCGCTAGGTCAAGGTCGGGACCAACGTTGGCCATGGCAGTGTCGATGTTCGTCAGGAGTGGAGGTGGCCGCGCGAGGTTGGTCAGGAAAGAGTTGGTAGTGTGAAGATTGACGAGGGAAATGTGGAAGAAGTTTGTCAAAGATCAAGAAAGAGGAGAAGTGAGAGATGGATGGAGATTGAAGAAAGGCCCAAAACTTTTTTGTGCAAAAATGGGTGTACAACTGATGTCATATTTCAAAGAATCTTCACTTAGCAGATGCAAGGAGTAGAGCAAACGTTTTATAGTAACATATATCAAAACGGGGACACTTTGTAATGGCATGTATCCATGGGAGGATCTAGCGTGGGTGCCTAGGCCTAGTATGCCGGTGCACCCCTAGAATGTTTGATAACTTGGGTATATGTATTAGATCAGCATAAGGTTTTGTAAAAATTGAGTGACACCACACACATAACTAATAGTAGCTCAATTGAGTAAACTTCTTACTCTCCAAAAATAGCTTTGAGTTCAAATCTTACCCACTGCATTATTTTTTACTTTGTCATGTTCTCATTTTCGTTCCCACTTTCTTTCACATTAATTTGTAGTGTCTCTATTTCCTTTTCCACTTTCTTCAAAATTATTTTCCAATCTAGTTATAATTTTCTTCCCATTTTCTTCCACATTAATTTGTAATGTTCCCATTTTCCCTTCCACTTTCTTCCACATTTTATCTTTCCAATCTAGTTACACTTTTGCTTCGTTATTTTCTAGTTTCTACTTTGTAATTTTATCATTTTTCTTTTTTTAATCTAGTTGTACTTAGGGGCAAACCCTTTTTATTTTAGTAGTATGGGCAATCAATTCTTGAATAATCGTTTCATCATTTTTATTGAGCGGGACACTATAATAGAGTATTTTCAAGAGATGAAGAACCATAAAGCATTCTCATGTTCATTGGATTACATGTTAGGTTGATTTTTAATGCAAGCCTTCATTTCAAACAAATATTTTGTAATTCTACTACTTTATAAATTATAAATCTTTATATTCATGTACCATTCTTGTGAGAAATATCATATGCCGAGGGATGCTTTTATTGTGCAATAAAAAATTTATATAGTTGTGCCTCCAGTTTTGAAATCATGGATCGGCGACCGAATTCATCCAATTAAACCCAAAATAAAAACCTCGTTTGATAGTACATGAGCCTATGAGTATCAAATTTAGGGATTTCTGTTGGAAGGAGTTAGGGCGTGTTTGGATTGCTCCCCTCGTTCGCCATGCCATTCCAATGGCAAGAAGGCGCGCCATCTCAGGGCGAAGAAATCTGACGTCCTGAGATGGCGCGTTTTTTACACGGGCGATGGCGGCGAGCGCAGGCAAATGAAGAGGGCGCACCATTCGTCGGCTGGCAACCAAACGAACCCCGATTTTTACAGCGCGCCTTTCGTTGGCAAGGCAGGCGAAGGTTGAGATCCAAACACGCCCTTAATATGGTATGTTGGTGATCTATCGGACGGTCGAAACCGCTTAAGCCTTTGCCCACCCCACGTCTATTGTTAGACTCGTGCAGGTGCCCTTCACCGTCTTGTCTCCTCCGCGGCCGCGTCGCGCCGCAAACCGCAACGCATCCGCCGCCGCCGCCGCAAATGGCGAAGAAGCACAAGGACCCCGCCCCCGCCCCCGACGCCGCCGCCGCCATCCGCTCTCTCTTCTCCGCCGACAACCCCTTCCGCCGCAAGCCCTCTTCCGAGGAGCCCCCTCCTCCCGCCCCTGCCTCCGCGGCGCCCCTCCGCAAGCACCCCAACCCCGACGCCGACGCCGGCACCTCCGAGCCTTCCGCGAAGAAGCGCAAGGAGGGGCCCCGGCGCAAGCGGAAGCGGGACGAGGTCGAGGCCAGCTTCGAGAGCCGGAGGCTCGGCGCGCCCGCGGAGGAGCCCGCGCCGCCGCCGGCCGTTGGGCAGAAGAGGAAGGCGCCTGACGAAGCTGCGGCGGCGGCTGGGGCAGGGGAGGAGGAGGAGGCGTTCGACGACGAGGGCAAGCTGCTCAGGACGGTGTTCGTCGGGAACCTGCCGCTGCGGACCAAGCGGAAGGTGCTCACCAAGGAGTTTGCGGCCTTCGGCGAGGTCGAGTCCGTCAGGATCCGCTCCGTGCCCCTCGCCGACGTGAGTACCATTCGTTGGCTCTGAGCTTTCTTCTTCATTGTGTTCTTTCCTCGAGCCTTCGAGGTCTAAAAATTTTACCTTCGTGCCCTAATTCGTGCTCGCTGCAGACCAAGATCCCGAGGAAAGGGGCTGTCATAAAAGGGAAGATCAACGAATCAGTCGATAAGTGAGTTCTTTCTTACCTGTGAACTTGTATACTGTTTGGGCCATTGCTTGTGTAGGGGTGCAGGAAATCATGTGATTATTCGGATGTGTCTCATTGTCCATCATGAGCGTTTGCCTTTGCGCTTTCCGCAACAAAATTCCAAATGACATCTTAGTAAAGGAAAAAAAAACAGACTGCCTTTAGAGTTGCAACATGAACATATGCCAAATTCACTGCTATGACTTCAATGTTTTTTTTCATTTCTCTGCTTTGCGGTTTACATGGTCACATACTCACATGTCCTGCTTTTCAATTTCAACATTACACTTTTTTCTGTTAAATTAGTTTTGTTAGTAGCTCTGTCAATATGCGCAAGTTGTTCCATGCTATTAATCATCTGTTGATACTTGAAAAATGCTAGTATGTCTGAGTAGTGTTTAGTGGCACAAAACATCTTCATTTATAGCAGCCCAACAAAACATCGAGGATATGATTTAAGTCAAAAAGGTTATGCAAAATAGTTCCGGCGTAGGCATGCTTTCATGAAATTATTGCAGGCTTCTATTAACTCACATATGTTATCTCTTATTTTTGCATAAAGAACATCCCATAATAACTACACCTTTCCCTCGTCATTTTGGTTTGTACGCACTGCTGCTTTGAGAAAACTGGAGACAGCTGAGCCGCATGTCCAAATATATAGTTGTACAGTGTGGTCATAAAAGCACATTCTTCATATGATACCTCTTTTTAGAAGAATATGATATAGATCTTATGTATTTTTTGTATTCTTGAAATCATTATTTCTTCAATTCAACATATGCCTTCATAGCCCATTCCGTGTGTTGAAGTGTTGATTAAACACATGCCAAATTGAAACACTTTTGGTTATGTGCTGTGTATCCTGGTACTCTTTTTTCTTTCTTATATTTAATATTATATATGCCCAAGTTAAAGTCATTAAATGAATCTGAAATTCAAACACTCTTTGTTATTTTCTGTATATACAAAATGTAGTGTATGCTTGTTTTTCAAACTCATGTTTGCTATATCCTTTGCAGTGTACATGCCTACATAGTCTTCAAAGATGACCAATGTGCACGTGCTGCTTTATCACATAATATGGCATTGGTAAATTAACTGCCTTACAACTGAATGTTTTATTAGTTGATATAGCTGAAGTACATTTTAGAAATTTCCATGTCATGCCTAGTAAGATAGTTCATCTTTTTATATTTTGAAACCTTCTAGTTTGGTGGCAATCACATCCGTGTTGATATGGCATGTCCACCTCGTAAGAAACTTAAAGGAGAAGGGCCTCTTTATGACAGAAAGCGAACATTGTTTGTCGGCAACCTTCCATTTGATATAAAGGTGTGTTTGATCTGTTCGATCTTGTATGGTTCTATGTTCTTTTCAAGAAAATGAAAAAAAAAATATTATCCGTTTGTTTTAAGTAACTATGGTCAACTTTTTCCTTGCTGACACATCAGGATGAAGAGCTCTACAAGTTGTTCTGTGGTTTCAGTGGATCAGAAGGTGACATTGAAGCTATACGTGTTATTAGAGATCCAGGTTCAAGCCTAGGGAAGGGTATTGCCTATGTTTTGTTCAAAACAAGGGTACAATTTTTATCACTTGTCTTCCATTTGGTTGAATTTGATATCATGATCCATGCTGTCAGTCAAAATTCCACCAGAATGATAAGAAGTTTGTGGATAACTGGATTTGTTCGACAGCATTCAATTTCTTTCTTGAAGATGGCTATTAGGAACTTTTGTCATGTCATTTCAAAATAGTAGCACGGGTAAACCTTGTTGCTAAACTAAATATATACAACAAAACATCAATTATAAGCATGGACCTTAAAAGTCTGTTGACGACTCAATTGCCTTCTCTTATACCAACTATGGTTTTCTGTGTCATCCATACTGCCGCTTGCAATGATGGGTACTGCTTGTTTTTACAGTTCAGAGGTGATCCACGTATGAACATACCCTGTTCCTTTAGCTACTGAAAAATGGAAGGATTTTGTTATCACTAGTCTGCTAATTGTTGTCCAGAAAATTATTACACTGATAAATTGAATTATCAGTTAGCTTCCTGTGGCAGAGTAGTTCAGTCAATGCTGGATAAACAGCATCTAGTTGCAAGAACTAGCGTGATCCAGGCCTGGCCAATCTCATGGATTTTACTAGACTGACGTACAATTTGTTCCTTTTATGCTTGAGGAAATTCTGTTTTCTCATGAGGAACATAACGTTTTAAAATGAATTTCTGATGTCATCTTATAAATGTTTTGGACATTGTGTAAAAACTTATGCAAACACTGTTATTACCTCACAAGGCTCACATGATCGTTTGGATATCTGTTATGTAGGAGGCTGCTAACTCTGTTGTCCGAAAACGGGATCTCAAGATTAGAGACCGTCCTCTGAGGCTTGCCCATGCGAAGTTGGCTGATGCAACACATAAGAGGATGGATCCTGGAAAAACTAGTGGTGGGCTGAAACAAAAGAAAGTTTTGACACCAGGCAGCAGGTCTCGTGAAGGCAGCAACGACTCCAAACGAAAGGCATCAACTTTATCTTACCAAGGCCTCAAGTCAAGCAAATCTGGTGTTGTGAAGAAGGCAAAAGTGATCCAGCGTCCCAGCAACCAAGGGAAGCAGCAAGGCAAGACTAATGAAACGGGACAGACTGGTAGTTCTTCCCAAAAAACTAAGCGGCCTGCTGTGGCAGCAAGAAAGGCAAAGCAACTAGCTAAGAAACGGAAGTTGGATGCTGCAACTCCTGAAAATACACACCGTAGCAAAAAGGCGAGGAAATAGCCATCCCTAATGGGGTGGTTCTTCTCACTTTGAAATGGGAGTTTGATCCAGTTCGAATTTGGGCAAGTTGAGATGCTGGTCTTGGTACCCATGAAATGCAAAATGGATTTAAATGTCAAATACAAGATTTATGTTGCAAATGTAAGCCTGATAAGTGTAGCGATTTGGTACTTGCCTAACAGAACTAAAGTTGGACTTGGTGCTCCTGAACTAAATGTGTTTCTTGTTCTTGTAACATTATACAATGATATTAATTGTTTCTTTTTTGCTTGCAACATCTGCAATCTAGCTCCATTTATTATTTGTTTCTTTTTTGGTTGCAACATTTGCGATCAAGCTCCTTGGCTTTATAAAATCAGGTTTTCCCCTGTCAATCAGGGAATGGAACTTGCCAGCAAGTGTTTCAGTGTCTCCGATCCAGTTCGCATTACACATCTTTCTGGTTTTATTTGGTTCAGTGCGGTACGCAAATTGGAGGAATAGTTATTTTTAACCAAATTGGAGGAATAATTTTTGACTTGTTTCATTCTATGCACTGAGAGAAGAAATAAACTCATTCGTTCCATGATCCATCCGAATTTATTCCAGGTAGAGACCCAAATGCACATCATCCATGGATGGATTTCGTGCTACACTGCATAGCAGTTGAACACAAAGTAACATCTACTGGTTGATACTTCCGATCTGATCACCGATGACGATGAGCAAACCTCTCTCTCAGATAGCGGCGGTCGCCGATGCAGTGGCGAGGACGTGCAGCCTCCAGAAGACCTTCCCGGCGGCGTCTATGCTGCCAGCGTCGACGGCGACGGCGCCGATGAGGGCGCGCAGGGCGCCGCAGACGACGGGGGCCGCGGACGCGTTGGTCCCGGCGGCCACGCGCACGATGGCGGGGATGCCGACGCGCACCCCCGCGGCGGCGCAGGTGGCCTCCGCGGCGGCATCGCCGTAGCGGCGGGCGACGGCGGAGGCGGTGGCGTCGCGGTCGGCGTCGAGGACGCGGAGCGCGGCGGCGGACTGGGAGGCGGCGAGGCCGAGGATGGCGAGGGCGCGGCCGTTCTCGCGGGAGTAGGAGGCGTGCGTGAGGGCGCGGCGGAGGAGGTCCGGGGAGTTGAAGGTGTAGGCGATCTCCTTCTGGAGCGTAGCGAGCGCGGTGTCGAACGGGGAGGAGGCCGGCTCCGAGGGAAACTGACGAGACGCCAAGGCGGCGACGAGGAAGAGGAGGAGACGACGCGGAGCGGGCATGGCCATGGCTACTCTACTTGGATAGTGAATGTGAATCGAATCAGTAAAGTAGGGCTGGGGGTTGGGGAAATGGGGACGAAGGTAAGTGGCCACAAGTGGACCTGCTCGTAGGTAGCCCGATACGACGTACTCGATCTGATTCGGTCTGGCCAGTGCACTGGGTTATGTTTGGACCCAAAAAATTACAAAAACAGCTGTGCGGGCTTGGGTTTTTGGGTTTCGAGTCGGGTTTTCTAGTTTCAGGTCAGGTTTGGGCCCGGATTTATTACCAGTGCGTCGGGTGGAGCTCGGGCCGACTGAGTTTTGGTCGGGTTTTGGAAAACCCGACCTGAACCCACCCAAGCCCAACAGATGATCAGGTCTAGCTAAAGGAAGTGACCAAAAGTAGCTTTGGCTTCTTAAGGTGATCCTATTTTGAATTTATTCTATCCTAACCGATTCTATTATAATTTTTTAATTAATAGCAACCCTGTCGTAGATCTATCTGATTATATATTTATTGTGAATTATTTTATCTCTAGCACAACCGTGGCCATATCATGGATATATTTCATCACTCATTTTTTCGAAATTACTTTTACACGAGCGCCTCACCACCACCCACCACTGCGCCTTATCCCTTCTTTCTAATCATCCATATGTAATGTTATGTGGCCTTTGCCCCATTTGCTGGCCCAGCCCACTCCAGGGCTTAAAAGACCTAGAGAGGGGGGGAGAGCTTCTCCCGTGCTCCTCTCTCCCTCTCCTGCTGGCCGTCGCCTCTCCCTCTGCTTCTACAGTCGCCCACCTTCTACCGTCGCCGACGCTTGATCTCGAGCTGCAATTGCTGCTGGTCGTGGTCAAGAGCAAGGAGAGAAAGAGGTAGAGGAGAGGAGGAAGAAGAAAGGAGAAGGGAGAAGGGAGAAGAGGAAGGTAAGATAGAGAAGTTAGGGTTTGAGATTGTGTTTCAATTCTTGTTGATTTGTTTATGTGTGACAAAGTTGACTATGTTCTCATGATCTTCCCCTAATTAGATGCTAATTTTCGTGATTAATATGAGTGAATCCTTGTAGGTGAGGGTTTAATAGATCGATTGCTATAGCGGTATGCTTATTCCTTAAATTGGTTTAAATCTGTTGGGAATTGAACTTCGGCCATATTACAGAAGTTGTAGGTCTTGAAATTATCTTTCCGTAGAGCCCAAGAAAGAGAATTTTGGACTTACAGTCTGACCTTTATAGTAATTTTAAGCTGCTGTCCAGATTGTAATTTGTATGAAGTTGAAGACCCGAGCTAGGCGGCTAGAGGGGGGTGAATAGACGCCAATCAATTTTGATGCTTTTTTTTCCGCACATGCAGCCCCTCTAAGCATTCCGCACAAACCGCTTCATATCGGTGATCAAACCGCGATGGACATCATGACAACTATGTGTACCCATGACTTGTATGGATGATATCCATATGAATATGTGGGGATTTTAGAGCTACAATCCTGGTTGTCAAGTGTCCAAACAAGAGGAATCAATCCAAATCTTGCTTTTGAAAAGAGATCATGACAAAACCTCAAAGCAACTTTTAAAAAGCAAAAATAGATTCTTTCAGAACTTGTCCTCTTATGGAGCAGAAGGTTCGTGGATTTAAGGTGCTCTAAAAATCATGAAAATTTTTCTTCCTATGTGTCAATGTGTCGTAAAGCACTTCACCAAAAATCTCCTTAAGACTCCTTACAGAAAAAAACATGAAAATTCAAACAACACAAGCTGCTTTCTGGAAAGCAAAAGCAGATTCTTCAGAGTTTGTTTCTGATTGGAGCAGAGAGATGATGGTTTTCTGTTGCTCCAAAAATTATGGGAATTTTTCTCCCTATGCAACCATGAGTCGTGAAGCTCTCCACCAAAAATCATCTCAATAATTCATCCACAGAAAATATGAAAAATCAAACACCAAGAGCAGTCAAGAACTACGAGCAGAAAGTTTGGGGCTCGGTTTTCACTTCATAGCTCCCAAATGGAGAAACCAGTGGACATAAAATTTTTACCACAGATGGGTATATGAGTCACGCATCTTTTTCAATTGGAATAATCCTAAAATGATTTTTGTAGATTTTTCTAAAAATATTTTACTTGCTGCTGCGCGGATGAAAATCTCTAGACAGATTTGCAACAAGTCAAGAACTTGATCTCTTGCCTCTCATATGGTTGCAAAGAGTGTGGCAAATCATATTAGCAACCTCAAGGCTTCATAGACCATCAAGAATCAGCAAGAAATCATCAAGACTCATCTCCAAATAAGAGCTCCAAAAGGGGAAAACAAAAGAAAGAAGAACTTGGAGCAAATCAACACAAGATGATCATGAAGATGAGAGATTTCATTGCATAGGAGTTGGGGATTACAAACCACACTCCATGTGGTCACAAGCACTCTAAGTGCTTATTGTGTATTATTCTATCTCTAGCACAACCGTGGCCATATCATGGATCTATTTCATCTCTCATTTTTTCGAAATTACTTTGATACGGGCGCCTCACCACCACTCATACCATTGCGCCTTATCCCTTCTTTCTAGTCATCCATATATACTTATTCCTTTCTCCTCAGTATGTCTCTCCCCTACATCTCTCCCTATGTGTAAGACGACGTCACCGCTCACAGACTGTTGTTCGCCCCTCCTCCTCCTCTGCAGCCCTCCCTTCCCCCCTCTTTCTTGGCCAATTGCTATTGTTGCTGCTACATGATGCCACGCCATCGGCAAGCGGTGACGCTGGTCAAGAAGACTTGTTGGCGACGAAGAGGAAACGAGCAAGTGTGTCGTCGGAATGACCTGCGAGTTGAGAAAACGAGAGAAGAAGCATAGCGCTTAAGAAAAGCTATCTAATGGGCATAGGAGCGTTTTCGTTTAAGGTCTTGTTCTTGTTATGACACCTCAAGAGAGGTCTTCAGAGTCCAAAACATTATAATTTTTTTTTTACAAACTCTTAATAATAATTTTGTAAAACCCAAAGAAATTTCTATAAAATACTGAAACATATGATCGGTAAAAAATGATAGCTTTTAATTTAATTTAACCCGAAATGAACATGGCCTAAATAATGTGTTAGAGAAGTGGGCCAAAGCAAACCTGCCACAACAGGTTTCGGCAGCCCGGTTGGTTCGGGCAGGTCTAGCCAGGCCGACGTCCCGGCGGCCTCTGCTGGGGCCGAAGCGGCGCGCCACTTTACAGAAACACCCCCGCGTTATAAACAAGTAATTTAAAGTGCGGCGGCCCTGCCTATCCTGTCGTCTCGTCTCCTCCCACTCACCCTCCTCCGCCCTCGCCTCCAAAACCTAGAGGCTAGAGCCCCGCTGCCCTCGAATCGCCCACGCCGCATGGTGCCGCGCCGCTGAGGAGGCCCCGCACGGATCACCACGGATGATGGAGGGCGGCGTTGCGGCGGCCACGGCCGCGCCGGCGCACGCGGCGGTGAGTAACGGAGGCGGCGGGGCCGCGGCGCCCCCGCCGTTCCTGATGAAGACGTACGAGATGGTGGACGACCCGGCCACCGACGCCGTCGTCTCCTGGGGCCCCGGGAACAACAGCTTCGTCGTGTGGAACACGCCCGAGTTCGCGCGCGACCTCCTCCCCAAGTACTTCAAGCACAACAACTTCTCCTCCTTCGTCCGCCAGCTCAACACCTACGTATGGATTCCTTCTCACCCCCGCTCTTTTAGTTTGGGGACATCGAAATTTTGCCTGAGAGTTGGGGACATCATGTGCGGCCCTAGCATACCACTATCTTCCAGCTGATCTGAACGCCACCGCCTACGGACCGGTGGGTTTTCACTTTTGAGATTGCGCCTGATTGGGAACCTCGGCAAAATTGAGACTTCACAAAGGTAGTGTTTTTGTTCATCCGGGTAAGCAGTCAGGGAAGCCATGGAAAATTGGATTACCACGATGATACTCTTATCACTAGGATACTGCTTTCCAATTCCAACCTTCAAAACATACGGTTAGTTAGTCAGGTTTGATACTGTTGCTGGAGGACGGATTCTTTGTTTCATGCGTGATGTAAAACAAAAGTCTCATATTAGCACTGCCTTAGAAAATAAGCCTGCATGAGATACTGAAATGAGTGAAATCACCACGTTTCATTTGTTTTATGGGTTTAAAACACAGTCAATAGTTTATTTGTTACTGTCTAGTCCAAGATTTAGGTTTCCTTATGTTGCAACTGTGCTTGACCACTCTAAAATTTTGGACCATTGAGTGCTTTCATTTGCTCAGTACTTAGCCTACCAGAGTCACCTCTTGGCATGGGCCTATGGAACTGGCTAGATCTGTATGTCCCCTTTCCATTCCATACACAAACCCGAGCTATTTCTGGTAACATGAATGGTAAAACAACACTGGTTCAGCATCTAGCTAGACTAGTAATCTTATACCATAACCGTAAATTTCGCCCCAAGCCACAACCATAAATGTACAAGTAATCTTATACTTACAAACTGTTGCAAATTGATGCATTTTACTTTAAAACCAGTTTGAGTTTTTTTAGTTACATTGAAAAGATGTAGTTTTCACTTTTCAGGTGCCACTCATGCATCAATAATATGCCCACCGTTGAATTGTTTCCTACTATTTGATTTATCAAAAAAGAACGCCATAATTTTTTCAGTATATGCAGAGCTATTGATGTCCTCTTATAAAGTAGACAGCAAATGCTAAATAAATACTTATTTGATATTGATATACGCATAATCATCATTGCTCCATTATGTATCGCTATATAATCTCCCCCAACCTTATAATACCACCTCAACTTTGGGGCGTATAGGTGATTAACCCACCTTTTAATGGTGCGATGGAGCATGACTCTGCATGATTTATTAAGAGATGTTTGGATTGCTATTATCTGAGGTTTTTAATCCGAAGATATTGTTACTGACATAACATGTTACCATCAGTGGTTTGTGGTAATAAGCTGCCTGCGCTTCATAACTCTATGGAGTTGTAGAAAGTATTGAAAAAAAAGTGCTCTAAGAACAATAGGACATACACTACGTTTGTCCTTGTTATATCTTTAGCTCGCTTTACAAATTAGTGATTGTTGAACTGCACTCTGCTTCAGGTTAAAGAAATTACCATTTACGTTATATCCAGTGAGGAATTATTCGTTTCAGGTAGACTATCTATACCATAATGTTCTCCTATAGTTTTGTACAATCGATGATCGTTGAACCAGATGTGATTACATGCTACTTAATTGATTAACTCAGATTGCCTCGTTGAACCAGATGTGATTACATTCTCCTTAATTGATTAATTTAGATTGCCATTAAGATTTAATTTTGAACGTAGTAAGCAGTTGAGAGAGACAGTTCCCTCATTCTTGATTCTGAGTCATTCTTAAGTTGAATTGATATTTTATAGAAGAGAAATGTAGCAAAATTAAATTTGGGGCTCATGTACAATGGAAATTTAGAAGGAAGAACTAGAGTTTATTTGATATAGTAGCTGATTTTGCTTTTCTTCAGTTGGCCTGAGCCTTTTTATGTTATACCTATATAGTTCTTACACAAATCGCTACCTATGTAATCTGTGGTGTGTAGTTCCATTTTCTTTTGTAATGTGGTCATTTAGCTAGTTTCCTGTGACTCACAGACATTTTTTAAGTGAATCCTAAATAGTTAGGATTGTTTAGACTGCTTGCCTAGTCCGTTGCTTCCTTACTTCCCCATTCTATGATGCCGCAAATTTCGTAATATTCAAAGCAGCTATGCATTGATGTTAAAAAAAAGCAGCTACTATGCATTAGTCTTTCCTAATGATCTCATTGGTGCATTTTTGAGCAGGGATTCAGAAAAGTTGATCCGGATAGGTGGGAGTTTGCAAATGAGGGTTTTCTAAGAGGACAGAAACATCTACTGAAGACCATCAACAGAAGGAAACCATTGCATGGAAGCAACCAAGTGCAGCAGCAGCAGCAGCAGCCTCAGTTGCAGAATACCCCATTACCTGCTTGTGTAGAGGTGGGTAAGTTTGGGATGGAGGAAGAGATCGAGATGCTAAAAAGGGATAAGAATGTTTTAATGCAGGAGCTTGTCAGGTTGAGACAGCAACAGCAGACAACAGACCATCAGCTGCAGACTTTGGGCAAGCGCCTTCAAGGAATGGAGCAACGACAACAACAAATGATGTCTTTCTTGGCTAAAGCAATGCAGAGTCCTGGCTTCCTAGCACAGTTTGTACAGCAAAACGAAAACAGCAGAAGAAGAATTGTCGCAGCAAACAAAAAAAGGAGGCTACCTAAGCAAGACGATGGCCTAGACTCTGAAAGTGCTTCATTGGATGGCCAAATGATCAAGTATCAGCCCATGATTAATGAAGCTGCCAAAGCAATGCTAAGGAAGATCCTAAAGATGGATTCTTCACATAGCAGACTTGAATCAATGGGCAATTCAGATAATTTTCTACTGGAGAATTATATGCCAACTGCCCAAGGTTTTGACAGCTCTTCGTCTACTCGGAATTCTGGGGTGACCCTTGCAGAGGTGCCACCAAACTCAGGTATGCCATATATGGCTACAAGCTCTGGGCTATCAGCTATATGTTCATCTTCCACTACTCCTGAGATCCAGTGTCCAGTTGTCTTGGACAACTCGTCCAAAGAAATTCCCAACATGGGCACTTTGCCTTCTGTCCCAAAGGCCATGTCACCAGGTCCAAGTGATATCAGCATTCCGGAATTCCCAGATTTGCAAGATATAGTGCCTGAAGATGCTGTTAATATTCCTGGAGGGAGCTTTGGAATGCCTGGTCCTGAGGGTGTATTCCCCCTACCTGATGAGGGTGATGACACTGTCCCCATCGAGACTGATGATATTTTGTTCAATGACGACGCCCACAAACTTCCAGGAATCATTGATTCCTTCTGGGAGCAGTTCCTGGTCACTAGCCCTCTATCTGTTGACAATGATGAAGTCGATTCAGGTGTACTGGACACAAGGGAAACACAACAGGAGAATGGATGGACCAAAGCTGAGAACCTGGCTAATCTTACTGAACAAATGGGCCTCCTGTCATCAAACCATATAGGGTGAGATACGACAGTGAACTGACAGCGACCCTTTCTCAAGGTACCCTGGGATTCTGGTAATAAGCTCCGATAGCATCGCCTACTCTTTTTGTTTATGTTAAGCTATCCTTTTGCTCAAAGCATACTGAAATGTCAACCTATATGCCGGGGGATTCCAATCTTCCTCCTATGAAACTTGGGGTTTTTACTCCAGGCATATTACGTGCTCGCTTGTATGTACACTAGGTTTGGCAGGCAGTGGTAAACTTGCCAAATCTGTATTATAACTACCCCGTGTTGTAGCTGCTGATAGTTTTTATTTCTTGTCTGCTATCTGGTTGCAACTAACGCCTGGTGGTACTGGCAGTCTACTGCAGTGTACATGAATTGGAAGCCAAGTAATTTTGGGTGTTGACAGATTGTGGCATGGGTTGATCTGCCGCTGTACCAAAAGGGGGGAAGTTAGGTCAATTTTCATAGCTTCAGTAAACTGAGTGACAATCTTGGCTCCATCGCTTAACAAGATAAATTCAATCAGTGAAAGTCATTGCACTGTTACTCTTTTTTCTATATTAAAAAAGCTTAGTATGATCTGACTCTTTTATTTTTTATATAAAGAACTCAGTGTGATATATTGCTTCCTATTTTTCCCCAGCCCACTCAAGATATCTCAATGCTTCTCTTCTATTCTGTAGTGCCGGGTTTCCTTCTTGCAACTGATGATGCGATGCGCAATGTGTTGGTGTTAGAATGGCGTTGGCAGGCTATCCGTCTGTGCGGTCGCCTGGTCTTTGTGCTGAGTTGGGAACATTGGGCTTGGCCTCTGGCCCTCCTGCCAAATATTTCGACACAGATTTCGCTGGCAATTGTGTTTCGTCTGTCACTTCCGTCTGGTTTCAAGCCTGCATAACTGCTTTACTAGGTGTGTTCAGAGTGGCTTATTCAATCCCACACACAACTAACTTCACCTCAGTCGACTTATTCATTCAGGCAAGCCGCTCTGAACATCCTATAGGGCTTGCTTGATGCAGCAAAGTAACTTGCTGGTGGTGCCTAAATGCTTTAATTAGTGCTGTTTGCTGGATGAAGTAAAGCAAGTGGCAGCAACGCCCGTTTGCTATCAAACGCTGGGCTCACGGATGCCCATTTGCCACCAAACGCTGGGGGGTCACGGATGCCTTGTGTCAAATACAGCTTTGTACGCTTAGAGATGTATATGCCCTTGCAAACGCACAACTTATGAAACATCCACTCATAAAAATGTCTCTCTCAAGTTACTGTTATGTGTTATCCCTTTAATACATGCATGCCTTTCGGTGCGCAAAAGATAAGCAATGTTAACAATGATATATAGTAATAATACAACAAGTTGTGTCAGTGCTGCCCTTCACATCATCACCGCATGAATCATTTTCTGTCCCAGCTCAAAGTAAGACCACAAAACCATCCTTGTGAACCCAGCCACCTCTTGATCCTGCCTTCCCATCCCATAATAATAATTACATTGCTAATTTAGAGCACCAGCTAATTAAGCATCTTGACAAAGCCACCCAGTGCCCACTGCCCACTGGCACTCATTAATCTACACACCAATCTTTAAGCAACAGGAATCTATGCATATACGCCATCAAAAATAATACTAGTATAATTTATCGATCACTGTTGTTTCTGTGCAGGAACTAATTGAGCTTTTAATGGAGTTGTAGTGCAGTGGAAGTGATTAGTGAAGTGAAGTCAGTCGTCAAGGATGAGGTTGGCGAGGGGGTGCATCTGCATCTGCATCTGCATGGGCGGCGGCGGCGCCGGGCGGACGGCCTTGGACTCGCCCCAGCGCCAGAACATCTGCCGCTCCGCCGCGTTCACGTCGCACTCCGGCAGCGCCGCCGGGTAGCGGTTGGTGTCGTAGCACACGGTGTAGAGCATCTGCCTCCGCCGGAACCGCCGCATGGCCGTGCGCACCCGCGGCGCCATGACGGCGTGCTCGGCCGCCAAGGCGGCGCCGCACCGCCGCGCCGCCTTCGCCGGCCGCGAGGTCGGGGAGGCGGCGCGGCAGCCGCGGATGACGAGGCCGGAGAGCTCGGCGGTGAAGGGCCCGCGGGCGTAGTCGACCCTGTACTTGCCGTTTTCGGTGGCCCAGGTGGAGCCGTCCCAGATGGTGGCGTAGAGCGCCATGGGCTTGGAGGGGTAGTCCAGCCCCATGGCGGCGCTCCGGGGCACCTCGCGGATGGGCGTGCCGTCGACGGAGAAGACGACCGCCCGCGGCGACCACAGGATGGAGAAGCGGTGGCCGTGGCCGCCGGCGGTGGGGTCGAAAGGCATCAGGTAGCGCTCCTCGCGGCCGCGGCCCGTGCTGCCGTCGCCGTACACGTTGGTCTGCAGCCTCCACTCGTGCCCCGCCCGGTTCCCCAGGAACTCCACGTCCAGCTCGTCGTGGTTCCTCTCGAACACGTCGCCGTTCGACAGCTGCATCCACAGCACGCGTCGATCGATGACGATGACGATGACGAGATGATATATATACCGATGATGAATTGATGATCGAGCACGTACGTAGAAGGCGACGACGACGCCGGCGGTGTGGTCGACCTTGGGGAGCTTGATGGCGGCGCTGAAGAAGCCGTGGTGGTAGTAGGCGGAGGAGACGAAGCCGGAGCCGGTGCGGCGGTCGAGGGTGAGTCGGACGGTGCGGCCGTCCGGCGACCGCTCCATGTTGGCCTCGCCGAACAGCGGGGAGAGGCCCTCGTGGAAGGCCATGCCCCGCACCTCGTCCATCGCCATCGCCGCCGCCATAGCCGGGAGCAGCGCGAGGACGGCGGCCACCTGAAGCGCCGCCGGCGCCATGGACGAACGTACGGACGGTTAGCCGGTGCAAGCAAGACTGGTTGCGTGCGCGTCGACGTCTGCGTCTGCTTTAAGCTGTGCAAGCTGACTCATGGCGGGATTTTTATTTCTGGGCGAGGGATAATGTCGCGTAGGCATGCAATAGAGAGAAATTGCGTAAGGCGCATGTGTACCTAGGGTGGAGTGTAGACAGCAGACACCCCCTTCCGTCATTAACCACTAACCTAATATTACACGTCAGCATTCTTTTATTGAGGTTTCTAACATGGGATCAGCTTGACACCAGTCGATTTTCTAGACCGCAGAGATCAGATACCTCCATAGGGCCGGCACATAAGAGATCTGTCAGGGATAAAATCACGGCCCATTGCCATGGCCCACTCTCTGACGGCATAGTCGAACAGCCTACCAGGGCCCAGCTCCCTGGAAGGTTCCATCTGGCCCATATGTATCTTACCGAACAGCTTCCTGACTGGCATGATGAGTAATGGCCAAGGAATTATGTTTGAGTCCGTCTCGAGCAAGAGTTCTGCACGGCTACGTGAAGACCCGGACGTTGGTTTTCCGGATTGGATTAGAAGTCGTGATCCCCAAGACATCTACCGTGAGATGTATTTGCTCAATAAATTGGTCTCAAAAGATTAAGAAGTTTGATATTGAAATGTGTGTACAGTTTATATTTTTCCAAACAGAGAGAGTATGCCTTTTCTCAGTGTTGATACTATTTTAACATCTCAACTTAGAGGGATTGTATTTGCTTAGCTTTTTAACGCCTGGGGTGGGGCGTCTTCCTTCTCTTCCACCCCTTTTCTCTTTTTCTCTCTCTCTCTTTTTCAGCTCTGTATTTTTGGCCTTCGGCCCCTCACTTATTAATCAAGTTAGGGCAACTCTTTTGCCCTTCCCTCAAAAAAAAAAAACTTAGAGGGAGGTCATCACGACGGAGGCAAGGTGGTGTCGGGGAGAATATATTGCATTCAAATCCCATGCTTTTGTAAGCCAGCATCTATAAATACCAAGCCATACAGGTAATATATCACATAGCAAACCCATCCGTTTTGTAACTTTTAGTGAAGTTTCATCACCCGGCATCCTCATTTAAAAAAGACATCCACTAGAAACAAAGAAGAGAGAGAGAGAGAGAGAGAGAGTCTGGCGATAGACGGCGAGCCAACCAGGTAAGCATGCATTTGCAACTTAGCTGGCGGCGCAGCGCCTCCATATATTTCAGCCACCGAGCTAGAAACTATATATTTATTTATTCTCTTTTTGAAGCAAAATATTTATTTATTCTCTTTTTAAGCAAAAGTATTTATTTATTCTCACGTAGTGTGCATAAAAAAATTGTAATTGAGGTACACCAGGCTTAATAAACCAAATGTACTGCAACTTAAACCTATGAAGTTACTTTGACTGTATAATGAGAGAATTCCCTATATGCCATTGGAAAAGTTTTGAATTCCCTATCTGCCATTGAAAATTCTTTCTTCCCTTACATGCCACCGGCTTAAGTTTTTTCTTCCCTCAGTGCCACTCAAGCGGTAAAGAATAAAACGGAATTACAAAATGACCATAATGCCCCTACCTTTTTAATACGTTACAAAATAGGAAAAATTCATAAAAATACTATAAAATTCATAAAAATATGAAAAAATTTCTACAGATTCATAAAATTATGTATAGCCAGATTTAAAAGTGAAAATTAAAACTTTCTTGATGTAAATTTTATTTTAAAATTAATCAAGCCTACCATGCCTCATGAAAAAGAAGAACAAAAGCTGAAAATACAAAATGTTACAAATATTTGAATAGCAAGTAGAGCATGCTTTTACATAAATTTAAAAGTTTGAACTACTCAATTTGGAGTTAAAATGAAGGAGATATGATTTTTTAAAGTTTTAAACCAAATGGGCATTTTAGACATTAATGAACTTTTTAAACGGCTAAAACTAACGGACTTAACGGCAGTGGCACTGAGGGAATAAAAAACTTGAACCAGTGGCATGCAAGGGAAGAGATAATTTAGAGTGGCAGATAGGGAATTATAAACTTTTTAGTGGCATACAGGGAATTTTCTCTATAATGAGATATAATCACTCTACAGGGAATTTTCTCTATAATGAGATATAATCACTCTCCAATGGTAAATTCAAAGCTACTCCATATAATTAGCTTTAGCTTTGAAGAATTAAAACAAACAATCAATTTATGTACACACAAAGTCTATCTGCAAGGAATCTAGCTTTGTAATTGCATTAAGCCTATTTTCCATTTTCCAAAGGTATTTACAGGATATCCCAACCTCGTAACATTTGTCCTTTTATTTTTAATTGGGGCGGTCGTTACTCGTTATCAGCTGATGCATGCATGCTTCTTTGTGACAGTAGATTATCTATGCTAGCCACTTCAATTGAAACCGGTGAAGTTACAGCGCGAGAGCTAATTACATGTAATTAAGAAAAGGCGAGGGCCATCCCATCTAGGTCTGTTCTTCTGAGCTGATCTGAACGGTTGAACAGCCGAATGACTGAAATGACTGAACTTCGAGAGTTTCTCGAAATAGTCTTGAGATTTGGATCTATTTCGCTTGACTTGCTTTTTAAACAGTTAAGCTGTTAAGCCGAAAAGAACAGGGTCTAAGTGAGATAGATAAGTTGAGGTCTCTCTCGTTCACGGCACAGCAGAGCCGCAGGAGGGGGAGGGGCTCCTATTCCTATCAGTACTGCAGATATGTCTCTCTCTGCCCCTGCAGATATGCATTCCTATGTCTTGTCAACACATCCAGGCATGAGGCATCCACCGGCCAGAGCCACATACACCGTCTTACTTTTGGTGAACAACTCTCAACTAATTAATTAAGCATCTAATTTTGTGATGTGATTCTCCTTGTGCGTGAGCCAGCAGCGGCTGTCCACCAGGATGTCGTCGTATCACAGGCCAAGGCTCAGTTCTCTAAGGTTTATTTGATTTATTTTGACTTATCTGCTTTGTCTTTATTTAAAATATAAATAATTTAGTTTTTTCAATTTATCTTTTTTTCTATCTTGAAGGCATGTCTAAAAATTCTCTAAAAAAATTCAAACAATGGACACCCTGTTTAAGAGTTCACCTCAAAAGCTCTTAAAGTTACGAGATAAGTCAGATAAATAAATAAGTCAAATAAGATAAGATGTAGAGAAATGTGCATAAAATGTAATATTGGAGTAAATTTCAGAAAACCCCATGTTTAGGGGCCAATGTAACATATATCCACAGGTCTTATATTTTTATCACATACCACATTTCTCCAATCCAAATTAACGCAAAAGCACATGTTTAGAGCTGTTAGCGACATATTGACCTTATAACATGGCAAAAGAGCTCCATGTCAGTCTGCCGTTTCACAGGGAATTTAGGGCGCGCCCCAAGTTGATCCTGCAAGCCTCCTCGATGTTCTCATACGCCGCCATGCGCGCCTCCCAGCTGACGTTCCGGCTTCCTCTAGCAGGCAACGACGACCTTGGAAACCACAATCATGGAGGCAAAATGTTTTCGGGTAAAGACAACTATCGACGAAATTTGTAAATTCCCCAAGTCACCCAAACCCTAGAAATCGATTATTCCCTAAATTAGAACCTACCTGCACATCAGATGCACTAGAAATGCTCGCCTCTAGGACTGCACGGCAAGCCGCCCTTCTCGTCATCGGCGCCATGGGGCTTCGTCCCTTGTAGCTGGCGGTCACAGGAGCAAATAGGTAAAGATGGAGCATCGGACGAAGGGATGTAGCTGGGCCCAACTGATGTGGAACTCTTTTGCCATGTCATTGGTTTGCTTGCCTGCTTCCTGTCTGACCTATCAATCAAAGAAATGTTCTAGTTCCGCGATACTAGCTTGGACTGTCGCTCCGAGACAGTAGATTTCGGGGGTCCCTTTATCAAAGGCTCCCTTCCCTACTGATCATACAACAAATGAACGTGGTTAGAAAGATGTCACATCGATCTTTTGGGTTGGTTCAACAAGCAAGGAAAGGCCGATGTGTCGCTAGCGGCTCTAAACCTGTGGTTTTGCGTTAATTTGGATTGGAGACATGTGGTTATGTGATAAAAAATATAAGAACTGTGGTTATGTGTTACATTGGCTTCTAAACATGGTATTTTCTGAAATTTGCTCAATGTAATATACTAAAAATAACAAATAAATTCTAACAATTATCTACAGGTATTTTAACAATAAAATTTATTACAGAACTAAACATGACAGAATACCTAGAAAACACAAGAGCATTTTTGGTACACCTAGGTTAGATAGCTCATATTTATCCATCTATTAGCATATATTTGGCCCATCCTAACGTACATTTATATACATCAAGAAATAATAGGGGACATATATTTGGGAATTTTAAATACATTTATACATCAATAAATAATAGGGGACATATATTTGGGAACTTTAAACAGTTAATTAAACACTAAATTGAGCTAATTGTTGTTTGACGTTGACCGAACGAAACTAATGAGATTGATTAGGCACAGAGCGGCTGTGATCTATGGGCAAGGAAACACTATGAAAAATCAGCCTCTATATTAATCTCTAAATTAATATATAGATCCCTGCTCTCCTGTTTCTATATGCTTATAGGAATAAAGTCGGTTGAACACAATAGAAAAATAGCAAATAAATATTATTTAGAGAAGTGACGTAGGGAACAACTTTTGATGAATGTACTTATGTACGTAGGCTGCCAGGAGCGGGTAATCATAGATAGACATGCAAACAAACAAAAAAACAGAAACAAAACAGTCGTCCACGTTTTCACCAATTTATGATGTTGCTACTTTACTTTCCAGGAACATTTTAGTTTAATTTTGCAGATGTTCGAATGTTGTGTTAATTTATCAGCGTTTCAATTCCTAATTTATTAGCTACTTTAATCTGCATGCATTGAGGATTTCAATAATGTTCTATATGCTCCGCCACCCCAGATCGCAAGAGCCGGCCGTTTCCGCCATCCCACATGGTGGAAACAACTAGAAGACGCCACGTGGCCAGACAGTACGCAGCGTCGGCTATGCTCTCTGCGTGGAGCTGATTTCGATGATAAACGGTTTCCAGCCAAATTATTTGTTGATTCCGGTAATTAGGTTACAAAAAGATTTAACATTTTATGTAAATTGTAAGAGGTATGTCTCCTCATATATTGATAAATATTATATTTAATTTTAACATTTACATAAAAATGTATTTTCGAGGTGATACATGTACTATAAATGACACTACACCACAGCATAGCTTTGAGGGCAGCGTGGCGGCGGCGGTGAAGGGAGCCGATCAAGCTGGAGCCCCGCCGTCGCCAGATCTGGCCTCCTAGGTGCGGATCCGGGCTCGCCGGAGGCCGGCGGCGGCGGATTCAGCCTGCCTCTTTGAGGATTCTTTGGCCGACAGGAGGAGGGTGGCGCAGGCGGCGAGGGAAGCCGGAGCCTTTGGCCGCCGCGGCCGGGGAAGCCGGGCTTGCTGGGTGTGGCGGTGACCGGTGCCGCCGCGTTTGAGAGGAGGAGGGGGGGCGAGGGGAAGGGGGAGGGGAGGCCAGACGCGAGGGGCAGGGGCGGCCAGGGTTGGCACCGAGCAGCTGATGGCCTCGCGGGGGAGCAAACGGACGGACGGATCGGTGGCGTAGAGCGATCGGATGGGCAGGGAAAAACGGGCGACGTGGCCACCCTAGGAAAATCGGGCGACGTGGCCACCGTTGCTGCGCAGAACTGTAGCGCCGTGTTATAACATTGATTATGATTATTGATTATTAATTATAGAGTTAATTAATATAAGATGATTGGCTCTCCCGCGAAAAAATTCATCGAGCCGACCTTTTTTTCCTTCCCGCGCATAGCAAATTCATCGGGCCCATGCTTGCCGCATACCACTATTCGTTCTACCGGCAGACAGTGAGTCCCTGATAATTTCTATTACCGGCAGACGGTTCGTCGGTATTTAATTTATATTTCCCGGCAGACGGTTCACCCCTAATACAAATTTTTCCCGACGGACAGTGCATCGGTAATTTTTTATATAATTGCCGGCACACAGTCTGCCGTTGTTCTTGATTTTTACCGGCAGACGTCTGCCCCTAATTGTGTGTCATGGTGTAGTGTGATAATTGTAAAATGTATTTTCGAGGTGATACATGCACAGCGGAAGATCTTGAGACAACTCCTAAGACAACTCCGCATGTGACTAAATGTAATCGTATATAAACCAAATTGAACCATGGAGATTTATTTTTTGAACGTAATAGTGGAGATTTCTGATATGTTGCTTATAGAACTTCACGTTAAGTACTAAATTTTATTTTTATGACAAGTTAGCCCTATATGCTTTATTTGATTATCATCCTTGTTATTTTCAATGTCCTTACTCGTACTTATTTTTCATTTCAAATAATCCACAATCAAATAATGGTACTGACGTGATGCTCATAAAATTATAACAATAAAAAATTATTACAACATGCATACCTCACAACATCTTTCTATTGCACTAGTCATTTTTTAAACCTTCTAGTTGCCACAATAACTCCCATAATTTTGTTGGATTATTTACATTGCAAAATTTTTATTCAATGTAACACCAGCTAGTACATGCATGCAATCATGGGCATACAAAATGTTCGTGGTGAGCGTTTGCAGCGGTGCTTGCCACGTGGCGAGCCCAGATCACGGAAACTTTGTGGCCGCCATCGCACACGGCGGAAGCCATTCCACGTGGCGGAAGCAACGCTTAAATCAAAAATTTTTAAAAGATGTTGCATACCTTTTAAATTTCTATTTTTATATGTATTATTTAACCAAAATTTCCAAAAAACAGAAACAAAACAGTCGTCCATGTTTTCACCAATTTATGCTGTTGCTACTTTACTTTCCAGGAACATTTAGTTTAATTTTGCAGATGTTCGAATGTTGTGTTAATTTATCAGCGTTTCAATTCCTAATTTATTAGCTACTTTAATCTGCATGCATTGAGGATTTCAATAATGTTCTATATGCTTTAGCCCTCTTTGATTCACGGTGTTGGTTTGATTTTATTTGAAAAATGTCATTTCTGTATAGACCATTCTATTTAATATTTTATAATAATTTTATGTTTTATTAGATTTTCTTAAAAACCTCTAATAAAATTTTTACTCTTTATTGGCGTAAAAAAACTCAACTTTTCCACCTAAAACCAAACAAAACCAGAACTCTCTTTTTTTCCTATGAGAACGATGAGCTAGCTAGCTCGCTATGTGTCTAGCTGTGCTATCTTTTTTGTTTCATCAGTGGCAGGTGAAACAAAATATAATTTAAATGGCTTGGTGGATTAGGCATCCATGAATGAATAAATAATTACTCGCATGAGTGGCTAAGCAGGATCTTGTCCATGTAAGCTATCAATCAATACAATAATAGAGACCTGGGCGATCCGCTAGCCGCCCATGAGCATGAGCGTGTACGTGTAGAGTACACAGTGGCTGTATGGCATAGTATAATTAGGGATGTGATGGTGCAACAGACAACTCATGTATGTTAGGTCTACCTGCAGTATTGTAATTAAGCAGGTTCCCATTGGGCCATCCATCCATGACATTCATTGAAGGGCTGGCTGGCTGATAATTCAGGCACAATCCAACCCTAATCTGCTCACAATGAAATGACATAGGAAGCCATTAGCAATTATATACCCGCTAGGTTACAAGAGTTCAATGGCAAAGGCGAGCAGCAGCCAGCTTATCATCTACCTCTTCACATGCAGCCACCTACTCTGCTGACCACCCATCAGGGCATCACAGCCTTCTTACCAAACCGGAGCATGACGGCCAGCTAAAATTGCTCCCAATTCCGGGTGCATCTTGTCATGATCCTCCTACCTAAACATTCCTGCCAACTCAGGCCTATGTATGCATACTGGGTTCGATTCCAAAGAGAGAGTGAATACATCAAGTGCAGTATATCTAGGCACTTGAGCTCATACATACAAGCTGCAAGCCTGCAACCGGAAATGGATTCATGGACCAGTTACAGAGTTTAACTCTTGACGGTAAAGAAACAATAAAAGCATCAAGGGTACAGGTAGATGCAACTCAGAAGCAAGATTAGCAACCAACAGTTTAGATTGGTCTTGTTTCTTTGTGAACAACTAACTTAATCTGGGTTTGGGTACAACAACAAACGATACCAGCTGAGGCAACGAGCTTCCTTTCAGCTCTCCCATGAGGCCTCGGCCCACTACATGCGCTGCTATGTCGACAAACTGTTGTTTCTCCAGGTATTTAAGGACTAGTGCTCCCTCCCCTGCCAGGTGCTCTTGGCACTCGTTCAGCTCCCGCCATCGGTGGCAACTGCAACAGTCACCAAAAAAATAAAGGTTGCAATCATTCAGAGTAATAGTAAAGAAACAAAGCTGCTGATTCCTTGCTGTAACCCTGAAGCATGATATGCTCTCCTTCAGGGGGGAATATCAAAACTTCATTATGATTCCTAGATTATGGAACAGTCTTCATTGAAGATGAAAGTCCTCAAACAGTAATTGACAAACAGAAAAACATTAGCGCAACAAGAAAGAACCACCTTGTGCTGAAGCCTCAATATTGTAGAAACCAATAGCTTGTCGCCAACTATCTGTCTTAGCCGTTTCACTAAGTCAGTCCTACTCATCTTTCTCCTCTGCAACGTTAAAGAGCCACACCACAGTTAGCATGCCAGTAGTGCATATTAAATGCAACTGAAAAAACTCAAAAGGAAAAGAATATAACCTTAAATTCTTCATAACATATGTGGACCAAGTCCATGTCAGAGCGAGATACTTTACTGGAAATGGCAGCAAAAAGCATTGAAAAGGGCATCCAAGGTGAGCTTGGAGACCTTGGACTCGGAGCACGTCCAAACATAAGTGTTTGTTGCTCAGCAGAAGATGCCTTGGTTCGGAAACTGTCATCCTGATCACAAAAAAAAGAAGGAAATGATGAGCTGAAAGCTCACAAGGAGATTGCCAAATTGAAACCAAGTTTTGATCTAAGCTCAACAATTTCAACTATTCAATTATCAACTGGCTTCCTTGACAACATAATGTATCACATTGTTTTTCTGTAAAGATAACACTGTAAAGTTGGACTAACAGAGCTCAATCCATTTCAATAGTTCCCATTTACAACCAAAAGACATGGTTAAGAACAATACAGAGTGCACACCAGCCGACCATAATAAGCATACCTTCGTTAGACTGTCTGGTGAACCAGAATTTCTTATATCAGTGATGTTGGATGCAGTATCTTCTGTAACCAAATGTTCCACAGTAATATCATTAAATTCTCTTGGGCATATGTCGCGGTGGAAAAATATGGGTACATATATTTCCCAATAGACCAAAATTACAAAGAATGAAAAATGGAAGAAGAAACCCAAGAACCATAAGCATAACAGTCGTACCATTGGTCAAGGAAGGCACTTTGATAATAACGGCATATTCAGCATATATGTGTCTATGCAAATTAGCATCCCATATGATGTAATGCTTTGGCTTTTGTAAATCATCCACGCCGCTATCAAAACTTTCATCAGTTGGCTGGAACTGTTCTGATCCAGGGAAAACAACCTCAACATTCCCCATGATAACTCGGCACAACATCATCCTGATGATGCCATGTTCATCAACATCCGCATAGCTAGCACTGTGAATAAACTTCAAGTAAGACTACACAAAGTCATTACATACCAAAAGTAAGAACAGTAATACCCTAGCACAGCAAAATAAATGTGTCTGAATAACTTATTCTAGTTGTTGCAATGAAGAAAAGATAATAGAGAATGAACATGCGGACTAAATACAACAAAAGGAAAGGTAAAGCATA
Source organism: Raddia distichophylla (assembly GCA_005191435.1). Classification (NCBI taxonomy): domain Eukaryota; kingdom Viridiplantae; phylum Streptophyta; class Magnoliopsida; order Poales; family Poaceae; genus Raddia; species Raddia distichophylla. The sequence goes on from SPJY01031394.1 coordinate 1,449,674, forward strand.
CCATAAAAATAAGTCAGAAACAGGAAAATATTTACCAAACATTGGAGCAGTTGGCTGGAGCAAGATGAGTCCCAATGCCATACATTGGCCCCTGCAGAGGTTTTGTAATTTCCAGAGCACCACGCATCATCATCTCCTCCATAGTATCCCTTGAGCATGCAAGCCATGCATAGCGTACATTTGCATTCCCACGGTGACTTTTGACGGCTTCTACTTCCTTCTGGAAAAGATTAAAATGAGCCCGCCCTTGCTGATCTAGCAGTGGGGTTTTATAGATACCGATAATATCTTTTTCATGAAAATGTGGGCCGAGTCCTTGAAATAATAAGCTCCGCACAGCTGAATCAGCCCTTGGGCCACAGTTTTTCTCACTGGTAGCAGCTGGTATGGTTTCATTAGCAGACTCATTAAAAATAAATATTGGAGGAACTGGGTTATTTTCACCAGAAGATTCACTGACTTCATTATGCACCTTCTTTTTTTCTTCTGCTATGTTATCAGCCTTCTTAACATGAGAAATCGCTTCATCAACAGGCACTGAACTCAAGATTTCACCTAAAGCTGTCGATATTTCTACAGGCTCATCAGCTTCAGATGTACCACTGGGATCACTGCTTCCACACTGAGCAGGCTTAGATGTTATCAACCCAGTGAACAAATCTGGAAAGAAGTGTTTGCCATTATCATCAATCCAAGCTATTGGCTTGTTTATGGTCACTGCAAAATCTAGGCAAATCATGTGGATAAAGTCCAACAGGACTTGCTGGTTCTGGAATACAACATTAGTAGTTGGCCTCTTCAACTGGAAATCCCGCTGCACCAGATTGACAACATCCTCTGGAAAATCTGTCCATTCACCATGTTGGTAACAAAGCACCCGCATGGGCAGCCCGCTGGTCTTAAAGTTCTTATACCGCTCCAGAACATGACAATTGGCACTTGAGGTCACTTTAGACTTCTTACATACAGCCCCATCATCAAATGTGGCATGGTTTTGTCTTAGAACATTACAAGAGAACCTAATAGCATCATTTGCCTCTGCATTCTTCACAGCAGCCTCAAGCTTCCTCTTGCGAAGAATGGTAGTTTTCAGCACATGTTCATCCAATGTCATTACGTTCTTCATTTCCATCTTTTTATATACACCTCAAATAGCACCAGGTATTGGATTTTTTACAGATAAACACTACTGTCCAATAAGTCAAAAACAATTAACTTAAACTAGCTAATGAAACCCATATTGTGCTAGCACAAAAGTAACACCAAAATGAGCCATGCTATCCAAAAGGATAAGTGCAATGGACCTGGGGTCAAAAGAGAAAAGGGAATTAAACAACATAAAGATAGATGAAGAGAGCATAGCTGGCAGAATCGAAAAAGAGAAGGGCAATAGTCTATACCACTATTTACATTATGAAAGAAAATGTACAATTCTTCATGCAGCTCATAAAAAACTTATCTAGGTGAGCTTGGCGAGAGGAGATGGTAACTATATGGTATAAGCTCATGTAGACCAAGATACGTAATAGAACCTAGGGTCTCCATCATGATCAAGTTAAACTATGATTTAGCAGTGTTGACTTTTGTTTATATAGCAAAATGGATCACCATTATTAGGAAATTGGCAAATGACAAAGAGGGGTGAGTTCTTTCAGTAGCAAATTCACCAATTATATGCTTATAATGCTTGGGAACGTCAGGTACGCCCCTCTGTTCCTCACCAGTGATGAACACTCGCACTCACACGAACACAGAGTATTTGGTGCTGCGTTCAAGCTGCAGCTTTTCTGGGTTTTTTACTTCTCTTATTTATACTCTGGATTACAATGCGCATAGAGCGCTTCACACGCTGCCCTTTAGCCACGTCCATCCCCATGACTATTACGTGTGTCCTTCCCCTCTGTGCAAGACTAGGACTCCACTTGACCACTAACGCGAGATGAACTCGCCACTAACAGCTACAGCATCCTATGACCTGAAGATCAGGAGCTGGACCAACAAACTATAACTGAATACAAAGGACTCTGACTGACATTTAACTGACGAAACTGTAAATAAAACTACTTGACTCGGCACAGGTTTTATCAAATAACAATTCTCCCCCTAAACCTGTGCCTAATCTAAAGATGACAAACCAACTTGATCTCGCAGCTCTTGAAACCTAACCCTTGCCAATGCTTTGGTCAGAACATCTGCGAGTTCAGCATCAGTGCTGATGTGCTCAGGCTTGACTTCACCTTTCTCAACATACTCCCTGATATGATGATACCTTATCTCAATATGTTTACTCCTGTCATGAAACACAGGATTCTTTATAAGAGCCAATGCTGATTTGTTATCCACCCTGAGTTCAACACACTGAGTTTCAGTGTTCTTCAGTTTTCCTAGCAGCCTAGCCAACCAAACACCTTGGCATGCTGCTGTGCTTGCTGCAATATATTCAGCTTCACACGAAGAGAGAGCTACCACTCTTTGCTTCTGAGATTGCCAACAAACCAAATTTTTCCCAAGGAAAAATAGCACTCCAGTGGTACTTTTCCTGGTATCCACATCTCCAGCCAGATCACTGTCACTGTATCCTTGTAGACACCAATTTTCTTCTCTTGTGTATCTGCAGCCATGCTTCAATGTGCCTGCCACATATCTGATAATCCTCTTTACTGCTGCCAGATGATGCACTCTAGGATCATCCATGAACCTGCTAACATACCCAACTGAGAAGGCAATATCTGGCCTTGTATTAACCAGATATCTCAAACTTCCAACTAAGCTTCTGTACTCTGTAGCATCAACTGAATCTTCTGTACTTTGCCTACTCAGCTTGAGTCTTGGTTCCATGGGTGTTGCACAGGGATTGCAGTCCTCCAAGCCTGCTTTCTGCACTATCCTTTGTGCATAAGCTGACTGGCCAAGAGTGATCTCACCCTCCTCCTGCTGTACTTCAATTCCAAGGTAGAAACTTAGAGGACCTAGGTCACTCATTTTGAATTCTGCCTTCATCTGTGCTTTGAACTTGTTGATCACATCAACATTTCCTCCTACTATGATCAGATCATCCACATAGACTCCAATCAGAGCCTTGAGTCTGCCTCTCCTCTAGCATATAATGCATGTTCCAATGGACACTGCTCAAAACCTAGACCTGTTAATGTCTGGTCCAGCTTGATATTCCAGACTCTAGGTGCCTGATGTAGTCCATACAAAGCCTTATCTAGCCTATACACCTTGTGCTCCTCATCAGCTATCACAAAACCGGGTGGCTGAGCTACATAGACTTCCTCTTCTAACACCCCATTCAGAAAAGCAGACTTAACATCCATGTGATGTACCATCCAACCTTCTTGTGCAGCAAGTGCAAGGAATAATCTCACTGAATCTAGCCTAGCTACAGGAGCAAAACCTTCATCAAAGTCAATTCCAGCCCTTTGTGCATACCCTTTGACTACTAACCTTGCTTTATGTTTCAGCACTTTCCCGTCTGCTCCTTTCTTCAATTTAAACACCCATTTCAGCCCAATTGGCTTATTTCCAGGAGGAAGATCAACTAACCTCCGTGTGTTGTTATCTTCAATTGATCAAATCTCCTCCAGCATTGCTTGTCTCCACTTTTGATCATGTTCTGCTTGATCAAAAGTTGCTGGTTCTTCTCCACTTATCATCAGCAGCTCTTCAGTGACTGGTTGGCAATCTCTTGTTGCCTTTTTAGGCACTGCACATGACCCTGAGACATTTCCCATCTTTCTGTACCTCAGAGGCTCACCTCCATAGTCAGCATCCAAATTTCCTTCTCCGTTTGATGGTGGTGACACAAATTCCACTTGTGACTCGCCAGGATTCACTGGTGTCACACTTCCTCTGCCTCCACTTGACTGAGCTGAGCTGAGGACTCACCACTTAAAACTGAACTGACCTGGACTGGGGTTTGAACAACAGACAAAGGACTTGAGATTGGGCTACTAGGAGTTGGAGATCTAGTTGTGGTGGCTATATCAGGCAATGCAGTGTCCTCCACCACAAACTCACTATCTTCAACTCCCCCTTGATCATCATTCCAGTTCCACTTTGCCTCCTTATCAAACACAATATCTCGCGTGATGTGAACTCTTCTTGTCTCTGGATCATAGGCACGATATGCCTTAGACCCAGGCTCATAACCCACAAAGATCATGGGCTTACTCCTGTTGTCCAGCTTCTTTGAGTTGGGTGTTGTGATCTTCACATGAGCCACACAGCCGAAAGTGCGTAGATAATGCACTGCGGAATTCTTCCATTCCAGAGCTCATAAGGTGTCCTGCCACCACTGCCCTTGGAAGAGGAGCGATCTAGGATGTACACAGCCGAGTTAATCGCCTCCCCCCAGAACTTGCCTGGTAACCCCTTCGCTTTGAGCATGCAACGCGCCATCCCTACCAGTCTGATTGCGGTGCTCCACGACACCGTTCTGCTGCGGTGAGTACGGCACGATGAGCTCCCTCTGCACTCCCAGCTCGGCGCAGTAGTTGTTGAAGCTCCCCATGGTGAACTCTCCCCCTCTGTCCGTGCGCAGCGCACGGAGCTTCTTCCCTTTTCTTCTCTCGGTGGCAGCTTGGATGTGCTTGATCGCCTCCGGCGCAGCATCCTTCTTAGGAAGCAGCGTCACCCACATGTAACGGCTGTAGTCATCGATGAGAAGGAGGAAATAGTGATTTCCGCTGGGAGTCAGTGGAGAGATCGCGCCACAGAGATCGCTGTGCACGAGCTCGAGCTGCTCCTCAGCTCGCCACTGTGCTTGCTGAGGAAATGGCGCACGCTGCTGCTTCCCCGCGAGACACGCATCACACAATTGATCAACTTGATCAAGCGTGGGCATCCCGCGGACAAGTCCTTCTCTTCCCATCTTCTGCAGCAGCCGAAGTTGAGGTGGCCGAAGCGCGCGTGCCATCTCCAAGCATCTTCTCGAGCGCGCTCCACCAAGCACACTGGTCGTGCTATGTCAATGTCCCGCGTACCATCCTTGCAAGGAGACGCCGTTGCTCGTCACGAATCCTCAAAACGCCATCTTGGATCAGTACTTGGAACCCTCCTTCGTCCAATTGCCCAATGCTAATGATGTTTGCGGTGAGGCTTGGAATGAAGTAGACGTTCGTTAGGGTGCGCTGTTCGCCATTCTTGCATGTGCACAGCACGGTCCCGCACCCTTCAATCTTCATGATGGAGCCGTCGCCGAACCGCACCGTACCGATGATGCCGCTGTGAAGGCAGTTTTGCACCCTGTCATGTCATTCGTGGCGCCGGTATGCAGCACCCACCGCCTTGAATTCTTCTCCTCTGCGCCACCGAATGCCGCGTAGGCCTCCGCCTCCACCAGTTCAAGAGAAACAAGTGAAGCAGAGGAATTTGGCGTTGAGGATTTGGTGATGACGGTGCCTTTTCCTTGCAGCAGCAATAGGGTGGGCTCGTCTTCTTGCGCAATATGCGCCTGCTCCTCGCGCTTGGGGGCACGACAATCTTTTGCCTAGTGCCCGTATTTTCCGCAGTTCCGGCACTTGTCGCCGCTGCGATCCGAGTTCCTTCCGCCACGGCGACCGCATCCTCCGCCGCCGCGGCGACCGCGCCCATGATTGCCCGTGCTGCTTCCACCGCGACTCGCCTCCGTATCCTTCTTCTTGCTTCTCGCAATCCACTCCTCCGTGAAGAATAGCTTCCCTCCGGCGCCGGCGGGAGGCGCCGAGTTCTCACTGTCCTCCACGGTCTTCAATCTCCCAGTGACGTCTTCCATCATCAATGTGGACAAATCAATCAAAGCTTCTAAGGAGGTAACGAATTGGTGAAACCTGGGATATGCAGCCCGGTGATACTTCTCCACCACCTTGTTCTCGGGCTAGGGGTCGCCGTATGTGGCCAATTGGGTGACCAATCCGGAGAGGCGCATGGCAAAATCTTCCACGGCCTCGCCCTCGCGGAAGGCGAGGGCCTCATACTCCCGCCGCAGCCGCTGCAGCGTGGATTTACGGATGCGGTTGTCGCCGAGCCGCATCGTCTTGATGCAGTCCCACGCCTCCTTAGCAGTAGGCTTGGTCGCCAGCGTCGAGATCATCTCCGGCGGCACCGCACTGCAGATGGCCTCCAGCGCCATCCGGTCTTCGTGCAGACCGACGCCGCCAAGATCGATCGCGCCCCACAAGCACCGCTCCTGGAGCTTGATCTTCATCAGTAGGCTCCAGTCGTTGTACTTCGCCTTCGTGAGCAGATGATAGCTCGCCGGACCTCCCTCCTCCTTCCCCACGCGGTGGATCACCAACCCGCGGTCATTCCCGCCACTGCCCGAGGCATGGCCGCCGTAACTTTGAGCCGGATCGCGCGCCGGCGACGCCGATCGCCCTCTAGGCATGAAGATACCTTCAAGCGCTCGATCTCGCGTCCAACACTGGTACCTATCTCTGATACCAATTGTCAGGTACGCCCCTTTGTTCCTCACCAGTGACGAACACTCGCACTCACACGAACACAAGTGAACACAGAGTATTTGGTGCTGGGTTCAAGCTGCAGTTTTTCTGGGTTTTTTACTTCTCTTATTTATACTCTGGATTACAATGCGCGTAGAGCGCTTCACACGCTGCACTTTAGCCATGTCCATCCCCATGACTACAACACGTGTCCTTCCCCTCTGCGCAAGACTAGGACTCCACCTGACCACTAACGCGAGATGAACTCGCCACTAACAGTTACAGCATCCTATGACCTGAAGATTAGGAGCTGGACCAACAAACTCTAACTGAATACAAAGGACTCTGACTGACATTTAACTGACGAAACTGTAAATAAAACTACTTGACTCGGCACAGGTTTTATCAAATAACATGGAAATCAGACATAACATTAAGCGTAAATTGTACCGATGGTCCCTGAACTTGTCTCGCCTGTGCACATAAATCCAAAACTAACGAAATAGCTTATTTAGGTGTATGAACTTATGAAACTGTTACACTTAGGTCCAAAGGAGGTTTGCTAGCGTGGTTTGGTGACTTGGAATATCAAATGTTCAAAATATGTAGATTTTCACAATTTTAAATTGAAAAATAATTTCCAAAATTGTAAATTGAAAATATAAATTCAGAACTTTAAATTTCAAAAAATAATTCTCAGAATTTTTACATATCAATAATAATTTTTGGTTTTTTAAAATGAAAAGTCGGACTATTTAGTTTTAAAAATGATTTCCATACTTTAATAATTTCAGTAAAATAATTTTTAAAATTTTATATTCCAAAATTTTGAACCTTTTGACATTCAAAATTTTGAATTTCGTGAATTTAAATTTATTGAATGAAATTTAAACTAATACAATTTTTTTAAAAAAATCTATAGAAACTAAATTATTTAATTAAAAATTCAAAAAACCATTTTTAAATTTACAAATTCCGAAATCCATTTTTAAAAAAATTAAACCCTGAAAATTATATTTTTGGGATTTTAAATCCTGAATATTTTTTGTTCAAAATTATGAAATACGCATTTATTGTCCATGCATGGCCACAAGGGCATAATCGGGCCAGGTGGCAGGTGACGTGGTAGTACATGCCACCAAACCACCTTAAAAACCGCCCTTTGAACCTGAATGTAACGGTTTCACAAGTCACCTAAATAAACAGTTTCGTTAGTTATGGATTTATATGCATAGACAGGACACGTTTAGGGACCAATGATGCAATTTATTCTAAAATTAAAATGAATATCAATTATGTTCTATTACATTTAGAACATGCACCCTGGTTGAGTATCCTTAACATTTTTTTGAACAAAAGTCTTCTTAACATTGACAATCGAATCAACTGTATGGAAGAAAATCCCCATGGAATGCATTAAGTTTGAATCACTTATGCTATAGGATGGCATCACGTGTAAGAAGGATTGCTATACATAGATTGTTAAAACCTGTCCTAGAGACTTACAAATGTTATATGATAGCATGTAAATTCTATGAGAAGAAGCATTCTTACCAGTAGAACAATTATATCTAAACAATGCATTTTTTTGACATGCTTATATGAACTCACACATAAAATTATGTGTTCGTATTTCGGGTTTTCTGGAGTACGATTCTTATTCACTCATCGTTCATGAGAATTCTCTATTTGTAGAACAATACTGGGTGCAATTCGCGGGATACATTGCGAGATGTAGAAGCCTGGTTTTATTAATTATCTAAAAAAATACTAGGTGCAATTACTAAGAATTCTACAATGACCAATGTGATTATTTACCACACCAAGGTAGAATTATGCTTGAAACCATCACTCTAATGACTACCGCTGTTGGTGTCACTGGTGGCAGACTATGTTGCCCGGATACGGCGATATGGAAACAAATACATATGATACGGCGATACAGAAACAGATACATATGATACGGTGATACGGTAATTTCTAAAAAAAACCCGATGCAGGAATACATATGTGTATATATATAATTTATATTTTAATTAATATACATACAATTATATGCAGAAATTTGTAGCCTATATAATGACTAGTTTAATATGAGTAGTATTATATAAAACAGGAATGCATCTTTCTATCTTTCTTTTCTTTCCACCCACATGCATGGACCCCACCACCATGGCTGCTGACCTGCTGCCTTGAAAGTTGGAACTTGGAACTGGGCACCGACAGGGACTTGTCCTCCACTCGGCCACTCCTTCTCACTCCTGCAGCCTTTCTCATTCACATTACATTCCCATCACGACACCTCCAGCCACAAGCACATCCCATTCCCAACAGCTCAATTTCTTCTTCCTTCACTCCGGCAGCCATGGTGCCCTTCCCTTCTCTCCTATGATGTCTCCAACCAAGCTGAAAACCTTCCCCTCCTCTCTGAGATCTGTCCTAAGATCTGAATACCAGCAAGCAACACTGGCCTGTGCAGCAACAAGCAAGAGGTGGGGCGGCTAAGGGAGGAGGTGACGCCCAACGCGAGAAAGAGTGGCTGGCGGTGCAAGGATGCAGTGGCTGTGGCACTCCCTCTCCCGGCTGTAGCGCAAGGAATCTCTAGTGTTGTGGCAGCGGAGGCCCCTAGATCGCAGATTAGGGTTACAGAGAGAGACGGGAGTTGGGGTGGGACTAAGAAAGAGGTGTATTAGACTGTGAGGTGTCCCACAAGTATCCAAATTATTTTAATTATTTGAAAATCAAGAAAATACCCAATACGTCTCGGATATGTATCTGGCCATATCCGACATGTATCCGTATCCGGTACGTGTCGGGATACGGATACATGTGTTTTCCAAAGTATCCGGATAACGTAGGTGTCAAGTGCAGCAACACAAGGAGGCAGCAGCAGATAATAATGGATAGATGCTATTGCTACTGCTAAAATGAGCATTAGCATCAGGATCAAATCAGAAGTATAATCCCATGGCATTTGATACACCTTACAGCATCCCAATGCAACTACCCCAACATAGATGAATGATGGCCTTTGGTGCACAAAATTCATTATGCCTATTAGTAAGCACTCTTGATCAGAAAGTACGCAACACTTTGTTGCTAGCAGAGCACACATTAAACAGGCCTTCATAGTTAACTACTACAGCAGTAGTACTTCCAGTAAAGGAAAAATCTAATGTTTACTGAATTTCTAACCATCTCTACACTGTAACATTATTGTATACCAAAATACTGGGTTTTCGCCCTCCCCAAATCTTGTGAACGTTTAATAAGCAGTACTTCGAGTAAAGGAAAGATGTAGTTCTAACCATTTCTACACTGGAACACTATGGCACCACAAGAGTTTGGGTTCTTTCCGAATCATGTGAACATCCAATAAGCTGATCATGCATAATTACCCGATGTGCGATGCCTGCGTGTGGCATGGTAAAAGTAACCAGCTAGTGCAAAAGAGTGAACTTTGAGTATAGCAACCGGTAACCAAAATACTAGGCGGTTAGCAGCAACCGAGTTTGTAATGGCAGCACGAGACGAAGCATGAACATCAAGCGCAACCACAGCATTTCGTTGAGAACATCATGGGCAAAATAAAACCCATCCCCCCCGTGACTTCTGGATCACACAACAATCACGCATGACAAAGGGAACACGAAAGCAGGTAGCTATACGCCAGAGGTGGTGAAGGTCTTGGTGCATCATGAATCCCGATTAATCACACAAGGTATCCTAAAATTGCACCCCAAACCACATAAACAGCGCAGCAAAAAGGCGAGCGACAGACAGATCAAGCCGAATCACATCACATGCACCCAAGCAAGCTAGCAAGAAGCAAGGAATCGGCAAGAATTATGGCGAGTACAAGTACCAGTTCATGGCTGTCGAAGAAGAAGCTTGGGTAGAAACGGATAGGTTTCATGATACAGGAGAACGGGACAGGTAGGGCTCTCCTTTAAGCCGCCGCGCGCGGCGGCGGCGGCGGCGGCATGGCGGCCTTCCGGTGGGTGGGTGGGGCGGCGGCGGATGCCAGGGGCGGGGGGCTCTTCTCTCTCTCTCTCTCTCGTTTCCGGTGGGCGCGGGGGAGGGGGCGGCGGCGCGGGGTACGAAGCGGCGGGTGCATATAGCGAGTCACCGACAGGGGGAGGCGGATCGGGCCGTTGGGATTCGTCCTGTGGGCGCCATCCAACGGCGGGGAGCGCATCGTTGGCTGCGCCGCGCTGGGAGCCGGGTGCGCGGAGCACTTGTGGCGCTCGCGTGGACTTGGCTGGTGTGGAGGGTCGGCAGGGGTGACGTGGCGCGTCTCTTCACGGGTCCTTTTTTATTCCTTCGTTCGATGCTCATCCCGAATGGTGGTGGGCCCACTAGGGATGGATTGGGCCCATTGAGTTGAAATGGGCTCGGCCCAGGGATTTTATTGAAAAAAAGAAGCACAGACAGCTACCGTTCATTTTCATTAAAAAAGCAAAAGTTAATATATATAAACGACCTTACCTGTGTGCGGGCGATACAACCGCAGCGCGCCCACCGCCATCCCAGTCAAAAACTGGACTCCTCACTAGCCCACGGAGCGAACAAACAACTCTGCGGCGACACAACACACACCAGTCGGCCACCACCACCTACGGTACCTTAAAAAAACATAGGATGCTTGGTTAGAACAACCGCTGTCACCGGAGACGACAGATTGGAGGACATAAGAGCCAGAGACATCGCGGGCCGTCACCATGCACGAGATGCATATCACATGGCAAGAGGGAGATGATGTCGGCTATCATCATCGCATGAGATGCTCGTCTAAAAGGCACAATTGCTTATATAGGCAAAACCAACGGTACCAAGAGTACAGAAGATTAGTCGCCCTTGCCAGAATTTGGAGGGTGCTAGCGGAAAAGAATGTTGGCCACCAGCTATGTTGACACTGCTACCTACAACAAAGGGGACGAGCCGCTATCGAGGGGGCAAAGGGAGAGCCGAGCACACCATCGCAGGCTACCACACAAGGAAGAAGGATGGGCGCCACTGTCGTAGAAGAGAGGGATGATAACGTCGCTTCAATCACACACGCTCACACACCCAAGGTCACCGTTGCCGTTACCAGCAACTAGAAGGTGGATCGGGCATCACCACTACAGAAGAGGGGGACGATAAAGCCGCTCCAACAAGCGCCCAAAGGAGACTTGTCCTGCTCGCCATCACAAAGGTCTTAGGGTGTTACCCACAGTGATGCCTCCAAGGAGCAGAAATGGCGCCCAACGGAGTCGCCATCATCGGGCTTTTGGTAGGGTAGTTTGCACGACAAAGCCTCTAGGAGGGAAGCGGTGCCTGTAGGCTATCATTGGTCGTCACCAGACAAGCGTACTTTCACCTGGAGGAACCACACCCAAGAACCAATCTTGCTTGCAGAGCAGGTCAGGTCTACCACGCGCCCCAAAATCAGGCAGACCATAGAGCTACCAGATCCCGCATCCCTCCGGATCTGGCATCCACATCGCCGAGCCGTCACGCTGTTGCAGTTGTAATGCGTGGCGCATGTCGCAGCCGACAAGACACCTCACCTAAGCCACAAAAGCCGTCACCGCCGCAAAACAGCCAAACCGCCGGTAGATCTGAAAAGCCAACCCCGAAATCTGCCGCCACACAGTGAGCAACGTCTCAACGCTGGCATATACACCAGATCTAGCAGCTGAGCAATCGGCCTCTGTGCCGATGAGCTGGGAAACCACTAGAGCCAACCTTGACGTCGACGTGCCTGGTGGCCACACCGGTGGAGCCCATAAGGCAGGGAGGGAGGAAGAGAGAGGGGGGACCGTCGGTTGCCCCCTAGCTGACTTTGCCACCACGCTATTGGGCAGCCTCCAGACGTCTGGTCCAAGCCGCATGCCACCAGATCCAGCCACACCTTACATGAACGCTGCCCTCCATGCAAGGCACCGGTGCCACGCGGAATAGCGTCGCGGTCACGTCGGATCTTGCCTCCACTATGCCAGATCCGATTGGGCGCTACCGAGAGCAGTAGGCCCACTGTCGCCGAAGGAGGTCATGATGTGTAGCAAGCAACAAGGAAAAAAGAAGGATGGGAGAGGGAAGGGGAGAAGAAGGAGAATAGAGGGCCGCCGCCGCCGCCGCCGCCGCCACTGTAGCCGGCGGTGGTAGAGACGGGGAGGGCGTCAACGAGGAGGTTGGAAGTGAGAATGGTGGTGTCGCCCCAAGGTGCCAAGGAGGGAAACGCTCAGGGTCGATCGGTGACGGATTAGCCCCAGTGAAACTAGCACTCGCTTGATTGAGCAACATTTGCTCGATGATTTGATTGCTCTGACAAATGCTTGGAGTTGGAGCGCTTATATAGCTAGGCAGTATCACTTGGCTCCTTATTTAATTAGCTACTAGTTTTGTAATTACCACTCTGGTTTATATCAACTATATGCCCCTATTTACTCCTACACCCTACTTTTTTTGTTTGACGTCTTTGACTTTTAGACACGTCTTTGACCATTCGTCTTATTAAAAAAATTTAGTGCAAAGATGCAAAAATAAGTCATGTTTAAATTACCTTTATGGATAAAACAAATCACAACAAAAGAAATGATATTTACAAAAAAAAATTTGAATAAGACGAATGGTTAAAGACGTGTAAAAAGTCAAATGCGTCAAGCAAAAAAGAACGGTGAGAGTATCCCTTAATTTCATGCTCGTGCACCTGTTGATGCATGCTAGCCATTAGGGATGCAAGTGGGTTGCTTCGCGGGTACCCGCGAGACCGCTTGCTTCAATAAAATACACCCGTCAAGCAACTCGCTTGCATCCCTACTAGCCATTTAAGCTTTCACTCGATTAATGGCCAGGAAATTTATTACACATTTTCAGATGTTCAGATGTTTGTGGCCACTCTTGAGTAGTGATGGTTGGTAGCTAGCCCTGGTACTAGCCATTGGAGGGGAGGATCATCCGTTAAACCGTTACGTCCATGGTTTGGATCTGACAGCGCTCTAATCCAGAGAGAGAGAATCCCTCGATCCATTGTTCATTGCAAGTGGCAACAACTTCCAATCATATTGTGGAGGCCAGGTACTGGTCATGCATCATCAGTCAAAGAACTGATTGGCAAACAATCATCATCTGCATGCTTAGGCTGTCTTCAACAGTATTTCCTAAATTCGATCCCTTATAGGTTCATATACAGGCTTCCTATAAAAAGATTCTCTCACTATATTTCTCCCTGTTTAGGAACCACACCTGGGCTGTGCCGGCCTTGGGCCTGGCACGGTTAGGGGTGGGGCCCACTTAGTTGGACCAGCCGAAACCCTAACACCCAAGCATAAACATTAGAGGTTTCCATCTACTATGTATCCATGAGAAAGCAAAAAATAATACTTTCTCTCCTACATCTCTGTGTTCATCTATGATTGTTCTTCATCGTCTACGATCTACGCACTGCTAGGCAACCTTGGACTACACCCGGTAGCGTGCATGGTTGTCTAACACGTTATTAGCACGAAGCTCTGACGAACGACGCCGCAAATCTATCACCGACGAACTACATCGTCATCCCCTCCGTTGGCTTAGTTGGGACCCATCGATTTGTCCTACGCGACAGTTCACGCATCCCGCCTTCACCATAAGAATCGAAGGTATATTTCCATTGAATTTGTGAATTCCGGTTTAGATCTGTAAAGAATTGAAGGATTTTTGAAGAATTCGGTGAATAGAAAAACTACCAATCTTGGATTGGTGATGAATATGCATGAATCATGTGCCGCCACTCGCAAACCCCTGGCGGAGGCTAGGGGAAACCCTAGCCGCCCCTTAGTAGGCCGTCCCCGTGCAGGCCCACACGCCCCCCTTTTGGCAGGACGCCACACACCCCCCTTGGCAGGCCGCCCCACGTGCCCCTCCGAAGCAGGACGAGGCCGCGCCGCGCCAGGCCGACCGTGAGCCAGGCCGTCTGAAGCAGACCGAGGCCGCGCCTGGCCTGGCCAGCAGCGAGCCGGGCTGGTCAAAGTAGTCCATGGAGAGAGGGGGAGAGAGAGAGAGAGAGAAAAGGGGGAGGGGGCCGGGCCACTGGAATAAAAGGAAAGGAAAAGAAGGCCCATAGGCCAAAAATGAATTAAAGAATTAAAGAAAGAAGGGGAAAATATATTAAATGGGCCTGGATATTAAATTGCATGTGTATTTATTTTTCGTATTTACACTTTGACCCCTGCAATTTATGAATTTTATGAATTTGAATATCTGGCTATATGAAATTGAATCTTGCATATTAAATATATGTTTTGCTGCCATTTATTGTTATATGCAATTATTTGAAGAATTTGCTATTATAATTTGCAATCATTAATTTAGCAATGATTTACTGGAAATTACGAGAATATTGTCATGCACCACTATGATTACCTCAGTAATCTTATAAATTTATGTCATGTAGATGTCTGGCATTGTAAGCCGCGAGTTTGAGGAGCTACCCTCCTACGGTAGGAATTACCTCACTTGGGTATCGGATGTGAAAATTTTGCTCAGTGGTTAGAGTCTCCACGCCACCATTGGCATTGAAGCGGGCTCCGTTACCCAGCACAGAATAATCAAGCACAACATTTTATCAGGCATCACCTATGCCCTACTCTAAAGCATGAGTACATGGCCGAAGAAAATGATACTGAGCTTTGGACTGCACTTAAGAAGCGGTTCGAAAAGCTTAAGTACACTATAGCGCCACAAGCACAGCAGGACTGGGCTCGCCTGAGGTTTGCAGATTGCAAAACCCTGGCTGAGTATAACTCTGCATTAGATATAATTGTCACAAATCTCTCTCTTTGTGGAATTAAAATTAAAGAATAAGAGAAGATTGAGAAGACACTTTCTACCTTCCATCCTAATGCCATACAGAGTGCCCACAGCTATCGGTAGAACACTTATATTGAATATAGCGAATAGATCGATGTGATGCAAGTTGTGGAATCTCAAGACAATGTTCTGCTTAAGAACTATAACTCGAAGGCACCTGGTAAGCAGGCGGAGGTGAACGCCAATAAATACCAGGCTGAGAAGCCCAAGAGAAAGAGGAAGGGCAACTCAGATAAGGTGGAGGGATCAGCCCGAAAAAGAAATAAGAAGTCCGATACCCAAGACAAGGATAAGCCACAATCTAAGCCATATGATCAGCAAGACCAAGTGTGCTTTAAATGTGGCACCTGAGGGGCATTGGTCCAAGATTTGTCGTGAATCTAAGAAGACGATCGCGAACTATCGAGCCAAAAGGAAGGCACAGAAGGAGGCACATCTTGCCATCTTCGAGTAGCTGACCCCATGGAAGAGGATGATCTTCTTAAGGAGGAACTCGAGGCAAAGAAGGTCTCCAACAAGGATGATTAGCCCCCCTTGACAAAGAAGAACCCATTGCTGAGGTGACCAAAGAAGATGAAGAAGCCAGCGAGAAAGAAATCGTGGACACAAGACTGAGTCCATCTAGTGCACTTATCAGAGACTTATCCAGCATTATGAATAATTTTGTGGTTGCATAAGAAGACAATTTATTTATGAATTATTGCATGAACTATGAATTGTAAGGTCTAACTGAGCGTACCTTTTATTCTCGTACTCTATGCACTTATTTTCAATTTATGTATAAATGCTTGCATTTAAATGAATGAATGAGAAGTGTGTATGAATGAATATCTAATTGCAACTATATAAATTTTGTGTAGCGCCCATATGGAGGAGATTTGCATTGTTGATAGTGGTAACACAAATAGCATCTTGAGAGAGACTAAGTATTTCCACTCAATTGAAAAGAACACAGGCCACATAACCATAATTTCTAGCAGTGGTTCATGTGTTGTAGGTTCCAGCCAGGCCACCATTGTGTTGCCTATGGGTATTTCATTGACAATGAAGAAGCATTGTTGTACCCCGAATCTACTAAGTCTCTCTTGAGTTTTTGTGACATCTATGCTTATGGTTTCCACGTTGAGACCACTGAATAAAATGGCAAAGAATTTATGTGCATCGTGAAGCACGACGGATGTGAGAAAAGAATTTATGAAAAATTCCCTTCGTTTGAAACTGGGCTATACCACACTGGAATTAAAGGACCTGACACCAACACTTCTCTGAAAACTTTTAAAAGTGCTGAACTGTTCTCTCTATGGCATAGTAGACTTGGCCATCCAAGCCTGATCATGATGAGAAAAGTAGTTAACAACTCTCAGAGCCATGGAATTAGTGCAAAGATTTTCCCAAATCACGAAGATTTTGTATGCAATGCCTGCGCCTCCGGGAAACTAATCACTAGGCCCTTGACCATGAAGGTGCAAGATGAAATCATTGCGTTCCTTGAGCACATTCAAGGGGATATTTGCGGTCCCATACAACCCATGTCTGGCCCATTCAAATATTTTATGGTGCTCATAGATGCCTCCTCGAAGTGGTCTAATGTGAGTTTACTCTCCACCCGAAACCACGCCTTTGCAAAATTGATCTTGCAGATCGTAAGAATAAAGAATATTTTTCCTGATCATCGAGTGCAGTCCATCAGGATGGACAATGCCGATTAATTTACTTCTAAGCCATTCGATGATTATTGCACGACATCTGGAATTAAAGTAGAGCACTCAGTGCCACGTGCCCATACCCAGAACGGACCAGCAGAAGCACTGATTAAAAGAATTAAATTTATTGCACGATCGCTCTTGCTGGTTTGTAATCTACCGATACGTGTGGGGACACGCAGCAGCATTATTGAACTTTAGACCGTCATCATACAACATCCAATCACCTATGCAATTCGTACAAGGGGTCACATAAAAAATTTCCCATTTAAAAAAATTTGGATGCTTGGTGTATGTACCGATACCACCACCACAACGGATGTCTATGGGGCCCCTCTAGAAACAGGGGATATACGTTGGTTATGAGACTGCATCCATAATTAGGTATCTTGAACCCCAGACGAGTAATTTGCATACTGCTCGCTTCGCTGATTGCATCTTTGATGAGGATAATTTCCTGTTATTATGGGGGATAAAGAACCCTTACCAGAAGAATGCAGGGAAATAATGTGGTAAGCAACAAGCATTCCCGCGCATGATCCCTGTACGACAGATGCAAACGAAGAGGTTTGAAAGATCCTCGATTTGCATACCATAGCAAATGAAGTGCCAGATCATTTTTGTGATTCTCGAGGTGTGACAAAATCGCATGTGAAAGTGCATCTAGGCCCTAAGTGATTTTGGTGATTAATGAGTAATAATTATAGAGCTAATATTCTATTGGAGAATTGTGCACAGTGGTTATACAGGTTAATTCCATGAGGTACATGTTTACATGTGATGTTGTACCCCTTTCAGCATGTGCCGGCGTGCAATGCACTAGAAAGTGTGGAAGTGCCAAAGAATCCAAAAGGCACCCCTCAAACTGCTCCGAGGCCTCAAAGAAAAAGGGTAGTGAATCTAGATTCTCAAACCCGGAGCACCCGGAGACATCTGGAGAAAAAGGGTAACGAGGACTTATCACAACCGATCATGAAAATGCCCCACAATAAGAAGAATAAGAAGGGGAGCTAGTTCAGACCTGGCGCTGGTGAGCAGCCTGCTAGCGAGGCACTCTCAGATTGGAATTTACCGGTACAATAAGAAAGAATTGAAGAAGAAGCGAAAAGACATGCAAACAAGCATGCCGAATGGCATGCAAACGAGCATGTGGATGCACACATCAGCAACCATCTGAAGATCCTTGCTCCCGCGTTGTTAAATAGCGGTGCAGAGCAAGTGATAGTGCAAGAAGCACAAGTGCGCGAAGCACCCCATGAAAAAATGACCATTAATTTTGTGCATTCTGGGGAAATAATGAATAGAATCATAGCCAATGTCGACATATACTTTGCACATATACTTTGCAAAGAAAATTGTCAAAACAATTGAATCCGATCCTAAGCCTGCATCTCTCTCCAAGTGTAAGTCATGGCCGGACTGGGAATAATGAAAGAAGGTAGTAACCGCAGAACTCCTCTCGCTGAACAAAAGAGAAGTGTTTGGCCCTGTGTGCCACATACCCCCCACATTCGTCCCGTGGGTTATAAGTGGGTATTTGTTTGGAAGAGAAATGAGAGGTTGGTAGCACAAGGTTTCACTCAGCGTATAGGCGTTGACCATGATGAAACCTATTCCCTGGTCATGGGTGGAATTACCTTTAGATACCTTATCTCAATGGCAGTAAACATGATTCTGAAAATGAAATTGATGGATGTTGTAACAGCTTACCTATATGGTAACCTAGACTCAGAATTATACATGAAGGTACCTGACAGCGTACCAATCCCGAAAGGGCAAGATAAGAATTTGTATTGCATGAAATTGCAGAAGTCCTTGTATGGACTCAAGCAGTCAGGAAGAATGTGGTATAATCGCTTAAGTGAATTTCTAAGCAAGAAAGGCTACATGAATAATGAAGATTGTCCATGCGTTTTTATACAACGATCTAGCGATGGATTTGTATAATTTATGTGTATGTGGATGATTTGATTATCATCGGAACTGTTGATGAAATCAAAGAAGCAAGCTCCTACTTGAAATCTGAATTTGAAATGAAAGATTTGGGTAAAACCAAATTTTGCTTGGGCGTTCAGCTTGAGCATATGCCAGATGGAATACCCGTACACCAGGCCGCCTATACCCAAAATGTGCTTGGAAGGTTTGGCCATAAGAAGGCGTACGCTTCTAGAACCCCGATGGTCGGGACGTCATTGCAAGCCGACCTAGACCCATATCGACCTAGAGAAGAGGGGGAGGAAGTCCTATGGTCTGAATTCCCATATTTAAGTGCAATTGGTGCGCTTATGTACCTAGCTAATAGCACACGGCCTGACATTGCGTTTGCCGTGAACATCGTAGCAAGGTACAATGCAGAGTCCACTAAAAGACATTGGATGGGAGTAAAGGACATCCTCTGTTACCTCCGAGGAACTGTCAATCTTGGCCTGTTTTATAGGAAGAACCAAGATATGACATTCGTCGGATATGCAGATGCAGGGTACCTTTCGGACCCACACTCGGTAAATCCCAAACAGGTTGTGCTTCCTGTGCGGGGGAACAACAGTGTATTGGAAGTCGGCAAAGCGGACACCCGTGTCAAAATCGACAAATCATTCTGAAATTATAGCACTGTATGAGGCGCACGAGAATGTGCCTGGCTTCGGAGAATGACATTCCACATCGTTCAATTGTGTAGACTGCAAATTGAACAAACACTACTATCATTTATGAAGATAATACAACATGTGTCGCAAAAGTGCAGACTGGATATGTGAAGAGCAATCTTACGAAGCATATAAATCCCAAGTATTTCTGTGCTCATGAAATGCATAAGATGAATAAAATTAATATTCATCACACTAAGTCATGCGATAATGTAGCATACTTATTTACTAAGTCACTTCCGGCATCATCTTTTGAAAGATGTGTGAAAGAAATTGAAATGAGAAGACTTAGAGAAGTGCAGAATTCAGGAGGAGAAACATCACATATTATGAATTAAAATCTGGAACATGAAGTTCGAGTACCCAACTTGAATGAATGAATATATGAACATGAAGAAACGTTGGGTGGATCTGTAATCTTTTTCCCTTAAGCGAGTTTTTAATAAAATTTCTCACGTAAGGTTTTTAACGAGGCAAATCCGTCGCACAGCAAGCGTATGCTATGTACTCTTTTTCTTCAATATTTTCTCACTGGGTTTTTATGGAG
The DNA here is from genome assembly GCA_005191435.1 of Raddia distichophylla. Classification (NCBI taxonomy): domain Eukaryota; kingdom Viridiplantae; phylum Streptophyta; class Magnoliopsida; order Poales; family Poaceae; genus Raddia; species Raddia distichophylla. The sequence continues at coordinate 1,469,829 of SPJY01031394.1, forward strand.
TTTTTGAGGCATATGCATCACACGACAAGGTCCAAGGGGGAGTGTTAAGGAACTGCACTTGGGCCATGCCAGCCTTTGGCCTGGCGCGGCTAGGGGTGGGGCCCACTTGGTTGGACCAGCCGAAACCTAGCATCCAAGTATAAATATGAGAGGTTCCCATCTACTATGTATCCATGAGAAAATAAAAAAGAATACTTTCTCTCCTACATCTCTGTGTTCATCTGTGATTGTTATTTGTCGTCTACGATCTATATATGCACTGCTAGGTAATCTCGGACTACACCTGGTACCGTGGTTGTCTATTCGACAGCGTTCCCAATATGAAGAATTGTACAGGGGAAGGAGAGAGAATCCTTACATATAAGGGAATAGAGAAATTCTCTATTTTAGGGAACGAAATAGGGAACGTTGTTGCAACACATAGGGGAAGAATCTATCCCTAATTTTGGGATAGAGGAAGCTTTAGGAATCCTGTTGGAGACAGCCTAAGAGATGATCGATCTCGCTCAAATATACAATTCATATTCGATCCACAGATATGATTTGCCAATTCCTGTCCAGTAAGCTCAAATGGTGCAAATTCCAGTAAGCGCGCTATTCATCCTTCAGGAAATTGCAATTAACCACTCGTGCGCGCATACATACTAATTGTAACTAGCTAGCTGGCTATCTATGGTAAAAAGGTGCCATACATATATGTATGACGGGCTTAATTTCATTGTTTTTCTATTTAACGCGCGCGGAATTTCATAGTTAAACTATATTGGCATTTTTGAGTATATACAGAAATTCGCTAACCAACACACGTTAAGCAACACACTCTCTCTCTCTATATACGCTAAAAAAGTTGCCTGTCTTTTAATCATGTAGTTGTATGTGTGCTTCATGCACAGAGACTGAGCACAAAATCGGCTTCTTGTCTGGATGCTTGCATGGAATAATCTACTAGCTAGCTGCAGCGTGCTGGTGACTTGAACTCGATGCATTCTTCATTTGCATCGAGAAAGTGATGCTCTAGCGAAAGGTTGGAGCTCACTTGCTATCGCCCACAGTCCACACTTCTTGTTGGTGATTTAGGAACAGGCTGGTACTACTGTCAGGTAGCCTCTTTATCATCCATCCAGACTAGTTGATGTGTGGTGATGTGATATATCATCATATGTATCATCCAGTTGATGTGCATGCAGTTGTGAGCTTATGGAGTACGATAAATGCAATTAATCCATTAATTATGTTGCTAATGTTTAGTATGTCTGAGAATAATTCAGCTCAAACTGGACTAATTGTTGTTCCTGAAGAGAATATATAATGCTGATGACGACCGTCGACCGAGAAGCGCTGGGGGGGATCAAACTGCCTTGGTCAGGATGGAATTGACAAAACCAAAAGTGTGAAGATGTCTTTTTCTCCTTTTGTTTCAGATAACTCATGTGACTCGTTGGATCGATGTTTTAATGGGTCATTTGTAAACATCTGATGCTACGTTTCGCCGTCTTCTGGAGACTGGAGGCGGTCCCATTTTTTGTGGTTTATATTACATACATGGTGAACATAGTTGGAACTCAAACAAAGTAATAAATCCCGGTTTTGCATGCTTTGTTGAGAAATGGAACTAATTAATTACCCTCTTCTGCGAAAAAAAAGAAATTAAGAGAGAGGGAAAAAAAAGAAACTATTAGGTTTTCACCCGTACTCGTATGCTACAATAAGGTCGCCGCCATCACCCGTTCACAATTGGACTTTCACCCGAAGATCAGGACCTACCAACAACGATACCTCTAAGAAGGGAACAATGCCAACAACGTCGTCACCAGTGGCCCAAGCACAAGCTAGGTCGAGCTTTCGCTCAGCGCATCCTTATCTAGAGCCGCGCTTAAGAAGCAAACCAAAAAGCCGATGCGAAGGACAAAGCCCCCAGCCGGCCATCATCTCATGGCCACCTCCAGAAGTCTGCAGAGACTGCCAGCCACTTGACCATGCTGATGCCACGTGGCTTCCACAAGGAGAAGGGGGAGCCAAAATGGAGATTGACAAGTAGCAGCGACAATGAAGGAAAACTGGAAGGACGAATAAGACGCTTGACCGCTTGTCCAAAGATCGAGAGCAAGAGGGCCTCGACCAAAGGGTGTTTTAGATCCACAGAGATCCTGATAGCCGCAATAACTCGGTGGTCAAACGTCAGGAGACCACCAAACCCACCACCAGAACACAGATGCTTCGATGCCATGCTGGTTCCACGGGGGGGATCGAACGTGGGGGAAGCACTGCAAAGGGTAGGATTGCCCACAAGAGCTTGAAAGATCTAGGGCAGCACCATAGACCATGAACAAAGGCAATGACGAACCTGTTGAGGCCATACTGACGCCAGACCCTCCAGTCGTATAACTTCGTATAATGTATGCTATACGAAGTTATTACGAGAGTACTTTAAGTGGTTGGTGATAAGAACCGCTTACAGTGGGATCAAAACGAAGCACCGAGGCCACCCTGTAGCTAGAAACCTCGCTCCACAACTGCGAGCCCGCGCACTGAAACCGAAACCACACGCCCCGCCTCCAGAACAACGCGTCGTCGTCGTCCACGAGGGCCGATGCCGGATCCGCCTGCCCAGCCGCTAGTTCTGTGTGCACTGACGACATTGAATCCCTGCTACTGGACCACCAACACCTCTGTGACAACAAGTGGAGGAAGGGGAAGGAAGGTAGGGAAAGGGAGGGGTCCTTGCTGACCGTTGCTGCTAACCGCACACACTACGAAAAGAAGAAGCAGCCAAAACGAAGACACCCACCTAAATCCTCTATCCCTATGGAGGGAGCGATGGCAGTAGAGGGTAGCACCGGATGCCCAGCGGCTGCGGCTGGCCAGTCAGCCGACAGCGTGTGCCGCTGCTGGGGGTTAGGTCTTTTTGTGCGGGAGCTAGGGGGTGAGAGCTAGGGCTCACACACTTCCGCTTGGAACTCAAACAACCACTCTGGTAACTTTAGGGCATGCAAGTGGCGCCGGTGCTCTCCAGCGAGCATTGGGCTATATACTATACACATCTAAATCTAAACTACTCTATAATTGAGCAGTTGACCTAGATCCAACTATAAATCAAATCCGTCTATTCCCTTCATTCATCATCCAACAACCATAATGTTCGAGAAGTTTACTACCAACTCGATACGTAGATACCATGTACTCTTGACTCGATAAGTATAGACCATGGGCTCTTTACTCGATACGTATAGACCACACGCTCTTGCCCATGACTCCATACGTATAGAGCACGGACTCTTGACTCGATACGTATAGACCACAGACTCTTTCCCATATATACATATACACGGGACGGACTCTTGACTCGATATGTATAGACCACGGACTCTTGCCCATATTTACATATACATGGGATTAATTTTATTCTTCCATTATAAATATTCCTAATTCTTCTTAATTCTTCCTAGACTAGAACTAACAGACTAGCACCCGTAGAGATCATAAACTCTTGCCCACATATACACGGGATTAATTTTTATTCTCCCGTTATAAACATTCCTAATATTTTTTTTTCAAATTCTTCCTAGACTAGAACTAACAGACTAGCACAGTAACACTATAAATAGGGCGGGGCCAGGCATGTACGCCCCAATCATATATACTCATACATATGAAACGTCTGCCCGGGCCGGGCGGTAGAATAAATTCAAGACTCTGTATAGAAGTAGGAGTATTACGTAGCTCTGTTAAGAATACGCTCCAGTATCCTCCCCCTCTATGTCAATATGTGCGGACGTATGCAACCTGTTAATTAAGCTTGCAGCGCGGTAATTAACAATCGTGATGCACATATATAATTACAATTTACAACCTGACCGGCCTATCGAGAGAACACATCGCTACTTTTAATTAAATGAGTAAGTATCACGCGTATTTATGCATACATCCATGTGCAAAATTGATCTGTTAATAAAAATAATTATTTACATGTTATTGCATCCGTTATCTATATCTTGATTATCTGTTATTTAATTTTGCTTGTTCAGGTGTTTCATGAGATGACCCACATCAATATTAACCGAATGAGACAACCAATGCAATAAGGAATGCTCCTACACCTTCTCCTTATAGACATAGACAAATAGAAAAATTGCACGTGTGCTAAATGTTACTTTTTTATACAAATTGTTGATATCAGCATTACTCCAACGTGCTTTGCACGTGCGCGCTTGCTAGTACATATATAATTAAACAGTCGACTAGCTAGCTTTAAATTCATCTGCTTTAGGGCGCCCTTATGAAAAGAAGTAGCTCTTGCACAACGTACACTTTTTATGGTGTCTTGTATCAGTAGCATTGGATACCTCTGAGTGTTCGATCATATATACGTACATATCTATGCTAGTATATATCAACATAGCTCGTTATGTTAAAACTACCTAGGTACCTGTGGAGGCTGGAGCTGGCTGGATGATATTGCATGCTGCGATTTTCTTATGGGTCAACCACTTCCACCGACAAACAAAGCGAAGGTAATTATAATGCATGCTAAAGAAATACTACTGTACTAATTTTGAGCATTATATATTGACTCATTGTACTTCTCTAGCTAGTCGATCGCATTGCTGGTCTTGTCAGAGAGAGACACTGTTTGGATGCTTCTTTGCAAATGTTCTGGGCCTAGTGTTATGGCGTCGAAATTAATTAGAGAAAGAAGGGGCCAGAGTTGACTGTATGTATCTATGTCATTTTTAAGTTTAATATAAAATGCCATTATAAAATAAGAAATCTCTAAATGTTGCTATAAAGTGGATACCATTGTAAACATTATTGTGGACTTTCCTCATATGTGCTTTCATGTTCAAATTGCCCCTTCCTCTCTCCCCCAACTCTAGCAGTCTCCCTTCTAATGCCGTACGTTGTCCACACCGATGTTGCCTTGGGCTAGCCGCGCACCAATGCTTCTCAAGAGATTTAGCGATATCATGTTTGCAACGATTTCACTTCATAATGGCATAAAGGGTGTGTCTCTTGTTGTAAACGGCATTACTACTGGATTGAAACTAAATGCATGCAGCGATGCAGCCTAACCATAAATAAATACCTCTCGCTTAATGCCACTCGTGTGTGCCTACCCCCCAACATTGTAGCAAGGTCCACATCCTTTAGTGGAACTATTAATTGGTACAGTGGCCCATATGCCTCATTGTGGCTATTTGCCTGGAAAGGGAGCCTCCTCCAATTTGTACAGCCAAAGCATGCATCCTGTACATATGCAAACTACATGCATTGCTAACACCATTAATTGACATATACTTCTATAAATATTGTTGACATGCATTTTCAGTGTAACCTATGCTAAATATATATACACACACACACACACACACACACACACACACACACACACACACATGGTTCTACGGTTCTACCTACCATGATATCACTTACTCTATTAGAAAGTTCTGCATGTACTGCTAGAGAAACAACCTTTCATACCGGTTCCTATTAGTCCCGGTTAAACATGAATCAGGACTGATGGTAGCATCAGTCCCGGCTCATCACTCACATCAATCTTGATATGAACCGGGACTAATCTGTCCTTTGGCATGCGGGCACACACTAGTCTCAATTTGTGTTACGAAGCCGAACTAAAGCCTCGTTTCAGCATACTTTCAAAGGAATGCATATCCTAGTGTAATCAAGACTCGTGGATGGGTGGGTGCTCCCATTTTTTTGGATATTTTCTACACCGCATGGGGGGCTATAGTCCCGGTTCCCTCAACCAGGACTAAATGCCGTTCCTAATCGGGATTCGGGACTAAAGACCTTATCTGTAGCGGTGATACTCGAAGGAAATCCATCCGTAAGATTGAAAATTAATAAGGTTTAGTAAAGTGTGCAACAATTGAGCTAAAAACTTATAGACTCTGGATGGAGACATAAAGCCGGTACAATAGCTATACAATAAGTGCTAGGTAGCAAATTGTTTGGCCATCATCTAAACAGTAGCGACAACATACCAGGAGGATTTGTGAGTCCCACACAATAATTTCCCTCACCCAACAATGTCCATCATCTCTTTTCTATCGTCTACATTTTAGATTAATAATTCAAGAGATTAATAGTTTCAAGAAAACCTTTATCCTATAGGGATTAACAACCATTGCACAGATCGAAAGTGTGAATCGATCAATGCTGCATTGCTGCCACTTCCACGAGAAGGCAACAGTTGGATGCTTTGGGATTTTGTTTGTTTTCGTGGGAAATCCACCAAAGGCTGCTCGATCGGCTGCTGCGTGTGCAGCACCACAGGAAGAGCAGAGCGAGGGATGGATGGACCAATATTGATGGACCATACACCAGTGGTGATAGATAGGCTACAAGTACGTACGCTCTCCTACCGTCCCAAGTTTCTTTGTCGCTCGATCGATCACATCAGCTCAGTGACTTTGCCGCCCCGCGTGCATGTGCATGTGCATGTGCCTCTGCATCCTCTTCATCTCCTGGCTTGTGCCAATTGCCGCATACACCTTAATTAAGACCATCAGCAACCGTGTTTCGTCCCCATCATCACATGTGTACCCATGGAAAAACGATCTGAAAGAGGCGGCCAGCGCTGCTCCAATGGAGTTATGCTCATGCTAGTGCTCATGGTTCATATTCGGTCTTCTATATATGGAGCCAGGAAGACTTGCCACAGCTCGGTGCTCGCTGCAAGAATGAGTGGACATGGAGGCTGCGGAGCTGAAGAAGATTGTAGGGGACAACTTCCACCCTATGACCTCACCAATGGCCATTGACATGAACCAAGATCTCATTGAGGTGGAGGAAATTGCTACTTGACTTGAGCAACTGTCATTCCTGGCATTGGCAGTCATCGACAATGCCAACAAGGTGGCTGATGTGGCTGCTTCTTCGTCCGTCATTCACAAGAATGGAATGCATCCAGATGGTTCTATGGATGTTGAACCTGATGACAAAATTCCGAGAAGAGTTGAAGCAAGAGCGGGTGACCATGATGAGGAACACAGTGTGTGTGCACGTAAGTAATACATGTTGGAATTATTGGGCTTTGACCCATTTAATAGACAAATATTTCCTGAAAAATCTCAAAGGCCCATGTATGGTATGAGGCATGTGATATTCCTTTATTATCATATTGCTAGTGGGAGGAGTGGAGAACATGCTTAAAAAATAGAGCTTGCTCCTTCCCACTAGAGAATGTTATATGAGAGAAATAGAGGACCACACGTGCGTGCGCGCTCGCCTCGCTTCGCCAGGCCTAGGCCCGGGCCCGGGTGGCGCTTGCGCGCGGAACCTGCGTGAATGGTGCGCCGAAACCGGGCCCTCGTGCTTGCGCAGGTGTGGCCTCCTTTTGTAGTTTAATCTTAACGTGCGCGCCGATCGTGGCACAATCTCAATCGTGGCCCGTCGGCCCACGTGTTTCTCCCTATATAAATCGTCATCGCCACCAAGAGTTGGATACGAGATACAAACCCTATGTTTTTCCACTCCCATCTGTTGCGCCATCGCGGCCAGGCTTCTCCGTCCTATGTGCCGACGTGCATCGTCGACTGGTAGACCAGTTCTTCGGAACTGCACCGTCTAGCGCTCCTGCACCGGGAGAGGGCGAATAATGTTTTTTAGAAGTGCATCTGCACGACTGCTGGCTTTCGCCACACATTTCTCCGACCTGATCTGTGACGATGAATTGACCAGCGCGTGTCACCGACGACAACAACACCAACCCGATCGACGTCGACAACACCGGCAGAGACAATGGCAACGGCAAGTCAACCCCAGCACCACGTGTGTCCAGTCCAGCGGCCAGGATACACTGTACGTATGCCTCGTCGCTGTACTTGCGAGCATATCAGAGGGATGTATGTGGGCTATTTGTGCATGTGCATCTACGATACACTCTTGTTTGCAATTGTATGTTTATCAGATCTATTTCATGTTTTATCTCTAGATTAATATATACCTGAAAGTTCTAATATTTCCATCAATCCAAAAACCTTACATTAGACAATTTGGTATGTCGATGGTTGGCTTTGTCAGTGCACCGAAACCGAAAAAATTCACCGGTGTGTACTTCAAGAGATGGCAAGTGAAAGTCACTCTGTGGCTGACAGCTATGAACGTCTACGATGTTGCGGCTAGCAAACCTGTGGGGAAAACCCTAACATCTGACGAGGAAAGGGCTTTCCAGTAGGCCACCACAATATTTGTAGGGGCTGCTTTTAGCGTTCTTACTGGTCGTTTTTGTGATGTGTTTAGGCAAATAAAAGACATGAAAGAGCTATGGGATGCACTGAATACTAAATTTGGCGCAACCGACGTTGGAGGTGAACTGTACGTCATGGAGCAGTACCATGACTACAAGATGGTTGATAGCCGATCTGTGTTTGAGAAGGCTAATGAAATACGGTGCATCATGAAGGACCTCGAAATTCTCTGGTGTGCATTGCCTGATAGGTTTGTGGTTGAGGGCATTATTGCCAAGTTACCTCCTTCATGGAAAAACTTTGCCACATCTCTGAAACACAAGAGACAATAGATCAGTGTTGAGAATTTGGTTGCTTCTCTTGATGTTGAGGAGAAAGCTTGGGCTAATGATGCACCTGGGAAAGGAGGTGAGGGAACTTCCAGCGCCAATGTTGTCCAACAGCACGGTAAGAACAAAGGGAAAATAAAGCCAAACAAACCACTAACTTCAAGAAGAAGAAGCTGAACAAGAATGATATGCCTTGCCGGATTTGCGAGGAGGTTGGGCATTAGGGTAAAAAGTGTCCAACACACAAAAACAAAAAGGTTAATAAGGGGGCATAACTCAAAGTCTGTCAATGTTACCATTGGCAACAATGAAGAAGTCAACGGGTATGGTAATTTATGTACTGTTCTTTCTGTGGGTCAGTCTACCTGTTAATGGATTGATATTGGTGCTAATGTTCATGTTTGTGCTGATATCTCATTGTTCTCTTCTTATCAGGTCAGAAAAGGTTTCTTCGTACTAATGGGGAATGGGTCCAATGCTTTTGTTCATGGTGTTGACACGTTAGATCTAAAATTTACTTCGGGGAAGATCGTGCAACTGAAGAACGTGCAACATGTCCCTTCTGTCAACAAGAACCTCGTTAGTGGATCACTTCTCGGTAGACATGGGTACAATGTGGTGTTTGAGTTTAATAAAATAGTCGTGTCTAAACATGGACATTATTTATGATAAAGGCTATGAGTGCGGAGGCTTGTTCCGCTTTTCTCTTTCTGATCACTGCAATAAGTTTGTGAACCATATTTGTAACAATGTTAATGGTAGTGAGGCTGATGTTTGAGAGAATTCCCTGTATTCCACTGAGAAAATTACTAATACCCTATCTTCCACTCCAAATCATCTCTTCCCTCACATGCCACTATTTTCATTTTTTTCTTCCCCCAGTACCACTGCCATCAACGGTGTTACTGTGAACGTCTGCTTGCCGTTACTCACCCTTGGCACTGTCCAGTTTTAGTTTTAGAAATAGCACAGTTTCAGTTTCACACAGAGCACAGTTTCAGTTTCAGACAAACATATTGGATAACAGCAAAATAGACATAAGTTCAGCTACTACTGCATAATACTGGATCATACAAGTTGCATAAGTTTTGCTGCATAAGCTTGAGTAACACAAAAGCTATACTTTAACACCACACCTATTTAGACTAAATACTTGATAATGACATCAGTAGAGTTTTGATATCACAAAATGACAAAAAAGCCATAATTTAACATCACAACAGATAAGTTCACATATTGATCTTCTTTTTGCTTCTTGTAGACATTGCAGGACTAGCAGGAGAAACCTGAGCATGTTTCTCCTTGCCTTTCTTTGTAGCAGCCTCCTTGCCTTTCTTTATCTTCCCTCGAGGTGGTGTTTTAAGAACTTCATGTGAGGAGGGAACAAAACAGATAGGGGCTCTGCCTGGTTGGATCCATGGCCTGACCTGGTCCTAACAAAATAGAAATTTGCTGTCATATTTGCATGGAGAGATCTCAATGGCATGATAGATAATTACAATATTAGATTTGAACTAACTAGAAAATGTTTATTACCTGCTGATTGACTGTGATGAGCTTCCCCTTTTCTTTGCATTAGATTGACTAGGCTGCACTAGAGGAAGACACATTGTTGGTGCAGATGTAGTATCTACAATGACAAGGCTTCTCTCAGTTGTGGCTTGTATTGCCTTATGCATCTTCTTTGGTGGTCCTTTGTAGCAATAATTAATTAACCACCACAAGTTAACCAACACAAGTGCAAAACATACGAAAAGCTAAAGTATATTGATTTGCAACATTTTACCTTTCAGCAAGCAAGCTGCCTTATCTTCTGGATTACCATCCTTGCAATTATGCCAATGATGGCCAAACCCCTTACAAATGGGGCATTGATGCCTTCCTTTGTTGTTTGCTTTCACCCCTAAGCTGAAGGTTTTGTACATTTTTTTATTTCTCCCGCCAGCTGTAGATTTTTAATATAAGGAAAGAATCCATGATCAGATTTTGGCCATTGTGATTTATCTGGTATGGCAGGGATAATGCCTTGATAAGCTGCCTGGAACTTCTCAATAGAATAGTACATGTCCACATAATCTTCAATGCTTTCATTCCTAATTGATGTAATGGCAGCTATAGCATGATAGCAAGGTCTCCCACAAACCTGCCACTGTCTACATGAGCAGGTTTTATCAACCAAGTTTACAACATATCTAAACCTAGTTCCCCTCACACATACTTCTGCTATCTCTCCTTCACAGCTATGTGTCACTTGCATGTCTAAGTTTCTGCTCTGCTCTTTCAAATTCTTTACAATGTGATCCAAAATCTTTCCCTTCATCTTTCTTCCAATTTTTCTCCTAGTGTTCCACTTCTTCATCAGCATGTGTCTGATAGTGTCCAAGAAATCATCTAAATTTTATCCCTTTTGACCCTTTATCCATTTGTTAAAGCTCTCAGCCAAATTATTAGTCACATAATCTACCTTTGATAATGTAGAGAACTGACTCCTCGTCCACAGCTTCTTGTGGTGCACTTGGAAATATTCTATTGCATCTGGTTTAGCTTCTGCCATTGCTTGCCAATGCCTTTTGAACATATATGGATGCCATGAGTATGCAGCTGGCCAAAAATGGTCATCTAACACCTTCCCATGAAACCTTTTCTTGAAGTTTGTCACCAAATGGAACATGCATTCCCTGTGCTCTGCTGTGGGAAAAACTACAGAAACTACAGAAACCCCTGTCATTACTGGTTGGCCAGCATCTGTGCAAATTGCCAAGCCATTAGGTGTTCCTATAGCATCTCTAAGTTTTTCCATAAACCAGACCCAATTTTCACTTGTTTCTGCATCTATCACTCCAAAAGAAACTGGATACATCCAGTTATGATCATCTACTGCACAGGCAGTTGCCAATTGGCCCCTGAATGTTTCGGTCAGGAAAGTACTATCTACTGCCAAATAGGACCTACATCCCTTGAGGAATCCATCTACACAGGATTGCAAAGCAAAGAATAGTCATCTAAAACTAATCTTCTCAGCTATTGTTTGATGGTCAATTAGAACATGACTACCAAGACAAAAACTTTCAATTTGCAGCTTAAAACTGTAGAGATTATCAAAACTATTGTCCCAGTCACCAAAAAGTTACTTCATTGCTAAATTTTTACCTTGATAGACCCTTTTGTATGGCACAGGTATCTTGAAGTTATCTTTGAGCCTCCTTTGCAATTCAGCAGCTCCTAGATTAGGGTCATCCAGTAGCCAGTCCTTAACTCTGTCACAAACCCAAAACTTTGTTGCAGCCTTCACATTTTCATTTCTTCTTGTGCTGTTGCAGCTATGTTCAGAAGGATTCTTCTTCACCTACAAAATTCATTAGTGCAGCCCATTATGTAGTGAATGATAAGTGAAAACAATTTGTAACTATAAGGAATACCTTTATTGCAACTCCATCATCCATTGCTGTAGCATGGATTCTCCAAATACAGCCATGTTCTCTTGCAGCACAATGTGCTCTAAATCTACCTGGTTCACTCTTATCAATGTCAAACTCAAACTCATATTTGATAGTATGAGATGCTATAGCCAACTTAAATTCATGCATGTTAGGATAGATGCTTCGTACTTCCATTAGTGGGTCATTTTTTCATAGGCTACTGAAGGGATTTGTGGTGGCTCATAGTCTCTGACTTCCTCCTCCTCCTCGATGAGATGTACAATCCTCAGAGTCAGAGGCACCCTCATAGTCAACATCAGATTGTTCATGGTCATCATGATCAAGCTCTGTCTCTAAATCAGTCCCACCATACATACCCTCCTCATCAACACCCACATGTTCATTTTTTGGTTTAGGATTTAGAAGATAGTTGTCTTCAAGGAGGGTTGATTGGCTAGCCTGGGAGGGTTCAGCTAGTGATGGTGTGGCAGGTATAACACTATGTGTTCTCACTATACCATGGCACACTATTAGCGACTGACGTGTAGCAACTGACAGTGTGTTGGTATGAATTAACGACGGATTATAAGATGCGAGTAGCACTATTAGGGTCGGATAGTTAGTCGGCAATAACTGATGATTTTAGCATCGGATGGTCAGTTGGTAAAACCTTTTTTTCCCGTTGTATATTATGTCGGTGTTACTAGACCGACACATAGTGAGTCGGCAAACACCGCACGTGAATATATACTCTCCTAATTAGCAAAAAGGAAAAATAAAAAGAAATTACATACAGATAAAAATAATGGTAAGAGAGCAAAAGGATTAATTAACCCCACCCCTGTCGTCTGCACCCTCCCAGGCTCCCACCACCGGATCCCCCACCGCCCCTCCCTTCCCTAGCCACCGCCGTCCCTCCCATCCCCGGTCCGCCGCGCCCCTCCCCTCCCCGCCGCCGACCCTCCCCGCGCGCCTCCCCACCGCCGGCCCTCCCCGCTCGCCGCCGCAGTGTCCGTGGGTCATACCGCGTCGTCGCCAGGGGCAGCAACGCTGCCGTCGCCGCCCAAGCCGCCGTCGCCCCGTTGTCAACTCGCCCCCACCTCGTCGAGCCCAACCAGAGCCCGCATGAAGTTCCCGGCACCCTTACCGTCTTCGACGACGACGCCCTCCGTGGCTCCGTCGCCTCCAACTCCCAGGCGCGTGCCTCAAGCTCAGCTCCTCCTTTGTTGACCTCGAGATCCCAGGTCGTGCTACTCATGGTAATTCCCTCACTGCGCACGCGTTAGAGCCCTTTAATTTTGGATTGGTTTCTCTTGGCTTTGGTGGTAGGATTGTGACCATCCTGGGTTGGGTTTGTGCAGGGGATGGGGCGGAGTGTGAAGGAGACGGTGTACAGCCGCGGCCGGTGTATGTGGCGGTGGTAGATCTCGCATGTAAGCTTAATTCTGATGCTTAATGCATCCCGATCATGGATAAAAATTCTGATATGACATTTTTTTTATCAATTGCTTATAAAGAAGCAATTTTTTTGTTTATAACCATCATGGCATCTCATTGTTTAAACATAGTTTCATGTCAGCCATATAACATGCTGTGAAATACTGAAACACTATAAGAACATGGCAGAATGATTCAACACATAAAGGGACAAATAAAAAGGGTTAGCTATTTTTCCTTAGATGTTCACCTGGAGAGTATAGATTACAGCTTGTCTTTTTCAACATAATTCAGCTTTACTATACGAAGAAACTATGTTCTTTATGGATCCATTAATCTAATAAAGATGAACATAGGCCATGTTTGTTTCCAGAGAATCTGCTATGTGAACTCACTCCTAGAAGAGAAATATTGATGGCTCTATTTTTTGAACAATGGAAAATGGTGACGGCCAGTACTATAAGGGTTCAGTTTTTTGTTTATTTCTATGTTGTTCTTGAGCCACTCTACGATTTTTTCGGTCCTCTTCAATTTCCCCCCTTGAAATGACCACAAAAATGTAAGCATCCTGGTAGCTTATCTAGGTTTTTTAGGAAAAGCTTATCCAGTTGTATTTTTCTCATGGTGCTTGGTGGTGTTTTGTTGCTTCCAACATCAGCATCTTCATGCGAAAGGATTATAGCAGACGTTTCAGGCAGACCACATGGTATTTCCTATAATTTTGTTGTACCTAATGTTTTTAGAATTGTACTCTCATGCAAGTACTTTTTATAATTTGGCCCATGGAGGATGAGTACCCCATAAAAGATCTAGTTCATTCTCTATGAATAGAAAATAATGAAAAATGTGCTAATATTTTATATTATGAATTGAAATATGTCTGTTATTGCTTTACTTTGTATAACTTTTTTTTTATAATCTACGTTGATTACCACTTTTTACTTGGTTGATGCCATGCCATCAGCAATCAACTTAATTCATAGTTTTAAAGCAGGTCATGTAATAGCTTTACACCATGCAAAAAACTAAGGTTGCTCTAGCCTTTGTATTTTGGTGGTTTAATTTGCATCTATTAAACAATGTTGATTTAAAAAGATAAATATGATGAACTTTGTCTTTCCCTACTCGCCCCAAATTTCCTATAGATATTTTGAGCATTTGAGGAGAACTATTGAAGAATCAACATGATGAGTGAATGAAATATCAGATCAAATGTAATATTTATTGTATTGTGTCTTGTACGATGAATTCTTGAACGAAGAAATATTGAATGGGAGAATAATAGTTCTATTTGCCTTGGAAGGGAGTTCTATGAAGTTTGCGTGGATTTTGTATACAATAAAATGTTGATCTGCCACGACCATATGGTGATTTGCAAACTATGATAGACGCTTACAAGAAGCGCATTGCCTGGCCATGCCATAAAGTAATATTCTAGACTATGTATTGTTTATATTTTTAATTGCTAACTAGCTACTAACTTATAATTTTTTTGTAGATGAATCCTGCAAACAGGTTATCATGCTCCCAGACTGGAGGTAAAAAGGGAAGGCCATAGTTGAGTGATTCTGAACTTCAATTCATGCATGGAGGCTGGATACTTCTCTCTCATATGGATAAAGCGCGTTTGGATGGAAAATAAATGGTCTTTTGTGTATGCTTGTGCTTGTACAAATGAAAGTGTTCTCTCTTTTGGTGACCAAAACACTTGAAATGGTCTTATAATATACTAGCTCTTAAATATGCACGCTAGACTGTTTCTATGTCAGTGGGATGATATGCTATATTTTGAACAGACGATATGGTGCAAAGACTATATATGTTAGTTGGATGTGCATATCTTTTGGATAAATGATATTTTGAATAATGTACACTATCTATCTTTTGGATGTGCTATCTATCTTTTGTATGTGCTATCTATCTTTTGGATGTGCTATATTTGTTGCATCATGTTATGTATAATGAGAATTGATGTATGGAGAATAATATTTTTTTTAAAATAGGAAAAGAATAGCAACACACCGAGTGTCGACAAAACTAGCATAGCAACGGACTTAACGTCGGCAAAGTTAACAGTACCGACGGACTGCAAGTCGGTAATTATAGAAATTCCAACGGACTGTCAGTCGGCAATTTGTTAAAGCGCGACGGTTTGAAAGTCGGCAAACACAACACTACCGACGGACTAAACGCCGGTAATATTTAAAAATGCCAATGTACTGTCAGTCGGTAATATGGAAAATTGCCGACTTACAGTCCGTTGGTAATAACAAGTCCGCCGGTAAAGACTTTTGCCAACGAGACTTTAGCCTACACCCCAAGTCAGTCGGTAATACTTTTTGCCAACCGACTGTTCGACGGTATATATGGTATATTCCGACTCATAGTTAGATGCTAATAATTTGCAATGGTATAGTGTCTTTTCTTTGGTGAATCACTATCAAGAATTGGCATGAGAGCAGACTTAGGAGCATTATATGTGACAGACATGCGAATGATCTTGCTACCATGATGTTTCTCAAATATGATAAGTAGATCCTAGTCACTTGTCAGCTCCAAATATGCTTTGTTGGCTGCACAATAGTAGTAGAATCTGGCAATTTCACCATAACCATATGGATATTTCGTCAAATGTTCATCAACAAAGTCCTTGTAGTTGGGGGTGTCAGAGTCTACTACTTTGTTGAAACTATAGGGCCGCCCCAGCTCTGGTCTCTCATTGCTACCGAATAATCTGAATTTCAACAAATAACTTGTATTTGGGTCCATCCTACAGATGAACACGAATCAGGACAAGGCATCTCTAGGGTTTTCAATTACAAAATAAAATGCTCGCGAAGAATAGGAGAAGAACAATCAGTGAGAAGAACAATGAGAGAAGTGTTGATGCTCATGCAGACAACTAGAAAAGAACATGCCACTCACCCGTCTTTAAGCCATTATGGGTTTTCATGCGAATCCGTCGTTGCCATTGGATTCGCCATTGGCATTGCCCTGCGCAGGATCACCAGATGGATTTTGGGACCTGTGCTGGCATGGATCTCACCGGATTTGGGGATGGATTTGGAGCTAGGGTTGATGATTTGGGGGCCGAGTGGATTTGGGGACAAGCGGAGAGGAGGCTGCTTTGCTCGGTCAATGGAGGTGGTGGAGTCAACAAGGTATACGTGGGAGATGGCAGGAGTGCGGGACGAGACGGCAGCAAACGTTCACTGTAACATCGTTGACGGCAGTGGCACTAGGGGGAGAAAAAAATGAGAACAGTGGCATGTGAAGGAAGAGATGATTTCAAGTGGCAGATGGGGTATTATTAACTTTCTCAGTGGCACACAGGGAATTTTCTCATGATGTTTGGCACTCACGATTATATCATATAAATTTTGGTTGCATGTCTCAGCTAGCCAGCATGAATTTAATTCCTAAATTTTGTACCGTTAAAGGCTCTAAGTGCCAAAGCTGTTTGCAATCAAAGCAACCTCGTAAGCCTCATAAGGCCGCCGAGGAAAGGGACTTGGCACCTCTGGAGCTCATTCATTCTAATCTTTGTGACATGAATGGTGTGTTGACGAAAGGTGGAAAGAGATATTTCATGACTCTGATTGATGATGCTTCTAGGTACTGCTATGTTTATTTATTGAAAACTAAATATGAGGCTTTATACTTCTTTAAAATCGATATGGCCGAGGATGAAAATCAATTGGATAGGAAAATCAAGAGACTTAGGTCAGATCATGGTGGCGGCTATTTTTCTAGTGAGTTCGATTTATTTTGTGTGGAACATGGCATTATTCATGAGAGGACGCCTCCCTATATATTCTCCCCAATCTAAGGGGTCGTCGAAAGGAAAAACCGCATTCTAACTGATTTGATCAATGCAATGTTAGACATTGCGGATTTACCTAAGGCATGGTGGGGGGAGGCTTTGCTGACCTCGTGTCATGTCTTGAATAAGGTTCCATCCAAGAATAAGGAGAAAACTCCATATGAGCTATGGAAAGGGAGAAAGCCATCACTTTCATACTTGCGCACATGGGGGTGTTTGGCGAAAGTCAATGTATCTATAATCAAGAAGTGCAAGCTTGGACCTAAGACTGTGAATTATGTCCTCCTAGGATATGCTCCTCGTAGCGTTGATTATAAATTTTTAATTGTTAAATTTGAGGTGCCTGACATGTCTGTTGGCATGATCAGGGAGTTTAGATATGCTACTTTCTGTAAGAGCATATTTCCTGTTAAGAATTTGCATAGTAGTTCTAGTGAAAATACTGAGATAATTCCTGAACTGATTGCACAAGTTGAGTATATGAATGAGGAGGATGACAATGAAACTCCCAGTAGGAGCAAGAGACAATGGACTTTAAAGTCTTTTGGTGATGATTTCACTGTGTACCTTGTGAATGATACACCTAGTTCTATTTCAAAAGCTTTTACATCTCCGAATGCAGACTACTGGAAAGAAGCAGTCTGTAGCAAAATGAATTCGATCCTGGCTAATGGTACTTGGGAATTTGCAGAGAGACCTATGGGTGCAAACCCGTGGGTGAGAAGTGGGTGTTTAAAAATAAACTTAGGTCTGATGGTACTATTGACAAGTACAAGGATAGACTTGTTGCAAAGGGCTACACGCCGTCTTTTCTATCTCAAAATTTTGATATGAAAGATCTTTTAGAGGCTGATGTAATTTTGAACATCAAGCTATTAAAAAATGAGGATGGAATCACTCTTCCACAGTGCCATTATGTGGAGAACGTCTTGAATCGCTTTGGTTTTTTAGATTGCAAGATTTCTCTGACACCTTATGATCCTAGCATTATGCTTCAAAGAACTAGAGAATTGTTAGAGATCAACAGAGATAGTCTCAAATCATAGGATCACTCGTGTACCTAGCTAGCGCTACAATGCCAGACATCTCATTAGCTGTCAGCAAATTGAGCCGGTTCAGCTCTAATTCGGGAGATAATCATTGGCGAGCACTCGAAAGAGTTATGCGCCATTTGAAAGGTAATATGAAATTTGTATTGCACTATACTGGGTACCTAACAACGCTGCAGGGGTATAATGATTCAAATTGGATATCCGATGCTGATGAGATCAAGGCCACTAATGGATATGTGTTCACTCTTGGTGCCAGCACAGTCTCATGGAGGTCTTGCAAACAAACTATCTGGACGCGTTCATTGATGGAAGCAGATTGACTGCTTTGGACACAACCATTGTTGAGGTAGAGTGGTTGTGTGAACTCTTGATGGATCTTTCAATGGTTAAAAAGCCGATTCCGACCATCCTCATGAACTGTGATAATTAAACAATTATTGTTAAAGTGAACAGTTCTAAGTACAACACAAAACCGATAAGAATGTTAAAAGCTGTCTCAAATCTGTCAGAAAGTTAAGAAACTCCGAAGTAATAGCGTTGGATTATATCCAAACGGCTAAAAAAACTGGTAGACCCCTTTACAAAGGGTTTATCACGGAATGTGATAGGCAGTGCATCGAAGGAACTGGGTATGAGACCCATATGGGTTATACCATGGTGGTAACACAGCCTAAGCGATCGGAGATCTCGTGAATTAGGTCCTGGGAAAAACAATATATTGGTTAACTGGAGGAGAGTATAGCTATCTTAACCCATTCCATGTGAAGATGCAATACTCTCAAATTTGTATGGCAGGTTGGCTTTTGCCTTAATATGTGTTTGTCGGCGTGTTTCAGCTGACTGGTTTTCCTGGACCTAATCCGGTGGTTTGGCTGTGGAGGTGTACGCGATCGGGAAAGCTCCCCTCCTCTTGCGGACGGCTCTCGGCTCAAGAACAAACATTAAGGGTTTACCCAGTTCGGGCCCCCTGATAGGGTAACAGCCCTAATCCTGCTTGTGCTCCTTTGCAATGTGTGAACTGGCTAGCTTCTCCAGATCCGATCCTCCCGGGAGAAACAAAGTCCAACCCCTTTTTACAGATGCACCCCCAGCCCTTATATACCCGGGCTGGCCTGGATTACAATGTGCTACACAGCACACATTAATGGTCTTCCCACTGTAGCCATCATTCTCTCGGCACCAGTCATCGCTGCCCTTGCTCCTGTCACGACTCCTGACAGCGGGACAACTCAGATGAGACATAGCAGCCCGCCTACCCCTGGCACATTTCTTGTCACCTCGTAGCTGGTACGATGCGAGACGGCTACGGAGACGGTCACAGCGTAGCTGACACCATTTGGCGGGGCGGAGGCAATCATGTTGTCAGAGCCTCGCCCACTCCGTCTAGTGCAGTTCCGTCGCATTAAATGCTCCGGATTCAGTGTATCCTGAAGAAATTCTTAGCAACGAAGCCTCCTTGCACTTTAGCTTTGTGTCCCTGACAGTGGGGCCCTCGTGCCCCTGCTGGTCTAATGCGCTCGCCTGGCACTGCCCACCGGGCGCCACGTGTCCTGGCCGCCCGGCGCCTGGGGCTTGCTCGTCCGCCTGCGCGCCGGGTGCCACGCGTCCATCACACCATTTGAAATTTCTTTTGTCTGAAGCCAGACTTTGATCTATTTGGACTCGATGTTCCCTTGTACAACACCTTTCCTTTTTGGGACGCTGGTCCCACCTTCCAGCGACGCGGGGGCACACCCCGGTGTGAAATACACCGACAGTGTTATGTTGGCTTTTATCTGCAAAGATATCATCCTACAGAGCATCATGAAAAAAAAAACACCTGTATGAGCCCGGCTGTTCGAAATCGCGGTGTATAAGACTTGGGTAATCTCTAGTAAGCTAATGAAGAGACCATGGAGTACGACTTATGTGCTCCACCCGAGGGGTAGCCTGTTGACGGCCTAGTATAAGTCAAGTTTTTAGGTGAAGCTTGTTTGCACAAAACTTGCAATTCAAGGCTTAGTCCATTATCAAGTTGTAAATGAGTGTAGCTTGGAGTTTTAGGTGGATGTTCAACCCTAACAGGTCTCCACCGAAACGCTGGTATATTAACAGCTTTGGGAAAAGACAAATTGTCAGCGAGACTTTGAGATTTGGTGGGGGATTGTTGGAATTATTGGGCTTTGACCCATTTAATAGGCAAATATTTCATGGAAAATCTCAAAGGCCCATGTATGGCATGAGGCATGTGATATTTCTTTGGGACAAATTCCCTGTGCGCCAATAAAAAAATTCTAATCCCTTGTATGCCATCCAGTTTGTATGACATGTGGGACCATATGAGTGTATGACATGTGGGCCCAGTGGAATACAGCATTTTCATTTTTTTCCAGTGGCATAAAGGGTATTTTTCATATTTCTTTAGTACCATATTGCTAGTAGGAGGAGTGGAGGACATGCTTAAATAGTAGAGCTTGCGCTTTCCCACTACAGAATGTGATGGGAGAGAGAAATAGAGAACCACACGCGTGCTCGATCGCCTCACCTCGCCTCACAGAGTAAGTACTTCTTACTAGTCTAGCTTGATATGTTTCATCTTGCAATTTTGAATGCACTATTCAATTTTCGATATAATCACTGCCTATGACATGGCTATGTTTGAAGATTGTAGCAGCCACGAAGATGTTCAAGGAGGTTGGAAAAAAGCTTTCTTGTTCCTCCATGTTTGGAACATGCTAAATGAGAACCCCAAGTGGGCAAGCTTCCTATCTACAAAAAGGCAAAAGACCCAAGTTGCCACCTTGTCGGCAGGGAGCCCTGCTGGAGGGCATTCACCACATGAGGCTATTCATGTGGACTCCCAAGTTTTGACGGAGCTGCAGAGGCCTATTGGCCGTGAGGCGGCTAATAAGGCTAGATATCTCAGGGTTCTTTGAGCATGAATACTGGTGCCTATGCCGAGTAATGCACAAAGCTCAATTCCCACAAGGCGGCCTTGGTTGAGTTGAAGAGAGAACAAGTTGTCGTGATGAGAAATGGAGAAGAATTGAAGCAAGAGCGGGTGAGCATGATGAGGAACATAGTGTGTGTACGTACGTAATACATGTTGGAATTATTGAGCTTTGGACCATTTAATAGATAAATAATTCCTGAAAAATCTCAAAGCCCCATGTATGGCATGAGGCATGTGATATTTCTTTAGTATCATATTGCTAGTAGGAGGTGTGGAGTACATGCTTAAATAGTAGAGCTTGCTCCTTCCCATTGGAGAATATGATGGGAGAGAGAAATAGAGAACCACACGCACGCGCTCGCTCGCCTCGCCTTGCCGGGCCTGAGCAGCGCTTGCGCACGGCACATGCATGAATGGTCCGTTGAAACCAGGTCCTCGTGCTTGTGCAAGTGCGGCCTCCTTTTCTAGTTTAATTTCAGATTTTGCGGTTTTGCAGTTTAATCTTTTGCCTCTCTAAATTTTGTGGATCAATTTTGAGTTGTGAGAACGTGTGCACCAATCGTGGCACGATCTCAATCGTGGCCTGTTGGCCCACGCATCTCTCCCTATATAAACCGTCGCTGCTGCCAGGAGGTGGATACAAGATACAAATCCTAGGTTTTTCCACTCCCATCTACTGCGCCGTCACGACCAGGCTTTTCTGTTTCCTGCGCTGGCGTGCACCATCGACCGGGAGACAATTGAACATGCGGAACACGGAAAACAATTGAAGCAGATCAGCACATGTATCTCAGTCAGTGCCAAAACGAGCATCATTTAGATGGTTTGGAATATCTCAGAAGAGACCTGTTGTCGCACAGGTGCTGATGAATTGGATCCTGCCATCTAGCCGGCTCTGTATATATGCATGTATGAACAAATCTTGCAAAGAGAAGAACGAAACATCAATACTATACTATCATCATACAAGCTACAAGGCGATACCACCTGCCTCTGGTTTCATCACATGGAGCAATCAGGGGCATCCACCTCAACCCCAGAAAAAAAAAATCTTAAAAGTTTTTTAGAAAAATCCCAAAAATAAAAATAAATCAAAATGCACAAAAAATCATGGTGAGAATTTATAAATGAATTTAAGCATCAGCAATGTTGACTTTTATAAAATGAATTAAGAAATAATATAAAATTCTAAAAAATATAAGCAAATTCCAAAACAATTTAAAAAAATCCCAAAAATATTTTAAAAAATAAAATGCATTTGTGCCTTACGAAACTAATGCCATGCCCCACGAGCGCATAAACATAGTTAGTTATATATGCATCGGGCCCCATGACCTCCGCTTACAACATCACTTTACTAGGATCAATTACTAAATATTACTGTTGAAAATTGAAAACAAGCTTTCTTATCACTTATGATTGCGGAACTAGACAATCCTTTTCCGAAGAGACTTTGGCATAAAACATAGAAAAGAGAGACGAGAGATTTTTATCCTGATTTAGGCCTCCCGGGTAAGGTATAATAGCGCTATGCCTAGTCCTTTACTATAAACAAGAGATTAGAGTACAAGGTTTGCGTGGGAAAAAACCTACATAGGATTATTCCCTAGAGAAAGACAATGCTATGATGACAAAACCGATGGTTGTGTAAATGATGATTCTGGATGTGGATGTGGATTATCCTAGATGTCAATTGCCTTAACCTCCCATAGGAGGAGGCTATAGGGATATAAATTCGGAAAGATAAGTACACACATGGTAACCGATCTATAGAAATTTGATATGTTTCGTGTCGTCTTGGAAACCTAGCGCGTCCCACCATCACAGATCAGGCCATGGCACGTGGTAGCGTTAGTCGTCAAGCTTTCTAGTGTCTTGATCAACACGACACCAAGCAACGCCTGCCCGACACATTGCCCATCATCCGGGTAGCCATATGTATTTTGGCAATGGGTAGAAGGATACCCGGGAAACACAAAGAGGTGTTTCACTATCTGAGGAAGGAAAAACTCAATCCCCGACAGTTAGCTCCCGAGTCTTAAGCGGAATATTGCCTAGATAGGGCCTTTCCAATGAGTCTCCAATAACTCAAAAAAGAAATTGACTTGGGTAGAGCAGACCTACCGCCTTATCAAGACAAGGAGTACGCTTGCTTTGGACAAAAAATCATCCACCCAAGCAAAAAAGCTTTCATCAGGCAGCGAACTTCATATCGGGCAGGGGTTGCATGAACTAAAGCCTTTCTATCTTAAATGGGTGTAATATCCTCTTTCAAAACCAAAATCATATGCATTTTGGCATTGCGTTGCATGAAAAATATTTTAAACTTTGAAAAATGATTATGTCACCTCTAAATCGTCTTTATCCCTAAAACTAAACTGGCTTAAATAAAAGGGTTGCAAAGCAAATGAAGACTTACATTTTACTTTATTTACAAAAGTAAATAAAATTTAGGTGTAGTATTTTATTTGATAAATTTGTTTTTTAATTAATTATTTGCACAAAGTATTCACAACTATCTAACTTGTAGGTAATTACTTTTAAATCCTTTCCCTCGCGGGTGGACCCCGCCACCTTTCCTTTTCTCTCGTTCTCTCTCTTCCCCTGACCGATCCCCCTTTCCCCCTCTCTCCCTATCGTTGTCCTCCCCTCTCTGGCCAGCCACCTCCCCCACCAATCCCTGTTTTCTTTCTCCCTTATTTCCTTTCATGTAGGCTTAGGTTGCAAGCCAAACCGAGAAAGCTTACTCCCACCTTCCTCATCTTGGAAACTCTCCCTGATGTGGAAATTAGCGATCGCCTGCCAATCCCGTATTCCATTCCTAATTTTCTCGCCGTCTCCCGCTATAAAATCCCTAGTGACCCCTCTCCTTCTCCCTTTGCTGCTTCTTTGCAATATTTCGCGGGTAAGCTCCCTTGACTCCTCTATCTTTCCTGTTGTTCTCCGTCGATATAGAGTAAATCTATTTATTAATATACCATTGGAGATGCTTGCTGGATTGCTGATAATTGCTCACTGGAGACCTTGTCAACATGCTCGCCGTCACCACTGTTCATCATCGATTCGTCGTCGTTGCTTGATATAAACCCTATGTTGCTGGCCCTAATCATCCCTAGGCTTATCGTAGCCATTTTGTTGTGTCCATCATCGCTAGAGTTTGTCAGATTTCGTCATCGACGCCACCTCCCTTCTTCCTCTCGATCGGCAACGCCGCTTCATCGCCTATGCCACCCCAGCACGAACCGGAGGGCACCATAGCCTCCCTCCTTGCCCCTCAAGCTCACCGAACCCTCCTCTGACATTGCACTATCGTTGGCATGTGTGCCGCTGTGTGCCATGGCCGTCGCCTCTTTTTATTATTTAAACAACAAGCATTTTTTATTTAATATTTTAATTGTATAACGCTTGAAATTATGAAATAAATTTTATAATGTTCCTAACATCAAGATCTACCCCTCAGCAAATTTGTCGAATTTCCCGTTATTATTTAACTTCATTAAAATGCATTTGTACGAGATACAAACCCTAGGTTTTGCCACTCCCATATGTTGCGCCGTGGTGGCCAGGCTTCTCCGTCCTGTGCGCCGACGCGCATCGTCGACCGGTAGAGCAGGTTTCTGGAACTGCACCGTCCTAGCGCTCCTGAACCGAGAGAGGGCGAATAAGGTTTTTGGGAAAGCGCATCTGCACGAATGCTCGCTTTCGCAACACGTTTCTCCGACCTGATCCGTGACGATGACTTGACCAGCGCGTGTCACCAACGACAACAACACCAATCTGATCAACGTCGACAACACCGGCAGCGGCAATGTCAACGTCAACCCCAGCGCCACGTGTGTCCAGTCCAGCGGCCAGGATACACAGTACGTATGCCTTGTCGCTGTACTTGCGAGCATATCAGAGGGATGTATGTGGGCTCTTTGTGCATGTGTTTCTACAATATGATCTTATTTGCATTTGTCTGTTTATCAGATCTGTTTCATGTTTTATCTCTAGATTAATATATACTTGAAAGTGCTAATATTTCCATCAAACCAAAAACCTTATATTAGATACTTTGGTATGCCGATGGTTGGCTTTGTCATGCACTAAAACCGAAAAAGTTCACCGGTGTGCACTTCAAGAGATGGAAAGTGAAAGTCACTCTATGGTTGACGGCTATGAACGTCTACTATGTTGCAGCTGGCAAACCTATGGGGGAAAACCCTAACCTCTGACGAGGAAAGGGCTTTCCAGTAGGCCACCACACTATTTGTAGGGGCTGTTTTTAGCGTTCTTACTGATCGTCTTTGTGATGTGTTTATGCAAATAGAAGACACGAAAGAGCTATGGGATGCACTGAATACTAAATTCGGTGCAACCGACGCTGGAGGTGAACTGTACATCATGGAGCAGTACCACGACTACAAGATGGTTGATAACCGATCTGTGATTGAGAAGGCTATTGAAATACAGTGCATCATGAAGGACCTCGAAATTCTCAGGTGTGCATTGCCTGGTAGGTTTGTGGCTAGGGGCATTATTCCCAAGTTACCTCCTTCGTGGGGAAACTTTGCCACATCTCTAAAACAAAAGAGACAGAATCTGGTTGCTTCTCTTGATGTTGAGGAGAAAGCTCGGGCTAATGATGCATCTAGGAAAGGAGGCGAGGGAACTTCCAGCGCCAATATTGTCCAACACACGGTAAGAACAAAGGGAAAAATAAAGCCAAACAAACCACTAACTTCAAGAAAAAGTTGAACTAGAATGAGATGCCTTGTTGGATTTGTGAGGAGGTTGGGTACTAGGCTAAACAGTGTCCAACACGCAAAGACAAAAAGGGTAATAAGGGGGCATAACTCAAAGTCTGTCAATGTGACCATTGGCAACAATAAAGAAGGAGTCAGCGGGTATGCTAATTTATATATTGCTCTTTCTGTGGGTCAGTCTACCAGTTGATGGATTGATACTGGTGCTAATGTTCATGTTTGTGCTGATATCTCATTGTTCTCTTCTTATTAGGTTGAAAAAGGTTTCTCCGTACTAATGGGGAACGGGTCCAATGCTTTTGTTCATGGTGTTAGCACGTTAGATCTGAAGTTTGCTTTGGGGAAGATCCTGCAACTGAAGAACGTGCAACATGTCCCTTATATCAACAAGAACCTCGTTAGTGGATCCCTTCTCGGCGGAGATGGGTATAAAGTGGTGTTTGAGTTTAATAAAGTAGTCATGTCTAAACATGGACTATTTATTAGTAAAGGCTATGAGTGCGGAGGCTTGTTCCGCTTTTCTCTTTCTGATCACTGCAATAAGTTTGTGAACCATATTTGTAACAATGTTAATGGTAGTGAGACTGATGTTTGGCACTCACGATTATGTCATATAAATTTTGGTTGCATGTCTCGGCTAGCCAACATGAATTTAATTCCTAAATTTTCTACCATTAAAGGCTCTAAGTGCCAAAGCTGTTTGCAATCAAAGCAACCTCGTAAGCCTCATAAGGCCGCCGAGGAAAGGGACTTGGGACTTCTGGAGCTCATTCATTCTGATATTTGTGAGATGAATGTTGTGTTGACGAAAGGTGGAAAGAAATATTTCATGACTCTGATTGATGATGCTTCTAGGTATTGCTATGTTTATCTGTTGAGGCTAATCTATATGGCTGAGGTTGAAAATCAATTGGATAGGAAAATCAAGATCGTGGTGGCGAGTATTTCTCTAGTGAGTTCGATTTATTTTGTGCGGAACATGAGATTAGTCATGAGAGGACACCTCCCTATTCTACCCAATCTAACGGGGTCGCCGAAAGAAAAAACCGCACTCTAACTGATTTGATCAATGCGATGTTAGACATTGCGGATTTACCTAAGGCAGGTGGGGGGAGGCTTTGTTGACCTTGTGTCATGGCCTAAGCAAGGTTCCGTCCAAGAATAAGGAGAAAACTCCATATGAGCTATGGAAAGGGAGAAAGGCATCACTTTCATACTTGCGCACGTGGGGGTGTTTGGCGAAAGTCAATGTACCTATAATCAAGAAGTGCAAGCTTGAACCTAAGACTGTGAATTGTGTGCTCGTAAGATATGCTCCTCATAGCGTTGATTATAAATTTTTAATTGTTAAATTTGAGGTGCCTGACATGTCTGTTGGCATGATCAGGGAGTTTAGATATGCTACTTTCTGTAAGAGCATATTTCCTGTTAAGAATTTGCATAGTAGTTCTAGTGAAAATACTGAGATAATTCCTGAACTGATTGCACAAGTTGAGTATATGAATGAGGAGGATGACAATGAAACTCCCAGTAGGAGCAAGAGACAATGGACTTTAAAGTCTTTTGGTGATGATTTCACTGTGTACCTTGTGAATGATACACCCAATTCTATTTCAAAAGTTTTTACATCTCCGAATGCAAACTACTGGAAAGAAGCAGTCCGTAGCGAAATGGATTCGATCCTGGCTTATGGTACTTAGGAATTTACAGAGAGACCCTATGGGTGCAAACCCGTGGGTTAAAAGTGGGTGTTTAAAAATAAACTCAGGTCTAATGGTACTATTGACAAGTACAAGGATAGACTTGTTGCAAATGGCTACACGCAAAAGGAAGTAGAGGATTATTTAGATACTTACTCACTTGTTGTTAGGCTCCTCACTATCTGGGTATTACTATCATTGGCTTCCTCTCATGATCTTCTTGTCCATCAAATGGATGTGAAGACAACTTTTCTTAATGGAGAGTTGGAGGAGGAAATATACATGGATCAGCCAGATGGATTTGTAATTCCTCGACAAGAGAGAAAGGTGTGTAAGCTATTGAAATCGCTCTACGGCCTTAAACAAGCAGCAAAGTAATGGCATGAGAAGTTCGACAAAACATTGACACAAGCCATCTTTGGTATCATAAAGGGTCAAACTTTGACCTAATCGGCTATTCAGATGCGGATTATGCCGGTTGTAAAGTGGATAGGAAGAGTACATCTGGAAATTGCCAATTCCTTGGAAGGTCGCTCGTTTCGTGGGCATCCAAGAAACAACATTCAGTTGCCCTATCCATAGCCGAAGCTGAATATATTGCCGTGGGACATTGTTGTGCTCAACTTCTTTGGATGAGACAAACCCTGAGAGACTATGGCCTTAACCTCAACCACATCCCACTTTTGTGTGATAATGAGAGTGCCATAAAAATAGGCAATAATCCTATTCAACACTCTCGAACCAAACATATCGATATTTGCCACCACTTCTTAAGAGATCATTCAGCCAAAGGTGATATCGATATTACCCATGTGAGAACCGAAAAACAGCTGGCTGATTTTTCACCAAACCCCTTGATGAGAGAAAAATCTGTGAGTTGCGGAGTGAATTAAATATTCTTGATTCTCGGAATGTTGCTTGACCTATTGCACATATTGTTCGGTGATTGAAATTTTTTTTATCATGTCATCTATTTTACTATAGCTATATAGGTCTATATAAATAAATTGATTGATTTGGTTCTTCTGATATTTATATCCTATTTATTCATGGGTGACCCTAGTTTGATTGGTTGATATGCTTACGGGTCATTCATGGGTAAATTCAACTCTTAGAACTCCCCTTAATTCTCCCGGAGCGATCTTAACTATTCTCAAAAAATCTGGAGTCTAAAATCTTTCAATTCCAGTAAGAGGGGGATCGGATGTTCCGGTCTGCATCGGAACTTCCGATGTGGTGCAGAAGCAATCCCGTCGGATGTTCTGACCAGCATCGGAACTTCCGGTGCGGTTCAGCAAGGGGTCCGTCGGAGGTTCCCGTCGGATATTCCGACATCCGTCGGATGTTCCGGCACGGCCCAGATCTGTGACCTATTCTTTTAACTGCGTGGGTTCTGTTCCTTTTACCCCACGGTTTTTACCCTAATCTTTTACCCTCTCTCCTCTCTCGGGCGACGGCAGCGAAGGAAGTTCCGGCGGCAGCGGATCGTCCAGCAACGACGGATCTTCCGGCGGCGACGGACCTTGCGACACGCGCGCGTCCTCCGCATCTGCCTCTTCCCGCTCGCCTCCCTCCCCTTCCATTGAAGGTAAAAGCTCCAAATCTTGAAAACCCCTAAAACGTGCAATGTACGCCGTTTTAACTCGATTTCGAGGCTAAATATGCTCCTATCCTGTTCATAGAAGTATTTTCTACCTGTTGATGCCTCGGATTCGTTCTATTGATGCGAGATGTGACAAACCCTAGTTTGCAGTTCCTGTTCCCCGTCGGATGTTCCGACCCGTGTTGGATGTTCTGACGTGGTACTCATTGACCTGTTTGGGTTTTGTAATTTCCACACCTCAGTTGCTATATCAAATTTCACCATTGTGTTCTTCACATTAAAACTTACCAAACCCCATATTGTCTTGAACTTAGTTTTGTCAAAATGTATGATTTGCTGCAGTGCATCGCATCGGATGTTCCGACGCCTATCGGATGTTCCGATGTGGGGTGTACTGTGTGAACCATACTTCTGACAGTTCTGAGCATCTTTATCATTGATTGGGAAGGTATAGTATGAATTGCATACCATACTTCTGGCAGCGATCCGGAGTGGTTCGAGTAATCTCTTTTTTTTTGGGGGGGGGGGGGGGGGGCGAAACTTGAATGTTTAAGTTCAAAACTATGTTTTAAACTCGATGGTTTATGTGGTCCGGTGTGGCTGTAAGACTTTAATTGCTTATCATGTGATGAGAATTGCTAGTTATTTATTTTTCGTATTGTGTGATAAATCCTGTCATATTGCATTTAAATTCAAATTTGCCAAGGATATAGGGGGAGCTTTTGTTGTTATTCTTGCCATAGTTTCAGGGGAGCTTCCAGCTATATTCTTGTTTATAATTTCTTGTAAGCTATAATTGTTGTCATCAATACACCCAAAAGGGGGAGATTGAAAATGCATTTAGTCCCCCAAGTAATTTTGGTGATTAATGATTAACAATTATAGAGCTAATATTTTCTATTGGAGAAATGTACACAGATGTTATATAGGTTAAATTCTTGAGGTACATGTTTAAATGTGATGGTGTACCCCCTCAAACGTGGATATGTTGCAAGAAGGCATCAAGACAAGTAATTATTTGTAAATCTTTATTTATTGAGTCATAGGGATGCCGTACTATAAAGAGGGATGCAATGGAGAAATATAAAGGTTCCTAAGTGCTCAAAATAGGTATCTCGAAATTCGTGTGAGTATTCCACTCAAAATACACTTCTTACAGAACCTACACCATCAGAACATCCGACGAGGGTCAAAACATCCAATGATGAAACCAGCGTGCCAGTTTTTCATGCGATCCAGTGAGTAGTCCATCAGAACATCCTGACAAAAAGTTACGGCCAAAATACTAACCTGCTGTCTTGTGGGCTGAAAAACAGAAAACTAGAAGTTGGTTCAAACTTGTGTTTTCTTATTCCATAGTGCAAATCCTTGACTTCTGAGTGTCTATCACTTGTTGTCATCTCCTCATACTTTCTTAAGCCTATTATTCATATTTTTTTGATCAGCAACATAGGCTATGTGCTAGTTTGAACACTTATTCAATTTGTGCAAATCTAAAATTAGCTAATTGTCTCTCATTTGCTACTATATATAACCTGCCGAGCTCCACATTTCTACTGGTCACAAAAGTGCAGGACCTTGTGATCGCTTTGCCACCTTGCAAGCTTTGTTTATCACGAACCCCCACAGATTGCACCTCCCTACTTACTGGTACGAATTTGTAAGAACGAGATGATGGTGTGGGCGTTGAGAGCCTTGCCAAATCCACCACCCCGAAGTTATAGGAGCATAATTATCTTTGTGTGTTTTCCTGTTTACTACTAATCATGGCAGATGACGAAATCCAAGAGGAGAACGAAGAAGAAAATCTCACACCTAATTCAAGGCGGCTCCTACAACACTTTAATCATTTGCTCAATGGTCATGCCACAAACCATGATAGAGCTTTGGCGGACATCAACAATAACCTTGCTGTCCTCCGCGATCGAGTTGTCCGCCTCGAGGAACAACGAGCACCACTTGCTGGAAATGTGACCAATGTTGCAGGAGAACAAGATGGCGCACCTAGACGCCGACCATGATATGTTGCTCGTGTATGGGCAAATGTGATGGAAGGGGGGAAGAAGATTACGTTGCCGACACTGAAGATGAGGAAGGTTTCAACATCAACAATGATTGAGATCATCGACGACTTCGACACAATCGGTAAGGTATGGCTAGAAACCAGCAAGAACATCGAGAGGTACGTAATGAGTACATGGCCAACATTAAATTCACAATACCTACATTTGATGGCAAATATAACATGATGCTTATCTTGATTGGGAGCTAGCGGTAGAACAAAAGTTTGCATGCTATGAATTTCCTGAAGATAGAAAAGTTAGGGCTGCCACTAGTGAGTTTACTGCTTTTGCCTCAATTTGGTGGAGTGAGACTCGTAAAACTCGTGCTAACCTACCAAGAACATGGGATGCCTTAAAACAACAAATGAAAGCAGATTTGTCCCCTCATATTATGCTCGTGATTTACTGAACAAACTGCAATGTTTAAACCAAGGCAATAAATCTGTAGAAGGATACTATCAAGAATTACAAATTGGCATGCTACGCAATAATTTAGAGGAGAATGGTGATGCTTTGATGGCTAGGTTCTTAGGAGGGCTTAACCGAGAGATTCAGGACATTCTTGTTTATAAGGAATACAATTTTATCACTCGTTTGTTTCATCTTACTTGTAAAGCTGAACGGGAAGTACAGGGTCGACAAAACAAAATGAGAAGCCAATTTGGAGGTTCTTCGTCCACACGGCCGAATCAAGAGCAATCCAAAGCACCATCTACTTCATTTGCCAGATGTACAACTTTATCTACCAATCATAGACGTTCTGCCCCGACCACTTCTTCAACACCTACTCGAGTTCTTGAAACAAGCAAGTCAGCGACCATGCAAGCCCCTGCCAAGAGTGCTACTTCAGTTGCCTCCACTGGTCGAACACGTGATGTGCAATGTCACAAATGCAAAGGATTCAGGCATTTTATGAGAGATTGTCCAAGTCAGCGCATTTTGATTGTAAGGGAAGATGGTGAGTACACTTCTGCTAGTGACATCGAGGATGAACGTGCTTTGGTTTTCACTAACCCTGTAGGTCAACAAAGTGAAGGTGAGCAAGAAGAAGAGCATTTGGACGCTGAAATGTTGGATAAGTATATGAGTATCATTGTAAAGTGTGTGCTTAGCGCCCAGATGGAACTTGCCGACCAAAATCAACACCACAACTTGTTTCAAACCAAGTTCATCGTCAAGGAGCATTCGGTTCGAGTGATCAAGGCACCCAAAGTGCAACATGAATTAGAGTCATCCAATTCTTAAGCACTTAGCGATTCCTAATTTCTTCGTGGCATTTGTTACTCTTGGAGGCTTGAAGGGCTTCTAGACGGCTCGGTGTCGCCGGTGAGCCACCGAGCTTTGTGTGGTGTGCCTCCGGAGTTTGTAAAGGTGTGAATCCGCCTCCGCAAGGAAAATGATTCATCTAGTGATCGCCGGTGAGTGCTGTGTGCATCGCCGAAAGGGGATTAGGATATTGGTGATCCGGGCTTTGTTCCTTCCCTAACGGTGAGTAGGATCTCCCTTCAAAGATCTGAACATCGTGCGGTAAACAAAAATCGCCGTGTTCTTTGTCTTGGTCTTGAGTAGTCGTTTTTACTATTGGTTTTGGCTTGTTCTGAATAATCTTAAGTAGATCTAATCTTGGTTTTGCGAGAAATCAGTTTTCACTGCAGGTTTTCATAGTTTCCAGTACTGCCAGGATCGGAACATCCGACGTACATCGGAACATCTGACCCTGATTAGAACATCCGACGCAGGGCTCTCTAGACTAGATCGGAACATCCGATCTCCATCAGAACATCCGACGTGCTGGTCACTATTTGAGTTTGATATTTCCGTAATTTCATTTTATTCGCCTATTCACCCCTTCTAGGCAGCATAGCGAACCTTTCAATTGGTATCAGAGCTTAACCTCATGTTTTTTAGCTTAACAGCTTGGAGAATTTTGCCGAACAACGACAAAGACGTTACGGAGACCGGGACTCTAAGTGAAGGCAATAAAAGAGCTGCTATTCCTTATGTTTATCCTGATACAACATATTCATCTCATGTCTTCGTTCCCACTGGGCATGCGCTTCACTTTATGGCACATACTACCCATAATGGAGGCATAAGATGAAGATACATCTAATGTCTATTCATCCTTCTATTTGGAGAATTGTAGAAACATGTTTCAAACCCAAGGAACCGCAGAATCTCACCGTTGATGAGGAGAGGGACTCCTTCCGCAACTATCAAGCCATCAATGCTTTGTTTGGTGCCTTGAGCACGAGTGAGTTTAATCGAGTGGACGGACTTGAAGAAGCTAAAATTATTTGGGATACCTTCCGGA
This sequence comes from Raddia distichophylla, assembly GCA_005191435.1. Classification (NCBI taxonomy): domain Eukaryota; kingdom Viridiplantae; phylum Streptophyta; class Magnoliopsida; order Poales; family Poaceae; genus Raddia; species Raddia distichophylla. The sequence continues at coordinate 1,503,459 of SPJY01031394.1, forward strand.
TTGTTGACGAAGACACATCAAGTGTGAGGGAAACCAAGATAGAGCTTATCAATGGCAAGTTAGAAAGGTTTATCCTAGAAGAAGAAGACTACAAAACAATGTTTGATCGACTCATGGTTTTGGTAAATGAGACCAAGGGATTTGGATGCAAGTCCCTCACTAATCATGAGGTGGTCAAGATACTACTCTGGGTTATCACACTAACCAATCGCCATTTGGTGCAAATGATCCGAGATAGAGACAACTATCACTCAATCACGCCGCATGAAGTGCTTGGAAGAATTCCTAGTGATGAGTTGATGGACCGAGAAGCTTCGGACATTAAAAATGGCTCAATCTAGCAAGAAGAAGAGCATAGCTTTGAAGGTGAGCAAAGTGTCAAAGGTAAAAGATGATAGCTCAAGCAGCGATGAAGAAGATGGGCAAATGAATATGAAAGAGATGGCATTCTTTGTGAGAAGGTTCAACAAATTTCTCAAAAAGAATGGCTATAACAGCAAAGGAAAGAAGGATTTTGGAAAATCCAAATCTTCAAGAAGTTTAAGGAGAAAATGCTATGAGTGTGGAGAAACCGGACACTTGATTGTCGATTGACCACACAAGAAAGAGAAGGAAAAGAAAGAAAAGAAGAAAGAAAAGAGATACAAGAAGGACAAGGAGAAGAGCAAGAGAAACAAGAAAAGTTCGAGAGGTGAAGCTCACATTGGTGAGGAGTGGGAATCCAATTCCAACTCCGAGTTCGAATCCGACTCCGAGTTCGATGATGAGAGCATTGCATGCATTGGAATGGCTATCCCAAAACAGACCTCATCTCTATTTGATGAATTGACGGAGAACGATGATAAACCATTAATTGCTTCATGGCTAAGGGCCCTAAGATATCATCAAGACCTTTTAAATCTCTAATCAATTATTATACTAACAATAGTTGTCGGGGATAAAATTACGGCCCGTTGTCATGGCCCACTCCATAACCTGTTCGGTCGCCTGTTGCACGTCTTTGTAGCAGAAAAATTACCCTCTTCGTGACTTTGAATCTCAAGAGGAAGACCCCACTCTAGTGAAGAACTTCCACTTGAGTCTCGGGGGCTAGCTGTTGGGGATAAAATTATGGCCCATTGCCATGGCCCACTCCCTGACGGCCCAATCAAACAGCTTCCTAGAGCCTTGCCCCCTAGAGGGCTCTTTCAGGCCCATGTGCAACCTGCCGAACAGCTTCCTGGCTGGCACGATGCGTAATGGCCTAAGATTCGTGTTCGAGTCCGACTCGAGCAAGAGTTCTGCGCGGCTACGTGAAGACCCGGACGTGGTTTCCCGGATTGGAACAGAAGTCGTGATCCCTAAGAATTGGAGTATACCTTATTTACTGCGGGATATATTTGGCATGGTACGGGTTCGTTACGGTCTCGTAGTTAGCCCGGCCCGATTATCTCCCGGTAGGTCGGTTGTTCAACACTATATAAACTGAGCCCCTACGGTGTGTGGAGGGCATCGCCGATCGCATCCAATCTACGTCAAGCCAGCACGACTTGACGGCCAAGCACCTTTGTATTCTTGCATACTGCTCGCCGAGATCTGCTGATCTCGTCGAGTTCCACCTTGTAATCCTTTTTGATATAAAGAAAGGCTGGACGTAAGGCTATTATCTCTTCGAGAGGCCTGAACCAGGATAAAAACCCCTGTGTCTCCCTGTTGCTCGTTGATTGCTGTTTGCCTTGCTCGGCAGGTCTTCTATCTTCCTTTTTCAAAAACCTTAGTTGACTTGAGATCGATATCTCAACCGTCGACAATAGTGATGATGATGAGAATGATATGAGCCATGCTAGCTTGGTCAAGATGATGAGGAAATTTGATATGGGTAAGTTGACCGAGCACATGGAGAGAGTTGAGCAACAAGAGAAACTTCTCGAGAAAGGAGAAGACTTGCTCATCCTTAAAAAGAAGAGAAACCTCCAACTTGAGAAGGATCTTACATTGAAAAAGAAGAGGGTTGAGGAGATGACCAACGAATTTTCTGAGGTCAAATCTAAAACAAGCTCTCTTGAGATCAACAACGCTTTACTTAAAGAACTCATTTGTGCAAAGGAAGCGCATGAGACTCTTCGAGTGAAGTTTGATGATCTTTTGAAGAGCACTCTACTCTTCCTAATGCAATTTGTGATTCACCTCCTTGCTCGAGCAACGGTTGTGCAAGATGTTACAATGTTGATGTGAATGCTTGTGCAACAAATTTCACCACTTTGCAAGATCTTGCTAGTGAGAATAAGAAATTAAAGGGTCTTCTTGAGAATGGTATTCAAAGATCTTATAAGTCGAGTAAGGGACTTGATGAGATTCTAGATAAGAGAAGAGGAAACTTAAAAAAGGTCGGACATGGCTATGTTCCACCTAAGGGCAAGAAGGCGCATGTTGTGATGGCTTCGGTCACTAAGCCAATCCATTTTGTGAGAGAGCAAAGCTCAAAGGCTCACGTTTTTACTCTATTTTTAATACTTCTTACATTTTTAGAAAGAATAATTTTGGTAGAGTGCTTACTTATCATGTTGGACCGAAGCATAACAATGCACCTTTGTTGAGATCTATTTGGGTCCCAAAGGCTCTCATGACTAACCTCAAAGAACTAAATCAAATTTGGGTACCTAAGACCAAAACTTAAACTTTGTAGGAATATCTCTCCGGTGGCCCTAGTTGGGTACTAGATAGCGGATGCACGCATCATATGACCGGAGAGAAGGCAATGTTCTCTCAAATTAATTGTTATAATCAACCAAGTGAGAGCATTACTTTTGGAGATAACAGTAAAGGTGATGTACTTGTGTCGGTGTAATAAATACCGGGGTACAAAGAGTCCTGAGAAGATCAAGCGGGCCCCCCGCGTCAGGCGGGCGAGCAAGGCGCCAGCACGTGGGCGAGCCCCTCAGGGCGCCGGGCGAGGGCCCCACACGTCAGGCGGGCGATCAGACCCCAGCGTGTGGGCGAGCCCCACGGCGTATCGAGCGGGCCCCACGCGTCAGGCGGGCGAGCAAGGCCCCAGCGCGTGGGCGAGCCCCTCAGGGCGCCGGGCGAGGGCCCCACACGTCAGGCGGGCGTTCAGACCCCAGCGTGTGGGCGAGCCCCACGGCGTATCGAGCGGGCCCCACGCGTCAGGCGGGCGAGCAAGGCCCCAGCGCGTGGGCGAGCCCCTCAGGGCGCCGGGCGAGGGCCCCACACGTCAGGCGGGCGTTCAGACCCCAGCGTGTGGGCGAGCCCCACGGCGTATCGAGCGGGCCCCACGCGTCAGGCGGGCGAGCAAGGCCCCAGCGCGTGGGCGAGCCCCTCAGGGCGCCGGGCGAGGGCCCCACACGTCAGGCGGGCGTTCAGACCCCAGCGTGTGGGCGAGCCCCACGGCGTATCGAGCGGGCCCCACGCGTCAGGCGGGCGAGCAAGGCCCCAGCGCGTGGGCGAGCCCCTCAGGGCGCCGGGCGAGGGCCCCACACGTCAGGCGGGCGTTCAGACCCCAGCGTGTGGGCGAGCCCCACGGCGTATCGAGCGGGCCCCACGCGTCAGGCGGGCGAGCAAGGCCCCAGCGCGTGGGCGAGCCCCTCAGGGCGCCGGGCGAGGGCCCCACACGTCAGGCGGGCGATCAGACCCCAGCGTGTGGGCGAGCCCCACGGCGTATCGAGCGGGCCCCACGCGTCAGGCGGGCGAGCAAGGCCCCAGCGCGTGGGCGAGCCCCTCAGGGCGCCGGGCGAGGGCCCCACACGTCAGGCGGGCGATCAGACCCCAGCGTGTGGGCGAGCCCCACGGCGTATCGAGCGGGCCCCACGCGTCAGGCGGGCGAGCAAGGCCCCAGCGCGTGGGCGAGCCCCTCAGGGCGCCGGGCGAGGGCCCCACACGTCAGGCGGGCGATCAGACCCCAGCGTGTGGGCGAGCCCCACGGCGTATCGAGCGGGCCCCACGCGTCAGGCGGGCGAGCAAGGCCCCAGCGCGTGGGCGAGCCCCTCAGGGCGCCGGGCGGGGGCCCCACACGTCAGGCGGGCGATCAGACCCCAGCGTGTGGGCGAGCCCCACGGCGTATCGAGCGGGCCCCACGCGTCAGGCGGGCGAGCAAGGCCCCAGCGCGTGGGCGAGCCCCTCAGGGCGCCGGGCGAGGGCCCCACACGTCAGGCGGGCGATCAGACCCCAGCGTGTGGGCGAGCCCCACGGCGTGTCGCGAGGGCCCCACGCGCCAGGCGGGTGCGTGGGCGAGCCCCCTCTGAAGGTGAGACGAGGGCCCCACGCGCCAGGCGGGTGCGTGGGCGAGCCCCCTCTGAAGGCGAGGCGAGGGCCCCACGCGCCAGGCGGGTGCGTGGGCGAGCCCCCTCTGAAGGTGAGACGCGGGCCCCACGCGCCAGGCGGGTGCGTGGGCGAGCCCCCTCTGAAGGTGAGACGAGGGCCCCACGCGCCAGGCGGGTGCGTGGGCGAGCCCCCTCTGAAGACCAGGCGAGGGCCCCACGTGTCGGGCGGGGCCCGTGCGGCAGGGAACGTCCCGAAAGGAGTCTTCCGGGCGAAGGCTCCCCCTGCTGCGAAGGACGAACGCATTTAATGCGACATCACGCGCGGATAGACAGCTGAAGACATGATTACCGCTACAGTGACCCCTGTAAGTCTGAGCAGCTGTCACTGTGGCGGAGAAGAATTGACCGGCAGAGAGAAGGTTTGCTTGAGATGGCCGCCCGCGTCAGGAGGAGCAGGCTGGGCCCCACCCGCAGCCTCACTGGTGTGACTGTGCGGGTCAGTGACCACTTGCGGAGCTCGCGAGGGCGGCGCCGCGCGACTCCATGGCAGCACGTTTTCGTCTCTCCTGTCGTGTCTTGATACTGTACCAAAGGCACTGTACTGCCTACCCCCTCGGTTCTCTCCGCCAGCTTAAGGCTTGTATAAAAGGGGAGGAGAGAGATCGAGGTAAGGGGAGAGTTTTTCGAAGTTTTAGACAGCACTCTGTAACCACATTTCATTCAACCAAAACCACAAAAGAGCTAAGGCTCGGCAGGAGTAGGACTATTACCCGCGAGGGGGTCCGAACCTGGGTAAATCCCGTGTGTTGCTTCTCGCCGTGTTCAGCGCTCAATCGAACCGAACTCAGCTGGTCGGCTAGCTACCAAGAGTATCTGACCAGGGGTGTGATCCGCAGTGGTTGAGCGGTGAGCACGCCGTCAACTTGGTCTTGGTAAGATTGCTATTTCCGAATATCTTTTTCTTACAAATGTTTTACTTGTGGATTCATTGAAATACAATCTATTATCGGTACAATAATTTTGTGCAACCGGTTATGATTGTATCTTTTCTTGTGATGGTGTGAATATCGTTCGAAGGAGTGATGGTTTAATAGCCTTTAAGGGTCATCGAAAGGCAAAGCTCTATCTTGTGGACTTCTCCATAGATAGGCCTAGCCCTGAGATTTGCCTACAGGCTAAATCTAGCATGGGTTGGCTTTGGTATCGCCGACTAGCCCATGTTGGTATGAGAAACCTTCACAAACTCTCGAAATGGAATCACATCATTGGACTAACAAATGTTAAGTTTCAGAAAGACAAGCCTTGTAGCACATGTCAAGCAGAAAAACAAGTTGGCGCACCCCATCTATCGAAGAACATGATGACCACAACAAGACCTCTATAATTGTTATATGGATCTCTTCGGACCGATTGCATACATAAGTATAGGAGGTAACATATACGGTCTTGTTATTGTTGATAATTTTTCACACTTCATATGGGTATTCTTTTGCATGATAAGTCAGAAGTAAAAGAAATATTAAAGAAATTTATGAGAAGATCTCAAAACGAGTATAAAGTGAAGATTAAGAAGATACGTAGTGGCAATGGTAAGGAATTCAAGAACACCGATGTTGAGAAATATCTTGACGAGGAAGACATCAAGCACGAATTCTCGGCTCCCTACTCTTCCAACAAAACGGAGTGGTTGAGAGGAAGAATCGAACTCTCATCGAGATGGCAAGAACTATGTTGAATGAATACATGGTATCGGACATATATTGGATGGAAGCCGTGAACACCGTCTGTCACGCCATCAACCGACTCTATCTACACAAGTTACTGAATAAAACTTCATATGAGCTTCTTACCGGTAACAAGTCAAATATTTCTTACTTTAAAGTTTTTGGCAGTAAGTGTTATATCTTGAATAAAAAATCTAGAAGCTTTAGGTTCGCTCCTAAGGTTGATAAAGGTTTCTTGCTTGGTTATGAATCAAATACTTACGCCTATCGGGTTTTCAACAATACCACCGGTGTGGTTGAAATCTCGCGTGACGTAACATTTGATGAGACTAACGGTTCTCAAGTAGAGAAAGTTGATCAACATGTGATAGATGAAAAGAACCACCGTGTGAAGCTATTAAGAAAATGGCTATCAGTGATGTCAAACCACAAGAAGGTGTCGAAGACGATAATTTATCCTCTTTATCAACTCAAGTCGAACCTCCAACAATTATTCAAGAAGATGAGAATGACAAGTCTAATGAAGGTGATGAAGATCCTACACCACCGAATGCATATCCACGAGTATGCCAAAGTGTTCAACGAGATCATCCCGTCGAAAACATTATCGGTGATATAAACAAGGAAGTAATTATTAGATCTCGTCTTTTAAATTTTTGTTCATTTTACTCGTTTGTCTCCTCTCTTGAGCCACTCAATATAGATCTTGAAATATATTTTCTCCAATAGAAAATATAGCGATCCTTTCAGTTGTTAACGAAGCTGACAAGTGTGTGTGCTACTGCTATGGTGGGGGTGAGGGAGTTGTTCTGTGTCTCTACATGGACGACATATTGATTTTTGGGACTAGCATTGACTTGATATATAAGGTTAAGTATTTTCTATCTCAAAATTTTGATATGAAAGATCTTGAAGAGCCTGATGTAATTTTGAACATCAAGATATTAAAAAGTGAGGATGGGATCACTCTTTCACAGTCTCATTATGTAGAGAAGGTCTTGAATCGCTTTGGTTTTTCAGATTGCAATATTTCTCCGACATCTTATGATCGTAGCATTATGCTTCAAAAGAACAAGAGAATTGTTAGAGACCAATTGAGATATTCTCAAATCGTAGGATCACTCATGTACCTAGCTAGCGCTACAAGGCCAACATCTCATTAGCTGTCAGCAAATTGAGTCGGTTCACCTCTAATCCGGGAGATGATCATTTGCGAGCACTCGAAAGAGTTATGCGCCATTTGAAAGGTAATATGAAATTTGGATTGCACTATAGTGGGTACCCAACAGAGCTGCAGGGGTATTGTGATTCAAATTGGATATCCGATGCTGATGAGATCAATGCCACCAATGGTTATGTGTTCACTCTTGGTGCCGGTGCAGTCTCATGAAGGTCTTGCAAACAAACTATCTTGACACGCTCAACGATGGAAGCAGAATTGACTGCTTTGGACACGACCACTATTGAGGCAGAGTGGTTGCGTGAACTCTTGATGGATCTTCCAATGGTTAAAAAGCCGATTCCGGCCATCCTCATGAACTGTGATAATTAAACAATTATTGTTAAAGTGAACAGTTCTAAGTACAACACAAAACCGATAAGAATGTTAAAAGCTGTCTCAAATCTGTCAGAAAGTTAAGAAACTCCGAAGTAATAGCGTTGGATTATATCCAAACGGCTAAAAAAACTGGTAGACCTCTTTACAAAGGGTTTATCACGGAATATGATAGATAGTGCATCGAAGGAACTAGATATGAGACCCATGTGAGTTATACCATGGTGGTAACACAACCTAAGAAATCGGAGATCTCATGAATTAGGTTCTGGGAAAAACAATCTATTGGTTATCTGGAGGAGAGTATAGCTATCCTAACCCGTTCCATGTAAAGATGCAATACTCTCGAATCTATATGGCAGGTTGGCGTTTGCCTTAACATGTGTTATGTTGGGTTTTATTTGTGAAGATGTCATCCAACTATATGTGCCTGACGGTTCGAAGTCTCAGTCTGTAAGACTTGGGCAATCTCTAGTAAGCTAATGAAGAGACCATGGAGTACGACTTATATGCTCCATCCGAGGGGTAGCCTATTGGCGGCCTAGTATAAGTCAAGTTTTTAGGTGAAACTTGTTTGCACAAAACTTGCAAATCAAGGCTTAGTCCATTGTCAAGTTGTAAATGAGTATAGCTTGGAGTTTTAGGTGGATGTTCAACCCTAACATGTCTCCACCGAAACGCTGGTATATTAACAGCTTTGGAAAAATGCAAATTGTCAGCGGGACTTTGAGATCTGGTGGGGGGATTGTTGGAATTATTGGGCTTTGACCCATATAATAGGCAAATAATTCATGGAAAATCTCAAAGGCCCATGTATGGCATGAGGCATGTGATATTTCTTTGGGACAAATTCCCTGTGTTCCACTAAAAAAAATTCTAATCCCCTGTATGCCATCCAGTTTGTATGACATGTGAGACCGTCTGAGTATATGCATGTGGGCCTAGTGAAATACAGGGCATTTTTCCTATTTCATTACTACCATATTGCTAGTATGAGGAGTGGAGGACATGCTTAAATAGTAGAGCTTGCTCCCCACTATAGAATGTGATGGGAGAGAGAAATAGAGAACCACAAGTGCGCGCTCGATCGCTTCACCTCGCCTCGCCTTGCCGGGCAGAGTAAGTACTTCTTACTAGTCCAGCTTGACATGTTTCATCTTGCAATTTTGAATGCACTATTTAATTTTCGATATAATCACTGCCTATGACATGGCTATGTAAGATTACAGTAGCCATGAAGATGTTCAAGGAGGTTGAAAAAAAGCTTTCTCGTTCCTCCATGTTTGGAACATGCTAAGTGAGCATCCCAAGTGGGCAAGCTTCCTATCTGCAAAAAAGCAAAAGACCCAAGTTGCCACCTTGTCAGCTGGGAGCCCTGCAGGAGGGCATTCACAACACGAGGCTATTCACGTGGACTCTCAAGTTTCGACAGAGCTGCAGAGGCCTATTGGCCGTGAGGCGGCTAAGAAGGCTAGATATCTCAGGGTTCTTCGATCATGAGTAGTGGTGCCTATGCCGAGTAATGCACAAAGCTCAATTCCCACAAAGCGGCCTTGGTTGAGTTGAAGAGAGAACAAGTTGTCGTGGTGAGAAACTAAGAAGAGTTGAAGCAAGAGCGGGTGAGCATGATGAGGAACAAATCGAGAAGAGTTGAAGCAAGAGCGTGTGAGTATGATGAGGAACACAGTGTGTGTACGTACGTAATACATGTTGGAATTATTGAGCTTTGACCCATTTAATAGATAAATAATTGCTGAAAAATCTCAAAGGACCATGTATGGCATGAGGCATGTGATATTTCTTTAGTACCATATTGCTAGTGGAAGGAGTGGAGGACATGTTTAAATAGTAGAGCTTGCTCCTTCCCACTAGAGAATGTGATGAGAGAGAGAAATAGAGAACCAAACGCACACGCTCACTCGCCTCGCCTCGCCAGGCCTGGGCAGCGTTTGCACACAGCACCTGCATGAATGGTCCGCTGAAACCAGGTCCCCGTGCTTGTGCAAGTGCGGCCTCTTTTTGCAGTTTAATCTTATGCCTCTTTGGATTTTACGGTTTTGTAGTTTAATCTTTTGCCTCTCCGGATTTTGCGGATCGGTTTTGAGTTGTGAGATCGTGCGTACCAATCGTGGCCTGTCGGCCCACGCGTTTCTCCCTATATAAACCGTCGCCGCCGCCAGGAGTTGGATACGAGATACAAACCCTAGGTTTTGCCACTCCCATTCGCTACGCCATCACTACCATGCTTTTCTGTCCCCTGCACTGGCGTGAACCATCGACCGGGAGAGAAGAAACCGCACCGTCCTAGCGCTACTGCACCGGGAGAGGGCGAATAAGGTTTTTGAGAAGCGCATCTGCATGACTTCTCGCCTTCGCCACGCGTTTCTCTGACCTAATCCATGACGATGTATTCACTGGCGCGTTTCACTAACGACAGCACCCCAACCCGATCGACGTCGACAACACCGGTAGCGGCAACGTCAACGCCAATGCCACGCGCATCCAGTCCAGCGGCCAAGATACACCGTATGTATGTCTTGTCGCTGTACTTGCGAGCATATCAGAGGGATGTATGTGCACGCTTTGTGCATATGCATCTACGATACGCTGTTGCTTGCAATTGTCTGTTTATCAGATCTGTTTCATGTTTTATCTCTATATTAATATATACCTGAAAGTGCTAATATTTTCATCAATACAATCATTTGTTCTAGATCTCTTGTGATCATGCACTCGGTCGAGCGTTAGATATGCATACATATGGCATGCAAACTCTTGTTAAGTTTACATATATAAGATATGTGCATTGTATGCTATATTAATTAACCTAGCTAGCAACCGTTCCGCTCTGCGTTCGGAGTGTGTTGCATCTTCCTCCCTTCGTCTCCTATATTGTTTGGGCTGTTATAATCTGTAGTGTAAATTGGTTATGAAAATAATGACATACAACATTCCATGAAAATACAATGAACATCATATCGTCACATTGGCATGTAAATAGAAAGAGCTAATTATTCCCAAGCCGATTTCTACAAGTTGGCGATACGCTTCCAACATTTAATGCTGGTGGTTCGAGGATATCTCCGCAGCCTTCCCTGCTTCTGCCTTCTTCAGGGTAGGGTCGAGTAGAATCTATCACCTTGGGGGTGATTTGGAGTCTTCCTCTCGCAAACAGCTTGTTTCGTCTTTGGAAGGCGGTTAGTAATGTTAAACCTACTATCATGTAATAGGTCTTTTCTTCTCTTTCTGTTTTGGTGATCTTAGTCTCAAGCCTTACAATTTTAAAAAATAAAATAATATATATATATATATAGACACACACACATTGAACATGAAGAACACGGAAAACAATTGAAGCAGATCAGCACATGTATGTCAGTCAGTGCCAAAACGAGCATCATTTAGATGGCTTGGAATATCTCAGAAGAGACCTGTTGTCGCACAGGTGCTGATGAATTGGATCCTGCCGCCAGCCGGTTCTGTATATATGCATGTATGAACAAATCTTGCAAATAGAAGAACGAAACATCAATACTATACTATACTATACTATACTATACTATACTATCATCACACAAGGCGCTACTAGCTGCCTCTGGTTTCACCACATGGTGCAATCAGGGGCATCCACGTGAACCCTAGAAAAAAAATCATAAAAGTTTTTTTAGAAAAATCCCAAAAAATAAAAATAAATCAAAATGCACAAGAAATCATGGTGAGAATTTATAAATGAATTTAAGAATCAGCAATGTTGACTTTTATAAAATGAATCAAGAAATAATATAAAATTCTAGAAAATATAAAAATTCTCAAAACAATTTCAGAAAAATCCCAAAAATATCTTTAAAAAAATATAAAATGCACTTGCGCCTTACGAAACTAATGCCATGCACCACGAGCGCGTAAACATAGTTAGTTATATATGCATCGGGCCCCATGACACCCGCTTACAACATTACTTTATTAGGATTAATTAGTAAATATTACTGTTGAAAATTGAAAGCTTTCTGATCACTTCTGATTGCGGAACTAGAGAGTCCTCTTCCGAAGAGACTTTGGCATAAAACATAGAAAAGAGAGACGAGAGATTTTTATCCTGATTTAGGCCTCCCGGGTAAGGTATAATAGCGCTATGCCTAGTCCTTTACTATAAACAAGAGATTAGAGTACAAGGTTTGCGTGGGAAAAAACCTACATAGGATTATTCCCTAGAGAAAGACAATGCTATGATGACAAAACCGATGGTTGTGTAAATGATGATTCTGGATGTGGATGTGGATTATCCTAGATGTCAATTGCCTTAACCTCCCATAGGAGGAGGCTATAGGGATATAAATTCGGAAAGATAAGTACACACATGGTAACCGATCTATAGAAATTTGATATGTTTCGTGTCGTCTTGGAAACCTAGCGCGTCCCACCATCACAGATCAGGCCATGGCACGTGGTAGCGTTAGTCGTCAAGCTTTCTAGTGTCTTGATCAACACGACACCAAGCAACGCCTGCCCGACACATTGCCCATCATCCGGGTAGCCATATGTATTTTGGCAATGGGTAGAAGGATACCCGGGAAACACAAAGAGGTGTTTCACTATCTGAGGAAGGAAAAACTCAATCCCCGACAGTTAGCTCCCGAGTCTTAAGCGGAATATTGCCTAGATAGGGCCTTTCCAATGAGTCTCCAATAACTCAAAAAAGAAATTGACTTGGGTAGAGCAGACCTACCGCCTTATCAAGACAAGGAGTACGCTTGCTTTGGACAAAAAATCATCCACCCAAGCAAAAAAGCTTTCATCAGGCAGCGAACTTCATATCGGGCAGGGGTTGCATGAACTAAAGCCTTTCTATCTTAAATGGGTGTAATATCCTCTTTCAAAACCAAAATCATATGCATTTTGGCATTGCGTTGCATGAAAAATATTTTAAACTTTGAAAAATGATTATGTCACCTCTAAATCGTCTTTATCCCTAAAACTAAACTGGCTTAAATAAAAGGGTTGCAAAGCAAATGAAGACTTACATTTTACTTTATTTACAAAAGTAAATAAAATTTAGGTGTAGTATTTTATTTGATAAATTTGTTTTTTAATTAATTATTTGCACAAAGTATTCACAACTATCTAACTTGTAGGTAATTACTTTTAAATCCTTTCCCTCGCGGGTGGACCCCGCCACCTTTCCTTTTCTCTCGTTCTCTCTCTTCCCCTGACCGATCCCCCTTTCCCCCTCTCTCCCTATCGTTGTCCTCCCCTCTCTGGCCAGCCACCTCCCCCACCAATCCCTGTTTTCTTTCTCCCTTATTTCCTTTCATGTAGGCTTAGGTTGCAAGCCAAACCGAGAAAGCTTACTCCCACCTTCCTCATCTTGGAAACTCTCCCTGATGTGGAAATTAGCGATCGCCTGCCAATCCCGTATTCCATTCCTAATTTTCTCGCCGTCTCCCGCTATAAAATCCCTAGTGACCCCTCTCCTTCTCCCTTTGCTGCTTCTTTGCAATATTTCGCGGGTAAGCTCCCTTGACTCCTCTATCTTTCCTGTTGTTCTCCGTCGATATAGAGTAAATCTATTTATTAATATACCATTGGAGATGCTTGCTGGATTGCTGATAATTGCTCACTGGAGACCTTGTCAACATGCTCGCCGTCACCACTGTTCATCATCGATTCGTCGTCGTTGCTTGATATAAACCCTATGTTGCTGGCCCTAATCATCCCTAGGCTTATCGTAGCCATTTTGTTGTGTCCATCATCGCTAGAGTTTGTCAGATTTCGTCATCGACGCCACCTCCCTTCTTCCTCTCGATCGGCAACGCCGCTTCATCGCCTATGCCACCCCAGCACGAACCGGAGGGCACCATAGCCTCCCTCCTTGCCCCTCAAGCTCACCGAACCCTCCTCTGACATTGCACTATCGTTGGCATGTGTGCCGCTGTGTGCCATGGCCGTCGCCTCTTTTTATTATTTAAACAACAAGCATTTTTTATTTAATATTTTAATTGTATAACGCTTGAAATTATGAAATAAATTTTATAATGTTCCTAACATCAAGATCTACCCCTCAGCAAATTTGTCGAATTTCCCGTTATTATTTAACTTCATTAAAATGCATTTGAACATCTCTTAAAATTTTTAAAATTCTGGAAATAAATTTATAAAGTTTTTTAAAATTGTATTCCTTTCTTCTAAATATTTAAATAAGTATATGCATTCATATTCATGTATTTGATAATTCCGCTGTAATTATTCGTACTTTTTGCGTTAGATTCGTCTGCCGTCAACCCTGTGATGAATGTTGCTGTCGATTCCGTTCAGTACACTGATCAAGAAAAGTTCATGTTGACTCATGTTGAAGATTCTGTGATTGTCAATGTTTTCTTATATTCCTAACTTGAATGCTATGTGAAACATAAAATGCTAATTGCTTTATGTTGTTAGTTAATAACCTAAATTATTATTAAAATTGCTATGACCATGTCTTTTTCACCTTAGTATTGTTATTTAATCATTCTTGCTGCCATCCTTGATTAGTTGGTTTAAAACTTGCTTAGCATAGCAATTATCCAATTATCCTTGTACTATGTTGATACTTTACCGGCAACTGATTTGTTGGTGCAAATACTATTTTTCCATGATAGTTGGGAGTATCATGTTGGGAAATTAAAATGCTCGAGCAAGATAGTGGGTGCTACTTGGGTCTTTCAAATGGTTTTTATCCTTGAGTTGGGTGGATGGTTGCAACGAGGATACAACATCGCATGAGATTCGGACCCAATGTGCGAACCGCCCAAGTTTATAACACCCATGCCCTACGAATCAAAAGTGAGCGAACCAAAGGAGCGAAGGCTCGGAGGAACCTTCGCATCTCGCAGGCGAGGCAAAGGCGAACCAATGGAGTGACGTCTCAAAGGAACCTTCGCCTCTCGCAGGCGAGGCAAAGGCAAACCAAAGGGGCGACGACCCCGAGGGACTGTCGCCTCCCGTAGGCGAGGCAGAGGCAAACTGAAGGATAAAGGCGGTCTTGGTGGTACCCTTTCCTTGGCTCTCAAAGACAGACAGGTGAAGACCCCGAAGGGAACCAGCTGCCTCGCGGAGCCAGTGTGAAGGGACATAGTTTCCTTGACCAACAAGAAGCTTGGGGACAACTAGAACCGTGGGCCCCATGATTGCCAGGATTCATATCATTTGGCAGTACGATGTCAGAATAGATCGTAACAACTTGGTCCCCTGTAATTCCTATGTAACCCTACTTTAACCAAGGCGGTCCGGGCAATTAGGTCTTAACCCAAAAGTTTTTCCCTCTATGACCCCATGCCAGGGAGCAGGTAAAGAACCAAGATGTCTTTTCCTGGAAAAAACTTCTTGGCCCCTAATTTATCCATGGTCGGGAGGGTTGTACAGGGGAATTGTAAAAAAAGTCCCTCTACTATGAATTGAGGGCACCATACCCCTAAAAGGGAGGAGATAAATTACAAAAAAGGCTAGAAACTGTCTTTGAGGTCGGTTCCCCTTGAGTTGCCTCGTGGCATCCCCATGATCATTGTGTTCATTGTGTACACCTGAGAAAAATAATAAAGCACTTTCCCTTCCTATATCCTGTGTTCATTGTTTGAGTGTTCTTCATCGTCTATGACTTGCGCATATATAAATAACCTTAGACTACACCAGTTAGCGTGGTTGTTAACAAGATCCAATTTGTTTGTCTTATGTTTTAGAGCTTTAGTCAAGTATTCGGGTTATGAAAAATGGATTAAAAAAATCAGATTATTTTAAATTTAAATGAAGATAAGTAAATAGACAATTAAGTAAAATAACTCCAATAGGCTAAGGAGAACATACCCTTAATTCTTCTTTTTGTCATTATTAAAGTTAGTTAGTTGATTGATTGGGCAATTAATTCATGATATTGGTCTTTATACATGCATATATAAGAAAATGGAAATGGATGCTGTTAAGACCATCTCCAACCGTTTTCTTCCCCCAAGGCCTTTAATATCTTTGAAGGGATTTTCTTCACAGACTTCATTCCTTTCCCATACCTGTTCTCCAACATCATTTCTTCCCACATTCCCTTCCATTAATTCCCAACCTCCATATTTTAAGATAGATTCTATCCTAAGTGCCGAGAGGTTGAAAAGGATGTATCTCTCAAAGTCAATTGCGAAGCATATGAGGTGGCAGAAGGAAGCATATGGAAAATAATGTATCTCTCAAAGTCAACTGCGAAGCATATGAGGTTAGCTCATTTGTCGCTATTAAATGCCTGTGTTGCGTTGGATGTCAATTTAGGACCAAAGTTGCATTGTTAAGTTAGTTAGCTCGATAATTGGAGAAGAAGAGTGTATATGGCTCAAATTTGTGTGAATTACGTTATTTGTCACTATTAAATGCTTGTCTGCATTGGATACCAATTTAGGAATAAAATGACATTATTTTCTCCCTAGCTCGATAATTGGATAATACAAGTACATAAAGTTAAAAATTGTATGAAATAGCTTAAACTTAATACATCTTTCATGTTTTTTTGTACTATAGGCAATGTTCTACTCTCAGTTTGTGCCACATATTCAATTACCTGCGCTTTGGCCTCCGCTTGGCTTTTTATTCCAAGAGACACAACAAGTAATAAATTTACACCTTTGTAATACAATTTACTAACTTCCTTTTATATATGTATGCGCTCACAAATCCTATTTCCATTTAATTAGGTGGCACCACCTCCACCTACTCAAGGTGGGCCTAGAAGCAAAACGACACTTCTTCTTCGGATACGCCTCCGTTCAATCGGTTTGTAAACTTGGGAGGCGGCGATGCGGCAGGTAGCGGTCATGGCTCCCACTCACCTGAGAGTTAGAAGCTCCGTTGTGTACCTTCTCGGATAACATAATGATGCACTATATTATGTCGATGTAAAACTTGAGTTGAATGACTTGATGCTAAACTTGTGCATTGCGATACACTTCGTTGTATGGACTTAATTATGTAGTATTTGTATCTATGTGCTCTTATGGGCATTGTGTTGGATGATAATTGATGTTGGATAAAAATTTGTGATGATATGAATATCTGTGAATTTTCTGTCATTTTTTGTGAATTTTCTGTGAATAATACAACACCTTTTTTTTAAAAAAAACATTTTGTCGACTTTGACCGACGAAATTACTTGCCACGTCAGGCAAAGGAAACCAAGCCACTGATTTTGTTTTTGCTGACATGGCAGATAATTTCGTCGGTCAAAGCTGATGAAATTATGCGCCACGTCAGCCCAACCCGCCACCTCCACTGATTTTTTTTTGGCTGACGTGGCAGATAATTTCGTCGGTCTCGGCCGACGAAATTATCTGCCACGTTAGCCGTCTATTGGTCTAGCAGACTATCGGTTTTTAATTCCGTCATCTTGCAAAACACAGACGAAAATATAGTAATTTGATTGGCTACCGATGAAAAGTTGTTTATTTTCGTCTAGCATATTTCGTCGGGTTCGTCAGCAAACCGATGAAATTACTGTATTTTCGTCGGGTTGTCTCTTATTTTCGTCGGTTTTTGGCCGATGAAATTAAATCGGATTCTTGTAGTGAATGTCACGTAGCATCGCACAACATATCATCTCACCATCTCAACAAATATGATATATGTGCAAACCAAATTGCAATGACAACTGTTAGAGCCAAAACAAACTCTCAACAAAGAGCAAAAAACCTCCAAAACCACATATACTCATCACACACATGGGAGGACCTCCACATGGTCTCACAATGTGTTACAATGTATCGAGAGCTTGCTGGTGCATGCAATTCAATATGCAGGGTTTAGAACCAAGAAGTCTGTGAGGACAACCTAAACCAATATAAATAATAATAAAAGCGGTCCATTTTGAGTCCATGTTTAGCTAAGAGAGCCAAGACATAAAAGGGAGTACAGTCGAAACATATCAAGGCTAACACATTATTTACAATAATAAAAAGTAACCAATTTTGAGCCACGTCTAGTTCCTAGAAGAGCTTTGATACGAAGGGGAGTGCTGAATTAAGTATACTGTACACCAACCCTAAAACAAATTAAAAATAACAAAGTGACTTATTTCAAGTTCACATCTTAAGACTTGGAAAGGTCTAGACATGAAGGGAGTGTTAAATATATATCAAGCTAGGCCATAGAGAAGTTAACCATCTACAAGCTTAGCGCCTCGTCCTGGCCTTAATTTGACAAAGCCACTTATATATATAAGCTTTAATTACTGTGTAGAACATGTGATATAGTGGGGGGAGAGAGCAAGATAGAACTTTGGATAGCCTAGAAGTGGCCTGTCATGTAGGACATATACGATGATACAATGGTGAAAGAGATAGCAGGAATAGAATTTAATTTCATACGTCTACAATGCACGCGATCGTCTGTAGCATGAAAACAAAAATTTATACTCACGAAAGATGGCAGAATCACCTGTAAAGTCTGTAACGACACGCTGTTTGTCTTTACTGGCGTGTATAGATTGTAGGAAACACATTTCAAATATTATTCCCTACGTACACCAATACACCATTGAGCATGCATAGTGAGAGGGTACGGGGTGACCGTCCGTTTGCAGGCTTTTGGAGCATTGCTATGGGAGCGCGCGGTACCATTAAATATACAGGTAGCTTGCATGTACATAGTATTTGATTCTTCCAAACGATCGAGCAAGGTGCCCGAGCGTTTGCGCGGCTAAATTTGTGTCAGCATATAGAATTTATCTCTAACTTATAGTAATCTTTTTAGGGTAAACTTCAACACATAATCTATCTCTAATATATCAGATCAGATTTAGAGTTTATCTCTAATATATTAGATCAGATTTAGTAGTTATCTTTTTTATCTGATATGGTGGACGATAATTGAACGGTTATCTGATTTGGTGGATATTAATCGGATGGTGGAGGATTTTCGGACGACGTGGCGCATTGTGGTGGCTCCTTTTTTTTCTACTTTACTAATACAACGAGCAAGGTGACCCGCGCGTTTGCGCGGTTAGATTTGTGTTAAGATATAGATAATATATCAGATTAGATTTAGACTTTATCTCTAATATATAGATCAGCTTCAGTAGTTTGTTATAGAGGTTAATATTGACCGCTAGATTTACATAAACATATCCATATTCAATGATGTAGATTTTTTCTTTTTTCTATGATGATTAACGTGAGAATTTCTACTATTTTTCGATTAACGTGGAAATTTTTAGGATTTTAGGATTAATGTGATGGCCCCGTTTAACTTTACTTTATATAGATAGTAGATAGATAGATCGATAAATAACTGATACGTTAGGATATGCTTTTAAATATTAGTTTTTACTAATTTACCCATGGTCATGTCTGTATAAAGGCCCCCTTGTACCCTGTACAATTTGCACCATTATAGTGATTGTTTTTCTCGTGATTTTTTTCCTCTCCACATATTGGAGGGTTTTTTTCAGCTAAATCCTGTGTGTGTGCGCCTCTAATCTTCAATATGATAAGTTCTCCTCTATCTGGAGCATCTAACATGCATGCATGTATCTATATATTCCCCATCCAAACAAAATATAATAAGTGAAATTAAGACTGAAATCAGAGATAATTAAGCTAGGCGGCAACATTGCACATTAATTGGCGAGGTTCATTGCAAATGGACGCAACCGATGGAAAACAAAAGGTGATAGAAGGAGGAAGAAAGCGAGAGATCGAGGAGAGAGGGAGAGAGAGAAGTGGCCAAGCTAGCCAACAACAGATGGAGGGCAAAGGTTGCCCTACTGCTCCCATCTCTCTCTCTCTCACTGCCCAACCAAAACTAACGTGTGGAAAATACTTTAACATGTGGAAGGTTGCAAGAATAAAATACTTTAACGTGTGGAAATAATATCAAACAGATTTGAAATTCATTGTTTTTTTTACTGAAATTCATCAATTTTGACAGGAATTCATCAAATTTGACAGAAATTCATCGTTTTTGATAGATATCCCTCTTTTTTACTAACATTAATCAAATTTGATAGAAATTCATCATTTTTCACATAAATTCATCAAGGTACATCCATTACATAGCAAAATGCATCCAAAATACAAGTGCATGTCCAAAGCATCTGCCGACCAAAAGCATCCACTAGGGTTGCCGCAACCGTGGACGAGCGAGCGGAGGTGTAGAGGGGCAACGACAGAGGAGGCACAGCGTAATAACTTCGTATAGCATACATTATACGAAGTTATACGATACAAAGAACGTGGGAGGCGCCAATTTTGGGGAGGGGGAGGCACTGGGGAAAGAGGGCGGTGGTGACAGATCTGGCTGGAGGGAAGGCTGGCCTCGGCTGGGGAGAACTGTGTAGAAAGTTTCAAAAGAATAGAGCAGGGGCATAGTATTGGGATTGGACAGTAAGGGAGGGGCAAAACAGTCAGTTCACCTGCGAAAAAAGAGTTAATTGACAGGAAAAGAGGGTTAATGGGCCAAAATGTCATTGGGGGTAACAAATTCACGAATACGGTGTTGTGGACGTAAAGACAGACTAAATTAATGTCGTTTAGGTCAAGGCCATCAGATTGGGTCGCCTGGAGGTAAATCTCCCGGCTGGCTTATGCACGCAACCTCCTTATCATTCTAGACCCCCGAACCTCCAGTTCATGTCTTGACATGTTGCTAACCACAGTTCATCCTTGTCTTGTACCATAAAGATTACGCCATCCAAAATAACCAACTTACCTTGATCACCTGCGAGTTAATCCACCATCAACATGCACAGATTTCTTGAAGAACCACATCAAAAATTGTGCACAACAGTGCAACTTGCGAACAAAATAGCCTCACCAGACCCAATTCGCTAGGACTTTGAAACGCGCACAAACTTACCAATGCACAAGCTCTCGCTTTGGTATCTTGTATGTTTGGTTGCAACCAACCTTTTGCCTAGCCTCAATATTCTCTACATGCCCTCACCATGGCCTAGCCCTAATATCCGGCACTTGTTGGCCTTACCAGCGTCTTTGGCTCCTTGCCACACCACGGTCTAGCCACGAAGTCGACCACCACTGGGCCACACCCGTCTTCCGTTCTCCTACTTCACCACGGCCTAGTATCAAGGTCCTACAACCGACACAAACAAGTAAACTCACTACAAAAAAAGAAATGTTTTCGTCGGCCAAAGTTAATTTCGTCGGTCCACAAAAAAACCGATGAAACAAGGGCACAATTTCGTTGGTTTGCTTAAACCGATGAAAATAAGTCCGTAGTTTTGTCGGTACCGAAAAGCCGATGAAATTGGCCAATAATTTCGTCGGTTCGGGACGATGAAATTACGTTGCCGCCGCATCGCGCGTTTGGGGGTTGACGTGGCAGTATTTTCAACGGCCAAAATCGATGAAATTATGGTCCACTCGCATTGCGCCAGTTGATGTGGCCGTAATTTCATCGGATTGGGCCGACGAAATTACGGCCCACTAAAACGCAGCCCGACCGGCCCGTTGTTTTTTCTCTTTGACCTAGCCGCCCTGCACAGCTCCCTCCTGCACACCGCCGTCCTGCTCCCCTACGCTGCCGTTAGTGCTCCCTGTTGCCCGCGCTGCCACTCACGCCGCCGCCCGCCCATGCTGTCTCTCGCCTGCTCCGCCTAGAGGCACCCGTGACACCGTTCACGCTGCCGCCCACGCCGCCACTCCTCCATGCCGCTGCCCGCGCCGCCGCTCGTCTGCTCCCCCTTGTTGCTGCCCGTGCCGCAGCTCGCCATGCCCGCCGCCTGTGCCGCCGCCAACCGCTGGCCACACCACATCTGCCGCCCGTGCCAACCGCTGGCCAGCTTCCCCACGCACAGGAGCTGGGGGTTGACGAAGGTGTCGCCGGTAAGACCGCGACGCTGCTGGAGGAGGGGAAGGGCGCGCTCCTCGCTTCTCCATCGTTTGGGAGTAGATCGATGAGGAATGCTCTGTATTTTGCGGTGAGATGCTCGATTCTTAATGTGCTTTTGTGATAAAGCTTGGGGGTCCTTGTAGTGAGGAAGGAGGAGAGCTCCAGGGTTAGGCTGTGTAATATCTTTAAGTGTTGCATGCTCAAGTTAGTGTTGTTCTGTTACGATGGTGCTCGCTGTTGACTTATGGCGTAATATTTTCTTAGGGTTTGGTTTAATTGGTTGCGAGTGCCTTTGATTTGGTGTGTAGGTATGACGACTTCTTGGAATCACAACAGCTAGGTTCAAAGATTGACCAAGTTTGGTGAACCTGTTGTCAGATGCAAGCAGGTAATAATTTACCAAGTCTCTTATATTAAATCTTAGTCTGATGGTAGCATTGTTAGTGGATATTCTTCTCTTGTATTGAGAGGTGAAAGCTGTAAATTTCTAAAAAATGCACTAGAAATAATAATTTATACAGTTGATGCTCTTGAGATTCGTTTATCAGATATATATGGCAGCATAATTTCACTGGTAATTGTAAGCTTGATATATACAAATAAAAATGCACTACTATTAAGATTAGAAATCACTGTATAGCCTTTATGTTCCACGTTTTATCTTTAATTTTAAAATTGCTCGGAGCTCGGGCCGAGCTTCTTAAGTTACTGTAAGTGTTATTCTTTCCATTTTTATACACTTTGTTTGTCAACTTGTTTACAATTATTTCGTTAAAATAACTTGTTTATAATTAGGGCATAGAGGCCTCGAGGTTGCTTGAATCCAAAGGAACTCAAACACATCTAACATTTGCTTACAGGTACATTCCTTACATTTTGCATCTTTTTGTTACAATAGTTTTATGTATAATTAGAAATATAATTATATAATGCTTTTTCATTGTAACTATATCCCATACGTCACCTACCACATATCCCATATTTTGACAACACAAGTCACTAGTCACCTATCCCATACGTCACCCGTTCGGGAGTGACGACATGGGTCACATTTATTTGTGATTTGTGTAACTTCGGAATTGTCCATATTTTTAGGCAGTGGAATGGCCAGTGAGAGCATTTTATGTATGACATGTCGTAGCATCCGAACGAAATTTCGACACATACCTCTGTTGTTCTCCAATGCACAACAACACGACGTGTATTCGGAGAACAACGGGGTTATGCTGCCGAAATTTTGTTAGGATAGTACGACATGTCATACATACCACGCTATACCGACCATTCCTGGGTGGGTTTAGGACCTATCCTTGCCTAGAACCCTTGGTAAGAATTCAAACACACGTTCACACTAATTCATTGATGTAGTAACATTAAATGGATGGAGATCGAAGATGGATGTATGAGGGTTGGAGATGCAATGAGGCGCCAACAAGTGAATGGAGGGTAAAGACTCAAGATTTCGTGAACCTTGTTTATGCTTCGAACCCTGGTGGTGGCTTAGCCAAGTGTCCTTGCTCGATGTTTCGAAAATTCTCAGGAAAGCTGAAGGTTAACATGGCGCATCACCTGTGCAAGTATGGCTTCATGCCGAACTATTATACGTGGTACGAGCATGGTGAGTCAAGGCAAGAGAACACATCATCAATTCCGGTGGGATCCGTGGATGATGAAGATGATAGGATGGGGGAAATGATGGAGGATTTCATGGATCAGTTTGAAGATGCTCTAGGGCTAGAAGGGGAGAATTTTTTTTAATCTTTTCTCGGCGTCACAAGATCTGTTGCCTGAATCCACAGATGTCACCCAACTTGCAGCCCTCACAAGGTGATGGCAATAAGGTCCATGTACAGCTTCTCTGTACCTTGCTTTAATAACATCGTCGAATTAATATGTGACATCCTGCCGAAACCTAATAAGATGCCAAAAAGCTTCTGTCAATCCAGAAAGCTGCTAAGCAACTTAGGGATGCGGTATGAAAAGATTGCTATTTGTGAGAAGAATTGCATGTTATTCTGGAGAGAAATGAGAAGGAGGACCATTGCTTAATCTGTGGCAAGTCCAGGTACATGGAGTTTGCCAATGAAGATGGTAATGTGCAGTGAACGAAAGTGCCAATGAAGGTGCTACGATTATTGCCTTTAACGGAGAGGTTGAAAAGGATGTATCTCTCAAAATCAATTGCGAAGCATATGAGGTGGCATAAGGAAGCATATGGAAAATAATGTATCTCTCAAAGTTAGCTGCGAAGCATATGAGGTTAGCTCATTTGTCGCTATTAAATGCCTGTGTTGCGTTGGATGTCAATTTAGGACCAAAGTTGCATTGTTAAGTTAGTTGGCTCGATAATTGGAGAAGAAGAGTGCATATGGCTCAAATTTGTGTGAATTACCTTATTTGTCACTATTAAATGCTCGTCTGCATTGGATACCAATTTAGGAATAAAATGACATTATTTTCCTCCCTAGCTCGATAATTGGATAATACAAGTACATAAAGTTAAAAAATGTATGAATTAGGTCAAACTTAATACATCTTCCATGTTTTTTATACTATAGGCAATGTTCTACTCTCAGTTTGGGCCAAATATTCAATTACCTGCGCTTTGGCCTCCATCTTCTCCGCCTGGTTTTTTATTCCAAGAGACACAATAAGTAATAAATTTACACCTTTGTAATACAATTTACTAACTTCCTTCTATATATGTATGCTCTCACAAATCCTATTTTCATTTAATTAGGGCTTTGCGGCACTACCTCCACCTGCTCAAGGTGGGCCTAGAGGCAACAACGACACTTCTTCTTCGGATACACCTTCATTCAATCGGTTTTGGGAGGTGGCGATGCGGAAGATAGCGGCCATGGCTCCCACTCACCCGAGAGTTAGAAGCTCCATTGTGTACCTTCTCGGATAACATAATGATGCACTATATTATGTCGATGTAAAACTTGAGTTGAATGACTTGATGTTAAACTTGTGCATTGCGATACACTTCGTTGTATGGACTTAATTGTGCTCTTATGGGTATTTTGTTGGATGATATTTGATGTTGGATATAAATTTGTGATGATATGAATATATGGGAATTTTCTATATTTTTTGTGAATTTTCTGTGAATAATACAACACCCTGTTTTTTTTTAAAAAAAATATATTTTCGTCGGCTTTGACCTAGAAATTACTTGCCACGTCAGCCAAAGGCAACCAAGCCGCTGATTTTTTTTTTGCTGACGTGGTAGATAATTTCGTCGGTCAAAGCGGATGAAATTATGCGCCACGTCAGCCCAACCGACACCTCCACTGATTTTTTTGGCTGACATGGGAGATAATTTCGTCGGTCTCGACCGACGAAATTATCGGCCACGTCAGCCGTTTGTCGGTCTCGCAGAATATCGGGTTTTT
This sequence comes from Raddia distichophylla, assembly GCA_005191435.1. Taxonomy (NCBI): domain Eukaryota; kingdom Viridiplantae; phylum Streptophyta; class Magnoliopsida; order Poales; family Poaceae; genus Raddia; species Raddia distichophylla. The sequence goes on from SPJY01031394.1 coordinate 1,528,246, forward strand.
AATTCCGTCGGCTTGCAAAACTGGCGAAAACACAGTAATTTCATCGGCTACAGACGAAAAGTTGTTTATTTTCGTCTAGCATATTTCGTCGGGTTAATTTCGTTAGTAAACTGACAAAATTACTGTATTTTCGTCGGTTTGCCTCTTATTTTCGTCGGTTTTTGGCCGATGAAATTAAATCAAATTCTTGTAGTGACTGTCAGGTAGCATTGCACAACATATCATCTCACTATCTCAACAAATATGATATATGTGCAAACCAAATTGCAATGACAACGGTTAGAGCCAAAACAAACTCTCAACAAAGAGCCAAAAACCTCCAAAATCGCATATACTCATCACACACATGGGAGGACCTCCACATGGTCTCACAATGTGTTACAATGTATCGCCGATCTTTCTCTATCAACTTAAGCTTTTGAGAGAGCTTGCTGGTGCATGCAATTTAATATGCAGGGTTTAGAGCCAAGAAGTCTTTGAGGGCAACCTAAACCAATATAAAAAATAATAAAAGCCGTCCATTTCGAGTCCATGTTTAGCTAAGAGAGCCAAGACATAAAAGGGAGTACAGTCGAAACATATCAAGGCTAACACATTATTTACAATAATAAAAAGTAACCAATTTTGAGCCACGTCTAGTTCCTAGAAGAGCTTTGATACGAAGGGGAGTGCTGAATTAAGTATACTGTACACCAACCCTAAAACAAATTAAAAATAACAAAGTGACTTATTTCAAGTTCACATCTTAAGACTTGGAAAGGTCTAGACATGAAGGGAGTGTTAAATATATATCAAGCTAGGCCATAGAGAAGTTAACCATCTACAAGCTTAGCGCCTCGTCCTGGCCTTAATTTGACAAAGCCACTTATATATATAAGCTTTAATTACTGTGTAGAACATGTGATATAGTGGGGGGAGAGAGCAAGATAGAACTTTGGATAGCCTAGAAGTGGCCTGTCATGTAGGACATATACGATGATACAATGGTGAAAGAGATAGCAGGAATAGAATTTAATTTCATACGTCTACAATGCACGCGATCGTCTGTAGCATGAAAACAAAAATTTATACTCACGAAAGATGGCAGAATCACCTGTATAAGTCTGTAACGACATGCTGTTTGTCTTTACTGGCGTGTATATATAGATTGTAGGAAACACATTTCAAATATTATTCCCTACGTACACCAATACACCATTGAGCATGCATAGTGAGAGGGTACGGGGTGACCGTCCGTTTGCAGGCTTTTGGAGCATTGCTATGGGAGCGCGCGGTACCATTAAATATACAGGTAGCTTGCATGTACATAGTATTTGATTCTTCCAAACGATCGAGCAAGGTGCCCGAGCGTTTGCGCGGCTAAATTTGTGTCAGCATATAGAATTTATCTCTAACTTATAGTAATCTTTTTAGGGTAAACTTCAACACATAATCTATCTCTAATATATCAGATCAGATTTAGAGTTTATCTCTAATATATTAGATCAGATTTAGTAGTTATCTTTTTTATCTGATATGGTGGACGATAATTGAACGGTTATCTGATTTGGTGGATATTAATCGGATGGTGGAGGATTTTCGGACGACGTGGCGCATTGTGGTGGCTCCTTTTTTTTCTACTTTACTAATACAACGAGCAAGGTGACCCGCGCGTTTGCGCGGTTAGATTTGTGTTAAGATATAGATAATATATCAGATTAGATTTAGACTTTATCTCTAATATATAGATCAGCTTCAGTAGTTTGTTATAGAGGTTAATATTGAAACGCCGTTATCTTTTTTATCTGGTTTAGTGGATAATAATTGAACAGTTATCTGATTTGGTGGATATTAATCGGATGGTAGAGGATTTTCGGACGACGTGGCGCATTGTGGTGGCTTCGTTTTTCTCTACTGTACTAATACAACGAGCAAGGTGACCCACGCGTTTGCGCAATTAGATTTGTGCAAAGATATAGATAATATATCAGATTAGATTTAGAGTTTATCTCTAATATATAGATCAGCTTCAGTAGTTTGTTATAGAGGTTAATATTGACCGCTAGATTTACATAATAATATCCATATTCAATGATGTAGATTTTTTCTTTTTTAATGATTAACATGAGAATTTATACTATTTTTTTATTAACGTGGAAATTTTTAGGATTTTAGGATTAATGTGGTAGCTCCGTTTAACTCTACTTTAGATAGATAGATAGATAGATAGATAGATAGATAGATAGATAGATAACGGATATATATGTTAGGATATGCTTTCAAATATTAGTTTTTACTAATTTACCCTTGGTCATGTTTGTATAAAGGCCTCCTTGTACCTTGGTCATGTTTGTATAAAGGCCTCCTTGTACCCTGGCCCTGTACAATTTGCACCATTATAGTGATTGTTTTTCTCGTGATTTTTTTCCTCCCCATATTGGAGGGGTTTTTTGCAGCTAAATGCTGTGTGTGCGCCTCTAATCCTCAGCATGATAAGTTCTCCTCTTTCTGGAACATCTAACATGCATGCATGTATCTATATATTCCCCATCCAAACAAAATATAACAAGTGAAATTAAGACTGAAACCAGAGGTAATTAAGCTAGGCGGCAACATTGCACATTAATTGGCGAGGTTCATTGCAAATGGACGCAACCGATGGAAAACAAAAGGTGATAGAAGGAGGAAGAAAGCGAGAGATCGAGGAGAGAGGGAGAGAGAGAAGTGGCCAAGCTAGCCAACAACAGATGGAGGGCAAAGGTTGCCCTACTGCTCCCATCTCTCTCTCTCTATCATAAGTGCCACCATGTCCCTGTCCCCTTGTCGTCTTCCTCTCTCCACTCTCCTTGTATTGTACCCCCTCCATGTCCATCTCTCTCCTCCCTAGCTGCTCTGCTCGGTCGATCTCTCCCTAGCTAGCAACCTCTCTCATGAGCAGGCAGAGGCAGGAGGAGGACGACGGCGAGGAGATCACCAGATCAGGAGACGACGATGGATCGGGAGGAGAGGTAGCTATAGTAGCTAGCTCGGAAAGGCAAAGGCAAAGGCAAGCAGGCAGCTCGCCGCCGTCCTTGTTCCAATTCCAACGGCGATGATGGATGGATGGATGGATGGGATGTGATATTGCCATTGCCATTGCGGTCGTTGTTGTGTTCAGTTCGTCTCGATGGTCTGACTCGCTGTGGTGCAATAAGCTGCCCACAGTTGGTGCGAACAGTGGCGGGAGCTGTAGCCGGTGGCCAAATAAATACAGGTCGCTCGCTTGCTTGGCTTCTCTCTCATCACCATCGCACATCGCCTGTGACGACCGAAAAGACACACACACACGCACTCACTAGCATCTAAAAACATCCCATCCATATCGATCCATCCCTGCTTGTGCTGCAGCTGCACTCCCTCTCATGTGACTGTGCTTGTGCTTGTGGTGTCTAGCTCTTTGAGGAGGAGAGAGAGAGAGAGAGAGGGCACTGGGGGGCAGTAGTAGCTAGCCCACTGTGACTGTGAGCGTGTGTCCTGCAGGCAGGCCGGCCGGCTGCCTAGGGGCGGTGGTAGAGTAGAAACTAGAAAGCGTGAGCTCGCCACTATGGATATGGAGGAGCCCAACGCCGCCACTGCACACGGCGACCTCGCCGACGTCGTCGCCCGCGCCAATGCAATGCCCTTGCCCGCCGTCGCGTCCACCCACCACGTCCCACCACCTCCACCTCCTCCTCCTCCTCTTCCGGCCACCGCGGCCCACATGCCGGCGCCTCAGTACCACCACTACTATCCCGCTGCCCAGATCATGAGCCCTTACGACGACGAGCGACGGCCGATGTTGGAGGCGCCGTCGACGGTCCACCCGTACCTGCCGCCGCCGTCGGCCATGGCGCCGCGCGCCGCCTACGGGCTGCCGCACCACCACCAGCTAACGGCCCAGATCTCCCCGCACGCCTGCTGCGGCCAAGACGCGCTCATCGCCGGCTTCGGCCCTGCCGACGACGCCGACGACGCCATGAGGATCTCGCCGCTCACGCCAGCTGCTCACCATCAAATGATCAAGAGGTTAAGTGCCAGCACAGGCCATACATATATACCAACACTTTTCTTTCTGCAACTTGTTTATTTCTTGGTGGTGTTCTCTCTTCATCGATCTATCGATCCTTTTCTAAGAGATCCAAGAGTCTTGTTTTCACATCCGTTTTTGCTTCGCCTCGCATGCAATTCCCTTTCTGTGATCCTGCCTATACTAATTTCAGGCTTTCCCTACCATTAGTTCATGTGTACTCAACTGCACACCTGTTTTCATTGCCTCAGTTCAGTGTTGCTTTTCAGCATTCACAGCCATGACAGGAGTTAATTAGTGCCAAGATAGCTGAGTTACATATGCCTTTTTTTTTCGACATATTTGCTGCATCATCATGCATATCTATGTATGTGTTGCTTTGTCATTTACTCGGAATATCTTCTGCTGCATGGTTTCTGGCTCGTGGTCCGTGCAGATCTCTTTATCGAGCTTTGTTAATTAAACCAGCTGGCTTTAACTGATCTGCTACACTCCGTTTCATCTTCTCAATTTACTGCACAAGATACTATATCCATTTCCAAAAGGCTACACTCCGTTGCATTAGCTCAAATGCACATATATTTATCATGCCATATAGGCATACACTAATCCAAAATCAGTGTGTTATCTATGTATCTAGTGGTGTAATCTTTAATTATTTAGGTACATTCTTGACTGATCAATCTTTAATAAAGTTGCGTTTGCATATATGAACCGCGCAGAAAGAACGAGGTGAAGAAAGTGGTGTGTATCCCGGCGCCGCCGGCGACGAGCGGCCGAGCAGGTGGAGGAGAGGTGATTCCGTCTGATCTATGGGCCTGGAGGAAATACGGCCAGAAACCCATCAAGGGCTCTCCTTATCCAAGGTAATTTACATGCTAATATTATGAATTAGTAATTTAGTACCAATTTTATATATATCTGTGCAAAGTGCAAACTAATATATACATTGATGGTCCAACATTTCAATTGTTCGATCCACATCGAATCAGATCTCTTTCTTTGGTACTGTGCCTACATTCCTCATGGTTCTTTCTTAGAAAAGAAGCCTACAGTATATGTTGTGCATCAAATGTGTGGATATTATTGATATTTATTGCTCATATCTGCAGGTAGAGTTTCTGAAAGGGCAACAAAATTTATGGCCATCTTATATAAGAGACATCTGCCCCCGTGCATGCATATTCCTTGAATAAAGCATGCATGCATCTTTATTAGTTCAGCAACAGTACCATTTTCTAAAAATATATATAGCCTCGAATCAAAATTCACAATATTACCCAGCTTTCAATTGAAACATCCAATTTTTGTTTGTAGCTAGGTAGCAGACCACAACTGTATACGAGTAATTACTAGATAGCATTGTATATAGATTAACTCCTAACCTTGCACAAAATCTGCACTAGCTAGCCTCTTAAGTGCATGATATTAGTACGCCAATTTTTCATTTTCCATCACTAGTAAAAAAAAATTAATGGTTCACTAGCTAATCATTAGCTTATTTATGTGGGTGAAGAATTCTACATGATAAATGGGCACATGTCGAAACCAACCCATAAATCCCCAAAAGATTAAGCAGAGAGCCTAATGGTAGCTGCATGTATGCCCAAAAAACCCATAAATCGAATCATATTGTCACAGACATGATCGATTGGGTGAGAGGACCAGGTCCAGATTTATCCTTCAACATGTTTAAAAGAGTGCAAAATTTTAAACAGTGGAGGCAACAGTTATGCGCTTTCTTAAAATTCATCATGGGCTAGGTATCAACAGAAACTAGGCAACATACATGAACCGGCTGGCCATCGCTGCTTCGCTTTGTTGGAATTTGTCATATATCCATGCTTGAAAAATCAATTCAAATATATAGGAAGATAAAAGGCTTGCTAAAATGGATGCATGTTTTTGGCTGGGAATAATAATTTGGTGCAAATTTATGATCCTTATTGCAATTTCCTCGTGATAATTCGGTAGTGGATTGAGATGGAGAAAAAACTTAAAATTTGCACATTTTAATGAGAGAATGCATGGGTCTATTTAATTTCTATCTGCCTCTATTTGGATTATTTGGTTTCCAATCAGGTAGTGTAAATCTTGTGGAAGGCAAATATATCATGTCGTTAATTTGCATTGAAGGGAAATCATGTAAATCCTCTAGAAGCAAAAATACTATATTCTTCAATGATTTGGAACTATTTCTCTAGAGCACTATTTAGTGCAAAATAACAAAAAAAAAATGATGATATAAAGTGCTTTTAGAGATATATCTATATTTGTGCATGTTTCCAAGCATGTGTACCATCTAAATAGTTGAAAAGATATTCATTGATAAAAGTTTTAAAACTTTGACTAACACATATCTCAAACTCCTTGTTTTTAGAACTAGAATTCAAAGAAGTATTAGCAACAAGGAGCACTAATAACTACATCAAAACATTTACATATGCCGGTTCAATTAGAATTGGCACATATAAAGTTATGTTTCGGTTCTTTTGTGTCATAAAGTTATGTGTTGGTTCTTAAGTGGACACAAAAGCTTACATGTATCGGTTTGCATTGCTAACCAACACATGCATGTAGCTGATGTAGCTTATATGCTCCATGTGGTAGTGTGAACTAACGAAGATGTAAATTTGCTAGCTTGTGTTACGGCGCCCCAACGCAAATAATCTATATATCTGCATGTAAGAGCAATTAGAACTGGCACATCTATAGTTCCATCTCCCGAGGCTTCTCGAAGAACAAATCCCTCTTCCTAATTATCTCTCTCTTTTGATCTCTTCCTAATTAGACGTTCGCCAAAACTTTCAATCGATCCCCAAAACGTTACAAGGTATGGTGTGCGGCACCGCCTTCATCGAGGAGTCCACGTATATATGAGACTTGTCGGTCGAGGAGATTCCACTGCTAACAATGACAAGGACAACTTGTTAGGGGAAGAACACAGATGGATCCGAGTTAGGTTTGATAACGATGAGGTACACCTTGCATGTTTGAGCAATTAGAACTGGCACATCTATAGTTCCATCTCTCGAGGCTTCTCGAAGAAAAATCCCTGTACTATCTCTTTTGATCTCTTCCTAATTAGACGTTCGCCAAAACTTTCAATCGATCCCCCAATTTGATCGCTAGTTAGCTCTGCCTCATCCCCGACGACCCTGTCTCTCCTCCATCATCTCCACCCCTCTCGCCATGGTAGTCATGGTTGTCATCCTTCCTTGATTGCTATCTATGCCATGGTCATTACAGTCTCTACCCTGATTACCATCCCTATCGTCATCTTTTCCATAGTCTCTACAAAGCGAGGAGGCCCTCCAAGTCAGAGGATGACCTGGCTGGCAAGGATCCGAAACAGCATTCGGTCAATGAGGAGCAGCCAATCATCAAGGAGGAGGGGCTTGAGGAGGAGAAGCAATTGGCTAGAAAAGGAGGAGTTAGTGACCAAGCGACGCCCACTACTAGGGAAAGGGCCTTTAGTCCCGGTTGCTAAACCGGGATAACTTCTAGAGACTGAAGGTCACAGACATTTAGTCCCGGTTTCTCCAACTAAGACACAAACGTTACCCTCCTGTCACCACGGGACTCCGCACTCACCCATCTAACCAACCCACCCAGCCACGCGTATTTACTAGACTAGGATATGCATTCCTTTTGAACTATGCTGAAATGAGGCTTCAGTCCCGGTTCGTGTTACGAACCGGGACTAATTAATTTGTGCCTGTGCCAGCTGGTATGTATCCGTCTGCCAAAGCGCTTTTCTATCTCGGTTTGTAACATAAACCAGGACTAATGTGGATGAAAAATCGTGCTTTTGGCCTAGTAGTCATGAACCAGGACTGATGCCACTATCAATCCGGGTTTGTAGTTAACCGGGATTGATGTGCCGGGATAGAAGGTCCGTTCTCTAGTAGTGGCCGGCACACGTGTGTCCCATCACTGTCGACGTTACAAGGTAAGGTGTGCGGCACCGTCTTCATCGAGGAGTCCTCGTATGAGACTTGTCGGTCGAGGAGATTCCACTGCTAACAATGACAAGGACAACTTGTTAGGGGAAGAACACAGATGGATCCGAGTTAGGTTTGATAATGAAGAGGTACACCTCTTTTGATGACAACGAGGGGAATTCTACCCGAGCTCCTCCAATTTCAGTAACTCCTCTTCGCCAGCAATGAGGAGGACGAGGACAAGGTAGAGCACCGATGTAGTGTGTAGGGGAGTAGCTAGATAATGGTAGCTAACCTAGTGCACATAACGGCGTCGTTATGCTAGCAAATGAACAAAAAAAAATTAGAACCAACATAGTTTAGCATTTCTGAGGTAGTGATTGAACTACGCTCGTTTGATCTAGTTCAAATCTGCCAACAAGTTCACAAGCAATATGTCAAGGACAAATATATACGTTATTATTCTGTTTAGTTTTATAAATGAATGATCATTAAGAAGTCGAGTCTATATATGTCCAAGCAACAAGCTTGTTAATTTCGATGCATATTTGCGATATATAAGTTATAGTGTGGTTAAATATTAAGCGGAATTGTCTTCAATCGAATTAAGATGGCTGGAAATATAAGATGATCTGAAGTTGCCCAATAAAAACTAAGAGAGACACCGATTGAAATCAATTAAGGTAGCTACTATACATATACTATGATGCAACGAATAATTAAGCATGATCACTTGAGGAATTTTATATATACATTTTTCGAAAGTCCTAAGGAATTATATATGAATCAGTATCACAATATATTAAAAGGGACCGTCAGGCCTTCACCTGGCATGCAAATTTTGATGCCAAGGTATGCATGCATGCTTCTTTGACACAGCATGCAAAAGGAACTAAGAAGTTAGTATGACATAATCACTGTGCCACATTGAGATTTTGAATATATCGGCCCACTCAGCAATCAGCTATATATAGCATACGCCGGCGACAGACTGCCACTCTGATTGTATGCACGCACTGCACTCACAGTACTCTCTCAGTACTGTGAGCCAATTAGCGAATGAGTAAAGTTCCCGAATTAATTAATTCATGGAATAGCATGAGAGCTCCGGGTACAATTAGTCTCAGACTACCTATTAATTTCTTTAACCATCATCTGGATGACCTGCGTCTTTGGGAGGCTGCGGGTGCGCCTTTTGTAATTAGTTAAGACTTTTATTGGCCACCGGGGGAAGGGGCCCTAAATCTCCCCCATCCTGTAAACTTCTTTCTGCGTTTGAATACACGGCAGCCCTACTGCCTTGCTTCAAAAAAAAACTACCTATTAATTTGAGGAAAGAAGTATCCTAAACTATTTCCATTGCATGCACCACATTGGTTCCTAAACATATATACCCAAATGTCTGCATGCATGAATCCATTAGCATTAATCTATCTCTGCCTGCTTATACTTGGTTTAATTTGGGGGAGCACGTGTATTGTATACGTACGTACAGGGGTTACTACAGGTGCAGCAGCTCCAAGGGATGCATGGCGAGGAAGCAAGTGGAGCGCAGCCGCAGCGACCCCAACATGCTGGTGGTCACCTACACGGCGGAGCACAACCACCCATGGCCGATGCAGCGCAACGTCCTCGCCGGCTACGCGCGGGCACACGCCCACACTGCCCCCAACACCAGGAACAAGCAGCACAAGAGGCCCACGGACGCCGGCTGTTCATCTTCAAGTATACTTCCTAACTATTCAGCAGCTGCGCCTTCCTCCGAGCAGAACGCGATCGGGTTCGCCGGCGACCTCGACGGCCTGCCGGCGAGCATGTCGGCGGCGGCGTCGGCCGGCGTCTGCGGCGGCGGGGAGGGTGGTGGGCTGATGTACGTCCCGGCCTGCCATGGCATCCATCCTGACGAGGTTTTCGCAGAGCTGGAGGAGTTGGAGCCAGCTGCTGATAGCTCCATGAATACTAATAATGCAAACATATACTCCAAGCAGGGGGTGAGCTACGATCAGATTCAGTGGCACAACAAGTTCTAAGCTTCTTATATGAGCATTAATGGGCGCCGCCACACATAAGCAAGCTATGACAGCATGCATATATATGAGCGTTTAAAAGGATCTTAAAGCGTAAGAGGTTTTCTTAATTGATTTGTGTATCAAATTTTTCAATATTGTTTGCACCTATGATGCTAATAAAACTAATACGTGCTATATATAAATTACAAGATAAGAAAAACAGATTCTGCATGCATTGCGGTGATGTCTGAATCGATAGATCATTTTGTTTTGCATTTTTTTTTTGTTTGAAATGGGTTTTACTAGTAGTACCACCATTGTCTATGATCAAGTACACATGTATATTGATGATCAGGTGTGGAATGTTTGACTGATTCTTTAATTTCGGGACTATCATATGTACCATTGTGACTCTCTTTCACATATAAAGCATGCGCTTAATTTCGACCTTTGTTGCATCGTCTTAACTGTTAGTTTTCGTTGAGGAAAATAGCTAGTGAACATATGCTTGCTCTCCTCATGCATTAATGCATGATATTATCATCATTCTTCTAAGTATTTTTGTAGATAAAAATTTACATTTTTTTTCATGTGGTATACTGGTATGTACATTAATTTAGTCACTCTTTTTATGTACGCATGCATATATATAATAACACATACAAGATACGCTGAAAACAATGACATTCGTAGCAAATGTTTTTTCCTCTTATATATTGACATTGGAGTATCTTATATACTTTTTTTTTACTACATAAACATATCCTCAGTCACAAGATATACTCCCTACTTTGTGAGATACTACGCATAGTAGCTACACACCTGAGAGTAGAAAGGATTTTTTGAATTTTTCCACGAGGTGGGAGACCCCCGATTTCCATTAACGATCGAGAACGATAATGGAAACAACAAGTATATTGTTATTACAATATCCAGTGACACAGAACATCTAAACAAAGGACACAGCAAGTTCAATTAGGACAGACTTTAGCCATTCAAATGGCAGTTTCTAATAACAGGCAAAAGACAGTGAAAAACTTCGCCTCCATCCTCCAGTAACAGCGCCCTCCTCTATTCCTTCTGTTTTTACTAGGAGTTGCAGGCAGAGCTTTTCCTCCCCTGTAGGTTGCCAGCATCACCACCCTCTGTAATGCGCCTACTGTTCCAATTTTTCCCCTGTTCACCCTGTGTCAATCCTGAAAAAAAAAACACCCAGCTGATGGGAACACATTCTAATAGTCTCTTGCATCTCGTCCGACAAAAGTTTTGACCAGAAATTCAATAAAGCACACACCATGTGCAAACCAGAAAGTGGGGTTTTAACCTTGACCCCATCAAAACAAGACTTGTTTCTATGAATTCAAATACTCCAGCAGAATGAGGCTAAACAAAAAGTGTGAATTTTATTACTCACCCCCCAAACCTTCGTCATCTAAAGATAGTATCCTTCTATACATGTCGGTCTGGTATTAATTTTACAACAAGCTGCAACTATCGCCCACATTGCCTTTGCTAGAGGGCAAGAAAAGAAAAGATGTTCTACAGTTTCTATATTATTGCAAAATTCACACCTTGGATCACCCAACCATTTTCTTTTTCTCAAATTATCTCTAGTCAACAACACATTCAAATGCAGCATCCACATGAACACTTGAATTTTCAGAGGTGTTTTAGATTTCCAAATTCTATCCAGATTCTTATTTTGCCATTTTTCAGAGATGAGTCCATACATTGAATTAACAGTGAATTTTCCTTTATTATCTCCTGTCCAGACAGGCTTGTCTGATCCATTATTGAAATCAAATCTAGAAAACTTATCCACCAAATCCTCCCAGATTAGAACATCAGTTGGATCCAACCACCTCCAAAAGAATAACCCCCAATTTCTATCTCTACTTTGAGCAACTGTAATATCAGAATCTTGACATACCAAGAAAATGTAAGGAAATTTATCTTTTAAAGGAACAACATCAGCCCAACAATCTTTCCAGAAATGTACATTCTCCCCCTTACCCACCATGTATTTTCTATTACTAGTGTATAAATCCCTGCATTTTAAAATGTCTCGCCACCCAGGCGAATCATTCATTTTAGCCTTCACCCCTGAGATAGTTTTGTTTTTTACATATTTCTTGCTAACTAAATCCTGCCACAAACCTCTTTCATTGTCTAATCTCCACCACCACTTACAAAGCAGGCTCACATTCATGTCTCTAAGGTTCAGAACCCCTAAACCTCCTTTTCTTTTTGGCCTACATATTTTATCCCACTTGATCAACACTACAGGAAACGCTCTAAGTGTCGGCGGCCAGAAAATTCAGTGTCGGCAGCCTAATGCCGCCGACAGATCAATGTCGGGGGTCCAAGGAAAGCTGCCGACACAGATAGAATCAGTTTCGGCGGCCATATTTAAACCGCCGATACTACTCAGCCACCTCTCGCGCGCCGGCTAAATTTCAAAATTTTGCTCCCGCCAAATATATAATGTCTGCGGCATAAAACTAGCCGCCGACATTGTTCCCTCTAGAGACGGACGGATAACGGGTGGACGTCTATGTGGACCCACGTGTCAGTCAGGCGATGTCGCTAACAGGCGGGCCCAAACCGTAGCCCGGGGAGGCATCTTTATCGACGGCATTACCATGGCCGCCGACATAGATAAAATAAAAAAATCAGGGGGCGCGGCGGTGCTCGAACCCACGACCTGTGGGGAGCACGGGCCGCGCTGCACGCTGATAACCGAGAGAGCAAGTTTGTTTATTCAACCTATATAGGCTCCACAGTTTTATGTATCTTTCTGATAGCGTTTGTGTCGGCGGTCTTTTTACATACCGCCGATATAGGTATATCAGAGTCGGCGGTATTTATCATTGCCGCCGACATAGTCCCTCCCACTCAAGCCGAGCTTCTCTTTCACCCTCACCCGTGCCCACGGGTCTAGGCTAGACGCCAAGTGGCTTCCTAGGTCATGGTGTTGGCATGAGGCCTCCTTGGCTCGGAAATTGCTGTGTTGGGTCGACCTCTATATGGCGAGTTCCTTTGGGACCGTAAACCGCTCTAGCACGAAAGCCATCATGTCGTGAGGGTTTGAAAGGAATGCGCCGTAAAGCTCGAGCCGAGACGGCACTCCCTAGGGCAATGAGGCCTCATGCCAATTCCATGAGTTAGGAAGGCATCTTGCCGCTAGATCGGTCACTTTCTCATTATCATCCCAAATATCATCAATGTTGATTGAGGCCCTCCCCACCGATTTTGAAAATAATTTTTTGTAATAATTTGTAGCCATTAAAAGGATGTCCTCCTCAGAATGCACAATCTCGTCCTCATTTTGTAAGGCCAAGATAGTATTTTTTGAATAGGTATATTTAAAATTGAAAAAGAAGATGGTACATATAATATGAAAAGGTGGGGAGCAGACAGAACTTTTCATGGCAGGGACTACCCTCAGACGCGCCCACCTAAGTTCGAGTCCTGAAACTGGCTCATGGCGCGTCGCAAATCCAATTTCAAAAAATATACATGCAAAGGAAAAATAATTTAATTAGTATCTATCACTGACAATAAAATATTATGTATGTATGGTAAAAATAACATCAATTTAGCATTAGTTGGTGTTTGATCAATTGGCGCCAGATACTAGCATAAGGTAGTGTGCTCGTGTGAAATTATTGTGGTTGGATTTTGAAAATAAAATAAATGATAGATCATGAATTTGATGTCGATGCAAAAGTGTTCGGGTCGCGCTTGACCCAGACAAAAGAGAAATGGATAAACACTGGGATTAACTCAGTAAATTAATATATAGGGCCTTGTTTTTTATATTGAACTAAAATTAAAAACTACCGCTTAAAATGAGTTACTTTTAAAAAGGCCCGTAGCGCTTTGTAGCTATTTTCTTAAAAAAAAAAAACTTTTGAGTGATTTTTCAAAAAAATATTTTTAAACGATTTGTACGATTTCTTTGAGTTCTTCGAGCCTTCTAGCTATCTCGAGAATACCTAAATTTTGGAGATTTTAATTTACTGCTAGTTTGAAGAAAGCATTGTGCGATGGAAAAGAAAAGGTAACAGCTAATTAAGCTGCGCCAGCGATGCCTGTGTCAGTTTTACTGTGGGTGGTTGCTGCAGCAAGAGAATGGTGAGGTAGAGAGAAACGATTAGACAAGAATCTAGCACAGTGAAGTGGCATTGCATGCAGATCTGATCTGTGGCAGCTTGCCATACACATGAGACAAGTACACGTACATGCATATGATGTCTTTTATATGCAGCCTCTCTCTCTAGCTAGGCAAAATCTCTCACTCCCACCCGGCCGGCTTGGATCGATAAGATAGGTGTACTGACGTGACAAGTGAGGGAAGGTCACAGCTGCATCTGCATGCACATAGTAACACTAGTACGTACGTACTAATGCTAACTGTTGGAACGAGTGGTTTTTCCAGATGTCTCTTCAATGGTAGCTGCTGCCTTTCCTCACAGGTCACACTGTTCAGCCTGCATGCCCAGTTGCTGACCGGCAGCTGCTCTGACCTTCATACAGATACATGCATGCCTCACCTCAACTATCTGCAAGTCCAAGCATCGAAAGCTACCAAGCAACTGCATATTGCTGCTTGGTTGGATTGCTGCCTCCCTGTGAAGAGAAAATCGGCCGCAATCTTGTTTTGCCCTATTGAGAATGACCAATTGATCAACCACATCCTGCAGCATGCGGCAGCACAACCCATGCGTGCAACGTAACGGTGTTAATTGCAACAGATATAACACATATGATTCACTAATCAACACGTGCATGTACTAATTAATCTGTTTTAGTTCGTCTGAAATCTATCCTACTTTATGGTTTCATTTTCTCTAGCTATGGATGTAAACAGCTAGCACACCGTAATATTGATGTCCAAGCATGCAGCACTAATTAATTTACTCACCGACGGCCGGCCGGTGAGCAAGCTGTACATGTAGTAATTAATTAGTGGCACTCATGAATTAATACCATTCTCATAGCATCGCATTCGTCATAATCACAGGCTTATCGTCATCGATCGCTAGTCTCCATTCTTCCTTAATTATTGTACTAATTGTAGGAAATGTACGTACGTGCACGTTCTTCCATCCACGGAGGTCATTCCAACTTAACCGGCGTATAGATATATTGCTAGCTCATCCTATATAGTATATATCTAGCAGCCTCAATAAATGTTACTCACCATCTTCTCTTTTCTTTGTTTCATTCACTTGCTATATTCTCTTTCTTACATTTTATGGTTTACTTGTACGGATTGCTAGACAATAGGTGATTGTTTTCATTAATAATCTCAATCCATTATTGTTTACGGTTCAATTGCATTTATTTTGCAGGAATACAACGTATGTAAATCTATCTTTTACTATATTAAAGTAGAGTTAAACAGAGCCACCACGTTAATTCTAAAATGCTTCAAAATTTCATATTAATTGGAGAGTAAAAAAGGAGATCTAGCTATACTGTCGATTATTGTGGGGTCCGAATTATAACAGCTTATATTAGAAGCTACAATAAAATGAAAAACAATTTTAAAAACTTCATATTTGTGAGATTAGAAAAGGATCCATATCATACGATGTTCGATAAAGAGAGTTCATATGAAATAAGAGATCTAGCAGCACAAAATGCTTGGGACACCTTGCTCGTTTAGTTATATATATACACATGTATAAAAAACAATAATCATGTATGCTTTACTTAATACTCCCATCATTTCAAAATATAGGGCGTGCATGCATGTTTTTTCAAAAGTCAATGTTTGGAATCTTTAACTAATAATTAAGTAAAAAATGTAAATGTTTTAGTATATGCATGTAATATATTTAGATCCGTATTTAAAAGTACTTTGATATGATGTTTGTTTTGTAGTTGTTAATGACATATTTTGAAAGAAATTAACAGTCAAAGTTATACTTTGAAGACATTGCAAAAAATTTATATGCCCTATATTTTGGAACGGAGGGAGTATAACACATATACGAAGTCTATACTCACTTATAAATGACTGCACGTCCTACAAACATCCACGCCAACATGAGGGTTTTTCACACACTCACGAATCCATATGAGCTGCGAGGTAGTATTAGGGTATCTCCAATGGTGTGTCATGTCAGCTGGTTATAAAGAGCACACCTCATTTTTTTGCTTATGTGGAGGAGAGAAGAAGAGGAGAAAGATAAAAACTGTCTATTAACTAATAGTCCGTCTATAACGGATTACAAGGTGCATTGAATCTATTACATATGGGTCCATATTAAATTTAATTGCCAATGCTATAGTTAATACATTGGAGATGCTGTCTACAAGCTATATATAGATGACATGGGGTTTTTTTATAGCTAATAGTTGGTTATACCATTGGAGATGCCCTTAAGCATCATAGCTAAGCTAGTCGACGCATAGGGGGAAATTTACCCCCACACCACTCAATTCGCACGCCTAGCTCCATATGTCATTACTTTCGTTGACCTTCGCCCGAATGCCACCGGGCGTGCGAATTGTTTTCCTCTATGCCATTTGGGCTATCTTTTTACCATTTTAGCTTTCCTTTCTTACTATTTTTCTTTTCATTTTATCCCCTCTCCCTCTCCTAGCCGCCTCCATCGCCGCCTACTCCGGCTCCGCCTCCGTCGCCGACCCGCGCTCACTCCGACCACGGCCTCCTCCCCGACCGCCGCGCCTACACCACCGCCGTCTCCCACCTCCGCCTGCCCGCCCATTCCGCTTCCTCGTCCCGTACCGCCAGTCGATTCTGTTCGGGCCCGAGAACGTCGACTGCCTAGACGCCGCTCCTGCTAGTCTTCCCCTGCGGAGGCAGCAGACGGCGACGGACGAGGAGGAGGTCGTGACCGGAGCGGGCGGCGACGGAGGCAGAGTAGGCGGCCAGGAGAGGAAGAAGGGCTAAAATGAAAAAGAAAAATAGCAAGAGAGAGGCTAAAATAGAAAAAAGATAGTCAAAATGGCATAGAGGAAATCAATTCGCACGCCCGGTGGCATTGAGGTGAAGGTCGACGAAAGTAATGGCATACAGAGCCAGGCGAGCGAATTGAGTGGCGTGGGGGTAAATTTCCCACGCATAGGATACCAAAATTAAAGGATGGCACGGACAAAGGTGGAATCGGTGGGATTATCCGGTGGCTGCCCGATTCGATTGAAAACTTTGCTGTTCTCAGTGCATGGCATGATATATATTGGATTGGGGTAGCGAGGCGGCTAGATCAGCCTGGTTTTGCTCACCATCAGATCGATGGCGATCGATCCAGTACCTAGCGAGACCTAGATTGCCTAATTACTGCAGGATTAGCAGGATCAATGGAGATCAAACGACCATGACGTCGACTGAACGAGGATATCTGTGTATAAGCTGAAACACATTTTAATGTTGAGGAAGCAACTTGCAAGTGCTATAGCTGATGAACCGACAAAAGCAGCGGCTTGAAGTGGCCGAGGAAAAGGGGACGAGACGTACGTACGTGCACTGACCGAGGTGGGCGTATCGCATGAATCATGATAGCAGGCCGGCCGGGATGCCACTTGCCAGCCTGCCACTGATCATCATTCACGTGTGCTGGGCTGAGCATCCGTATCAGTCAATCTAAAATAGGTAGCTTTTGATAGAGTAGTTGATGGAGCGAAAGAGATTTTTTTAAAGTAAAGCGTAAATTGTAAAGAAAATCTAGAGTGGAGGATATATAGACTGAGTAGCAAAATAGTAAAATAGAGCGTAGAGATAGGCCAGGCGTCTAGTGCGAATGTCTAAGGAACATAGAAGCAAGAGGAAAGGAAGATCAAGCTAGCTAGCTGGGTAGCGGTTGAATGATGCATATGATGGATGCAATGGTGGAGCCAGTGCTCCTCGCTTATGTCAATTGTTTTGCATGCATGCGCCCACGGCTTTTGGTCAGAGGAAACTGGCAGTGGAGGAGATCAGTAGTGGGGAGGGTGATGAGCATGCATGCAGATGCAGCTGCAGCCTGCAGCTTCTCGCTTGCTCCTAGTCATATATGCATGCATGCAGCATGCACTGTAGCTGTGTCCATGGCACAGGCACATCGAGCAACCTGCACGCTGCAAGCGCCTACCAGAGCAGATAATTAAGCAGAGGCAGAGGCAGAGGCAGAGGCAGAGGCAGCTGATATAGATGGAGACAAGGTTGGATGCTTGGCGCGCATGCATGCATTCGTCCCTTTTGATGCGCGCGCGCGCCGTTTCATGCATTTCTGAAGAGCCTCAGCCTCAGCCTTCCCGGCCGGCCGCAGCAGCAGCCACCTCTATCCCCACCTCCATCCTCATCATCATGAGCCCAGCACTTCAGCTCCTGCCTCTCTTTCTCTGCATGCATGCAAATTCAGAGATATGTCCAGCTACATCTATGCAAATTCAGAGATATATAGCTGCATCTATGCATCGCAATTGGCAGCCGATCAGATCAGATCATACTCATATTCATATTCGTATTCATATATGCAGATCGATGAAAAAGCAACTACGGAGTACTCCATATGCATGGTTCATGGCTGCTGCAAAGTGCAAACACCAGCAGCAGAGGGAGGCCAGAGGCCAGAGGCCAGAGGCCAGGGCCAGACCACACTACCTAGCCACTGCATTTATATTAGCAGGAGTCGCTGGATGCGGCAGAGCTTTAATCCATCTGCTCCCCTGCACCCACTTTTCCGTACTGCCAGCGTCCGCATAACCAAAACTTACGGGGACTGCCCCGTAAAATTCATGGCCCCCTACCTTACAGCTTTGTCGTTTTTTCCGTGCCCACCATATCTTCGTTCGTGCGGCCAAAAAAAACTTTCTTTGTTGATTAGTACTCCCTCCGATCGCAAATATTTGTTTTAAACTTGGGATATTAATATCTTTCCAAATATTTATATTGGCTACACAAAAAATAGTATGCGTAGAACTGTTTCCAAAAATACTTTAATAATATTGAAAATTTTTATGGGTTAATTTGTAAATAAACTATAATTATAATTGCTGGTTAAAGTTGTATTTAGAAGACTATGCAAAGTCAAAAGCATCAAATATTTGTGATCGGAGGAAGTAAATTGCACGGCAATAGGATATAATACTCTCTTCGTTATGAAATAGTAATCGTTTTATACTTGTGCTAAATCAAAATTTTAAAACTTTATTTATAGAGAACATTTCTAAATTATCTAGATTGAAAACATAAAAACCGTTCAGATAGATTCGTCTTGAAAAAAGTTTCATAATATTATAATTTTAATGCATTATAAATATTTTAAAAAAATTATAGTCAAAGTTCTATTTTGGAGATTGTGTCAATGTCAAAAACTACTACTTCATAATGGAGAGAGAGTATAATAGTACTACGAAGTCTAAACAACAATTTTTGTAATATGTAATTATTCTTTACAAAGTGGGTGGAGGAGAGGGATTGGTCAATTTTGGAGCCATTGGATTGAGATATAACGACCTAGATTTGCCCTGCTCTCTTGTTCCCTTCCCCTCTCTCTTTCCCATACCCTCGAGCCCGGCTCCGAACCTGAGCTCCTCCACCACCACCCCCACCGCCCCGTCGCCTCACCTCTTGCTGTTGCCAGAGATCCCCATCCCGTGGGTTTTAGTCGACTGAGATCTAGCAAATCTATATAAATGACATAACAAACAATCAGGATGTGGATTACATATTTAAAGCAAATCTATTTCTACTAGTACTCTCTCCGGTGTCAAAAAACTAGTCGTTTTAGACACAATTTAGAATACCAAGGCCCCTATAAAAAGCTAGTTGATTCATTAATTGGTAGCAATGAATTTATAAAAACTTTCCCATGGACCAATAGATGCACCTGCATGGCTCTCTTTTTGGCTTCCCAAAGGTCTCATCTAATTAATTACTACTCTAGATGAAAGGCTAAAACGACAAGTTTTTGGCACTTTGGATAAAGGCTAAAACGACTAGTTTTTTTGACACCGGAGGGAGTATATTGTAGGAGAAAGTTATATATACACACACTTCATCGTAACCACGGCATGCAGTTAAGAGCAAAGAAGGTTGTTATTTGTAGGATCACGAAGGAAACGA
This sequence comes from Raddia distichophylla, assembly GCA_005191435.1. NCBI lineage: Eukaryota > Viridiplantae > Streptophyta > Magnoliopsida > Poales > Poaceae > Raddia > Raddia distichophylla. The sequence continues at coordinate 1,548,304 of SPJY01031394.1, forward strand.
TAAATCTTTGATATGATAACGATCCTAGGCCCTAGCACATCGATCAATGTTTTAGGGAACAGGCCCGTCCTAGAAAAGGCATCGTGGCCCACCCACCTCATCTCTCAAATTGGAGGCATGCATGGCCCAGCCTAGTTTGCTCGCTCGCTCGATAGATCCTTTCTTGTTTGGACGACCCACCTAAACAAAATAAACGCAATCCTCATTGCACTTACAGCATAAAGCATGCATGCTATCTTTTATTTTTAGAATGCATATTGCTTTTATTAGATAAAAAAGCTTTCCAACCATGTGAACAATGCTTACAATGAAACTCTACACGACGACCAAACACCTACCAGAAACATGATGAGCATCTTACAATCCTCTTGCATGACTAAAAACTTATTGTGTGTGTGGCACATGCTTGCATCAGTGAACACAAACTAGACATTTTATGCACTCCCTAGTGGGTATGTCTTTTCCTGGATAAAGATAAAGTTTGAACACCCAAATCCAGTTTTCCACCATTCTTCGGAGATCTGCTCTCATCAACCTAGCTCAGCCTCACTGTGCCTTAACAATGATTTGAGAACCATGACCTTCACCTTATGGAACAATATTTGAACACATAACCAGCACCGAACTGGAAAAAAACATCTCACTAGCCTATGAATAGATCAGGAAGCTAGGGTACCAACCCTACCCAAGATTTCAAAAAAAGGATTCCGAGTTCAACAACCACACTGAAGAATCTTAAATGGGAACTTATTATGATATCTCGTTGTGTTGTCATACACACCACCATTGGGGACAAAACAACTAGCGAAACTTAGGCCCTATTCTTTTGAACTGATATGAACGGCTGAAATGACTGAACTTCGAGAGTTTTTCAAGATAGTCTCGAGATTCGGATCCATTTCATTTGACTTGCTTTTAAAGCGTTAGGACCCACCTTCAAAACAGTGAAAAAACAGACTAAAAAACTCAAAACATATGTCTTTTCAAAACATAGATAAGTCATTAAGCTGAAAAGAACTGGACCTTAATCTTAAAAAAAAACTAGTTTTGGCCACAAAATTATGAGAGCAAAACAAGAAGAAGATTCCCCTTCACCCTTCCACTCTAACTAGAAGAAAACATTGAGTTTTTTCGTCATACTCTACTACAGAAGAGACATGTAATACCGGTTCATAAAGGACAACAGTATCAGTTTTTGAACCGTTACAGTACTGGTTCTATAGGCTTTGAAAAAAGTGATGGTATATTGGGAGAACCAAAACTCGAACCCAGCACCTCTTGCCCCCTTTTGACCCACAACTCACTCTTGTAACCAACTCACCCACCCACGCGCTTTAATATAACTATCACATGAATAACTTTTAACCTTTTCAGAAACGAGGCATCAGTACGAACCGGTACTAATGAGTACGAACCGGTATTGATGAGCCCGCATGCCAGCTGGCCTATACCCGCCTGAGAAAGGAATCTTTACTGTTGACTAAAAGTCTGAATCGCTACTTTTGCTACGAACCGGTATTGATGACACTATCAGTGCTGGTTCCAATCCAACCGGTACTAATGTCTCGGTATATTAGCCCAGTTTTCTAGTAGTGCTAGCTCTCTCGGATTGAACGAGATATGCATACTGTCTCTAAGTTGGAATCGTAATGATGGGATCCATTATTGTGATTTGTAAAAGTAAAATTTATCGTGTACTTTACCTTACCTTATGTATAGACTCCTTTTTTTTGAACGAAAGGGGCAGGCGCTCTGCCATTTCATTAAGAAGAAAGAAATAGTACAACACCAAGAAAGAACGGTAGCCACCAGCAAAGCCGAAAGGGATGCATGGCCGAAAAAATGGACCGCCACCACCTAGGCAATGCAATGGAGCCACCCACCACCAACACGACGCTAGACACGACCCACACACAGGATGCACGACGAATGTTACAGGGAAGACGCACCGCCGAAAGGGATGCACAAGGAAGACGCACCTCCAGACCCCACCACCACAAGGGATGCACGGCCAGAGACCAAGGTGCCTAGAACCAACTTAGCCACCAACACCTTGCGGGATGCACGGAGCATCATCACCACCACATGCCACCGCCATGCGGGATGCACGATGAACTGTCACCACCACAAGAGATGCACAACCAAGGGGCGAAGACAACACGGAAACTAGACGCCACCACCTCACAGGATGCAAGTCCGAAAGATTGACGCCAGGCCCACCTAAACCAGCACGGACACGAAGCTCGGCTGCCAGCCGCCACCACCGCACGGGACGCAAAGAGTAGGAATGAAGGAAATCTTGTCGGCGCCGCCACCAAAACCAAGGATGCTCAGGCCTCAAAAACACCACTGCGGCCTGGGATGCACGACCAGCGCCACCGCCACACCTGGAGCTTCGAAGAACGATGGAGGCACGGCAAGGACCAAAACTTACGTCACGCAGGATGCTTGGCAAGGAGCCGCCACCGCTGCGCGAGAAGTAACAACAAGCAACACAGAAGAAGACGCCTTCAGCACTCAGGGCATTGGGAGGGGGCGGCATGGTGATGCCTCCAGAAAGGAAAACAACGCCAGACGGCGACGCCATCACCAGCCCAAAGGTGGAGGTAATACCCTAATCCCGTGTTCTGAGATTGCTTGTATTTGCGTATATGTTCTGGGGTCTCCTGCCCTCCCTTATATAGTGGGAAGGTAGGGTTACAGAATGGAGTCTCGGCCCATTACGAAGTGGGATTCTGTTGAGACCCATGCGTAGAGTACCCCGGTTTGATGATGAATATATGTTGACACAATGGAATTTGAAGTGTTTTGAAGAATATTAAATGGTGCATTTATGGAAATTGCCGTGGAATTGAAACCAGACCATTGTGCTGAGCTTGGGCAAGGTAATAGTTTTGATCAGACGTGGCCCGGTAGAATTTGTTTAGCTGACACGTGGTGTGTTAGGGCTTGCTAATTGTGATGTCACGAATGGATTATAATGTTGCAGGTAATTTTGTGATGTACTAACCTTACAAGTGAGATAAGGTGTATTGGTTTCGTGTGTGTTCACCTGAGTGATGCAGGTATCGGCGGGTACGTGGCTGACGCTTCGCGAAGACAGCTGGAGGCTGGTGCGTCTAGATGCATGCAGGCGACCGGGTTCGATGACCTGGTGGTCACATGAGGTGGTGTACTCGAGAAGCTTAGCCATGGCAAGAAATCCGAGGCAGTGGCATCGGTAACCTGGTGGCGAAGTTAATCTGACCAGTGGGCCTAGGCTTGGGCTGGCGACCGAGGAAGCTGCGAAGATATTTTCCGAAGGAATATGTGGAGAATATTCCCTCTCGGGAGTGTTTCTTGTAGTGTGTGAGTTGTACACCACTCATCCTCAAATGAAGGGTGGAGATGGGCTATAGGGTTTAGGGCATCTCACCGTTGGGCTATAAATAGAGGGGGAGGGGAGCACCTCCTCCACATCCCCTTAGAGATGAAAATTTCAGAAATAGAGAGGGTGAGTTGGGTGTGTTTTGCGTGGCACTTAGAGTGCTTGTGACCACATGGAGTGTGGTTTGTAATCCCCAACTTTTATGCAATGAAATCATTATTCTCCATTAGTATCTTGCGGTGATTTGCTCCTATTTTTTCTTATTTTCGTTTTCCCTTTTGGAGCTATTGTTTTGAGATGAACCAGGATGATTTCATGCTGGTTCTTGGTGATCTATGATGACTTGAGGTTGCTAACATAATTCGACACACTCTTTGCAACCATATGAGAGGCAAGAGATCAAGTTCTTGATTTGTTGCAATCTGCCCAGAAACTTTTCTCCGCGCAGCAGTCGGTCAAAGATTTTTAGAAAAATTTAGAAAAATCACTTTGGTATGATTTCAGTTGTAAAAGATGCGTGACTCATATACCCATCTGTGGTAAAAATTTTAAGTCCACTGGTTTCCCATTTGGGAGCTATGAGGGCAAAACCGAGCCCCAAACTTTCTGCTCGAAGTTCTTGACAGCTTGTGGTGTTTGATTTTTCATATTTTATGTGGAAGGATTTTTTAGAAGATTTTTGACATGGTGCTTCCCAACTTATTGTTACATAGGGAAACAATTCCCAAAAATCTAAGAGCACCAGAAAGCCACGATCCATCTCCTCCAAGTAGAAATAAACTCTAGAGAATCCGGTTTTGCTTATTTTGCAGAAAGCAGCTTGTGTTGTTTGAATTTTCATTTTTTTTCTACAGAGAGTTTTGAGGAGATTTTTGGTTGAATTTGCTCATGGATAATTATGTAACAGGGACAAAAAATGCCCAAAAATTGAATAGTATCAGAAAGCCACCATCCATCTCCTCCAAGTGAGAACAAATTTGTTTTTACTTTTCTGAAAGCCACTTTAATCATTTGGCTTGATCTTTTTTTCTAAAGCAAGCTTTGAATTGATTACGCTCTTTTTGTACACTTGACAACCAGGATTGTGAATGCAAAAATTCCCACACATTCCATTACTCTTAGTCATGCATGCACTACAGGAATCGCTCGCAGAGTCGACCGCCAATTTATGTATCGACGGCCAAAACTGAACCGTCGATACATGTCGATTAGTATCGACGGCCAATAAGTAATCGTCGATACTGAGCACGCACTTGGGTCACTCTCGACGGGCTATATCCAAGCCATCGAGAGAGCTTGGAGTAGGTGCCACGGAACCGTCCGCCGCATAACGGCGTCTACGTCTCTCGACGGCTAACCGTTAAACCGTCGACATACGGCGTGCCGGAGAGCCTGTTTCCACGGCCAGGGCATGGCCGTCGACACAACGTAGTATGAAAAAAATTTAATTTGTGTTGTTTTTTTAGTTTTATTGCGATTTAAATTTCATTTCAAATTTCTTTAAGTTTTGTTATGATATTTACTTAAATACTATGAATGTCGTGTGTGATGATATGTTTTTTGCTATACTATTAAATTCAAACGCATGTTTATTGATCATGGAAACGGATGAAATAGTAAACGTTTATTGTAAATTCTCCGAAGAGCTTCGATTTACATTTCAAATTTCTTTAAGTTTTGTTATGATATTTACTTAAATACTATGAATGTCGTGTGTGATGATATGTTTTTTGCTATACTATTAAATTCAAACGCATGTTTATTGATCATGGAAACGGATGAAATAGTAAACGTTTATTGTAAATTCTCCGAAGAGCTTCGATTTACATTTCAAATTTCTTTAAGTTTTGTTATGATATTTACTTAAATACTATGAATGTCGTGTGTGATGATATGTTTTTTGCTATACTATTAAATTCAAACGCATGTTTATTGATCATGGAAACGGATGAAATAGTAAACGTTTATTGTAAATTCTCCGAAGAGCTTCGATTTACATTTCAAATTTCTTTAAGTTTTGTTATGATATTTACTTAAATACTATGAATGTCGTGTGTGATGATATGTTTTTTGCTATACTATTAAATTCAAACGCATGTTTATTGATCATGGAAACGGATGAAATAGTAAACGTTTATTGTAAATTCTCCGAAGAGCTTCGATTTACATTTCAAATTTCTTTAAGTTTTGTTATGATATTTACTTAAATACTATGAATGGCGTCTACTGCTACGCAAGGATGGCGTTCGGATTGAAGAATAGCCCAACCTATCAGAGGGCCATGCACATTGCTCACCGCCCCCAGATCGGGCGGAACCTGGAGGTGTACGTCGACGACCTGGTGGTAAAGTCCAAGAAGGCGGAGGATTTGATCGGCGACTTGGAGGAAACCTTCGCCAACCTGAGGAAGTACTGCATCAAGCTCATCCCCGAGAAGTGTGTGTTCGCCGTTCCGTCGGGCAAGCTGTTGGGTTTCCTTGTCTCCCAGAGGGGGATTGAGGCGAACCCCGACAAGATCGCAGCAATTGAAAATATGAAGCCACCGACGCGACTTCCGCAGATGCAATGTTTGGTGGGCTGCTTGACCTCCCTGGGCCGCTTTATAGCTCGCCTAGGGGATAAGAGTCTCCCCCTGTTCAAGCTCCTGAAGAAGACCAATCAATTCGAGTGGACCGCGGAGGCGCAGGAGGCGTTCGATGGACTGAAGAAGTACCTCACTTATCCACCTGTGCTGGTCGCCCCGGATCCGGACGAGCCGCTGATCCTCTATGTCGCGGCGAACCCGGAGGTGGTCAGCGCGGTGTTGGTGGCGGAAAGAGAAGGAGTTCGGCGCCCGATCTACTACATCAGCAAAGTCCTCCATGATGCGGAAACAAGGTACTGGCAGCACCAGAAGATGTTGTACGCCGTGTTGACGGCATCCAGAAGGCTGCGTCACTACTTCCAGGGGCGAGAAATCACCGTGTTGACCAAGTACCCCTTGCGGGAGATCCTCTTCAACCGCGAGGCGACGGGCCGCATTGCTAAGTGGGCAATGGAGCTGGCGGAGTTTGATCTCAAGTTTGCTCCCCGAATGTCCATCAAAGGGCAAGCTCTGGCGGAGTTCGTCAATGAATGGACTCCGGCGGACGCAGAAGCTGACGACGCCCCAGCACCCTCGCCGTGGACTATCTTCTTCGACGGCTCGTTCCGCCTAGAGGGGGCTGGGGCCGGCGTCGTCCTGGTGTCTCCCACTGGCGACATTGTCCGGCACCTGGTGGTGCTGGAGTTCCGCGCTACCAACAACGTCGCAGAGTACGAAGGACTCCTCGCCAGGCTCAAGGTGGCTTCGACCCTGGGCATCCGGCGGCTGCAAGTCAAAGGCGATTCTCTCCTGGTCATCAACCAGGCGAGGAAGGAATTCACCTGTTCGGATCCCACCATGGCGGCCTACCTGGCGAAGGTGCGCCGGTTGGAGCGGCACTTTGAGGGGTTAGGCTTCGCGCACATCCCTCGCCGCGACAACTACATGGCGGATGAACTATCCCAGATTGCCTCGTCGAGGGCACCTGTCCCGGCTGGGGTCTTTGAAGAAAGACTCACGCGGCCGTCTGTCGCAGCCCCCGAGTCCGGCGGGGACGACAAGGTTCTTGATGTAGCTCCCGCACCTGGAGGAGACGTCAGCATTCCCGCAGCAGCTCCCCGGTCGGAGGAAGGATGCGGAAGAACTGCCGAGGCGGTTGAGGCGGAAATGCCGGGCCAGGCAGAGTACGTCGACGACCATTCTAACGTCGTCGCACTCGTCCGGGAAGGTAAGTGGATGGATCCTATACTAGCCTACCTGCAGGACAGAGTGATCCCCGATGATGACGCGTCAGCTGAGAAGATAGCGCGCAAGGCCAAGCGCTACGCCCTGGTAGGTGGGGACCTTTATCGCCAGGGCACAAACGGAGTTCTACTGAAGTGAGTCACTCAGGAAGCGGGGAGCGAGATCCTCTCTGAGATCCATGGAGGCATATGCGGGAGCCACTCAGGGAGCCGGGCGTTGGTCGGAAAGGTCTTCCGCCACGGCTTCTATTGGCCTACTGACCTCCAGGATGCCTTCGAGCAGGTGAGGAGATGCGAAATGTGCCAATTTCATGCTAAGCAGATCCACCGACCGGCCCAGGCACTGCAAACCATTCCGCTCTCCTGGCCGTTCGCGGTTTGGGGGCTGGACATCCTGGGCCTGTTCCCGCGGGCGACCGGGGGCTACACGCATCTGTTCGTCGCCGTCGACAAGTTCACCAAGTGGGTTGAGGCCTCGCCGGTCCCGGATAGGTGGCCTATCCGCCGTGGATGAAGGCGACTTCGCGCTCCGTCTGTTGAAAACCAAGAGAAGCCGGCTCCTTGCCCTTACCGCTGCCGGACGCTTGCTGCTGCTCGTGGACTCGCTTGTCCACTATCTTGCTGACGACCTGGCAATCTGCCAAGTCGTGGGTGTTACTGCGATGGATCGGACAGTAAGTCTTTCCATCCCACTCGTCGGGGCGACCTCCTCGACCTTTGCCGCGGCCGCGGTGACCGTCGCAATCGCCTCTGCTGGACCCACCTCACTACTCCACCCCGGTGGAGGGGCGCCAGCGGGAGCGCCAAAGGCCCGCCGGCGGCGCGCGCGACCGGCCGGAGGCCGCCGACGCCACCGCCAGAGGGCGGCAGGGGCGGGGAGTGGGCTCGGGGCAGAGAGGAAGAGGAAATCCCGGGGGTTGGGAGGGAGAAAGGAGTGGGGTAGAAGGCCTGATGGCGAGGAGCAGCCGCCGCCGCTGGCGCCAGTGGCGGCAAGGGAAACCCTAGTCGCCGCCCAGGTCGCCCGTGCACGGATGCCCGCCTTCTCATTCCTGTTCTTCCTATGTATAGACTCCTATGTAGAAGAATGTTGTATCCAACTAAGTGTGGAGTCATTTTCTAGTTAGCTCAGTATCATGGGGAAGAGAAAGAAGTTTTCCCACTCCTCTTCCTTTTCCTCCTGTATGAGAAGACGGACTAGACCTGCATCATTGTAGTCCCGCAAACCTGCCTTTGTAGGACCCTGTTGTGTCCCCTCTGTCTCGAATCGTATTTTTTACAGGGAGCGCTTGCCTTCGTCCGGACTGTCCGGTGTTTGTCCGGGGTGTTGTCCGGACTAAGGTTTAATTCTAGATCTAAGATCTATCTACCTAGGGTTTCAAAGTGGGGACTATATAAGGGTTTTCCTGGTCGAGGGGGGGTTTGAGAGACTCATTTGCAACCCTAGACACCATTCCCCAAGTGTGAGAGCTCTCTCCCATGGAGCCTTGACCTAGGGTTTCCATGTGCATGTGAGGAGAGTGTTGGTGTGGTGAGTGTTCTCCGCATTTGTGCTCCTTGGGACTTCGTTGCCGGAAGGAGGATCTTCACCAAGCCGTCTACATCAAGCCTTCATCGATCTCTTGTGCCTCCGTGTGTTGGGGGAAGTCCACCGTGTGTCGGTGGCCGCCGCCGTGCGTTGGCAGTGATGGAGTGAAGTCCATCATGTGTTGGTGGACGCCGCCGTGAGTTGGTGGTGTGGATTTGAGGAGCTCACCGCGTGTGGGAGCAGTCAAGACCGTGTGAGGGGTTAGGAGCTCACCTCGCCGTGTGTCGGTGAAAGAGTTTCCACGAGTGGATTGAGGCGGAAGGCCCGAGTGGGAGCCGGTTCTCGTGTTTCGAGAGCTTGCCTCAACGGGGAGTAGGAGTTCATCTCCGAACCTCGGGAAAATATCCTTGTGTCTTTTTACTTTCCCGCAATTTACTTTTCTGCAAGCTTGTTCTTATATGCTTGCCTGTGATGTGAGATGCTTGTCCAATTGATTTGTGTGATTTTTCTCCATGTGTAGTTCTAGGATTTTCTAGCTAAGTAGTTGTCTTTTATTTTGCATAATCATAAAGAAAAACACAAAAAAAAAAGTAGTCCAATTCACCCCCCCTCTTGGCCTTCGATCCCTTCACGTGGTATCAGAGCATTAGGATATCCGCTTGTGCTTAACCTCTCGAAGATGGCTTCGAACGGGGGTAGTGTAGCTTCAAATAGAATTCCTCTGTTTAATGGCAGAAATTTCCCTTACTGGAAAATTCGCATGAGATGCTATCTTCAGTCTCTAGGATATGATGTGTGAAAGCTGCAGAAAAACCTCTAGGCTTAGAGATTGATGAGAAAGTCGGTCCCAATGTTGAGGATATTAGAAAACTTGATGTAGATGCTAAGGCGATCAATGCTTTATTCTCTGGTTTGAGCATGGAGGTGTTTTATCGTGTTAGCAATCTTGCTTCCGCTAACTCTGTGTGGACCACCTTAGTTGAAATCCATGAGGGCACCACTGCTATGAAGGAAAAAAAATTGTTTGTTTTTAATGAAAAATTTGATCAATTTAAGATGCTTCCGAATGAGTCTGCAAATGATATGTTCACTCGCTTGAATCCAATTGTCAATGAGCTTAAGGGGCTCGACTCTCCTTTGTCAGATATTGAAGTTTGCAGGAAGATGATTAGAGTTCTACCAAGAAAGTACAGAGACATTGTCACTTATCTCTCAAATAGTGGCTACTTGAAGACAATGACTCCCACCGCACTGCTTGGGAGGCTATCTGCTCATGAGATGTTGATTGGCTGTGAAGAAGACTCCCATGGAAAGAGGAAGGACAAGGGGATAGCTCTCAAAGCAAAGGATTGTGAATCTGACCCTGATGACAGTAAGGATGAGTCTAGTGAGGATGACACTGGAGATGATGCCAAGGAGTTGGCGTTGTTGATGAGGCGAGCTGGGAAGCTCATGGGCAAGTTCAACTTTGGTGACAAGAAGAAATGGAACTCAAGTACTTCCCAATCCAATAAGAATCCATTTGCTTCAATCAAGTGCTATGAGTGTAATGAAAGGGGTCACATTGCCTCTATGTGTGACAAGAGGAAAGGCAAAGGGAAGTCCAAAGGAAAGGAAAAAGAGAGTAGTGATAGTGAGAAGCCAAAGCACAAGAAAAAGGAGAAGAAGAAGACTACTTACAAATCGGGCTTCAAAAGGTTCAATAAGCAAGGCAAGAGACAAGCTTTTGTTGGAGAATGGGTAACTGATGAAGACAGCTCAAACAACTCCTCATCATCTAGTTCAAGTGATGAGGATAATTCTAGAAACAAGAGACTCGCTGGACTGGCTGTTACTGAGTCTACCCCACCTCCTCCTGTGTTTCCACCACGGTGCTTAATGGCTCTTCCTGAAGATGAGGTATGCAACACAGACCCTTCCCATGTTAAATATGTTGAATTGATCAATGAAATGACTCTTCATTTGCAAAAAGAAAACTTGAGAAACACCACTTTGAAAAAGTCTCTAGATGTCATGATTGCTAGGTTTGATAGCTTGGATAAGGATCATGAAGTTCTGATAGTGTCTCATCGTGATATAACTGAAAGATGCAAGTTACTTGAAACTGAGCGTGATGCTTTGCAAGAATCGATAAATGACATGGTTTCTGTGCATACATCTTTTAAGCATGATCATGAATTGTTGCTTGCCAACTGTGTCACTTCTGAAAAATCTAATGCTGCCATTTCTTGTGATGACTTAAATGATGAGCTTGCAATAGTAGTCGCACCTGTTAGGGTTGACACTGCCACTACTTGTGATGATATGATTGATGTCACTTTGATTGCCTCTAGCTCTAATGGCTCTACTAGTAATGCTAGCATTTGTGGTGCTGATAATTGTAAGGATGCTTTAGCTGCTAGAGAACATGCCATTGAAAATGCTGAATTAAAGTCTAGGTTGGAAAAGTTTGATAAAGGCCTTGGGAGGTGCTATGAGGAGAGTCTTGCCTTAGACAAGATGTTAAAGGACCAAAGAAACCTCTTTGAGAAAGGTGGTTTAGGCTTCATTCCTGAGAAGAAGTCTAAGAGAAGGAAAAGGAAATATCCTAGAACATCGGTCAAAGTGCAAAACTCTCATCATGCCTATCCCAAGAAGAACAATAAATATCACAACACTTGGTCTAAAAACAACTGGCAAACTAGAAACAATGATCATAGGCATCACTTTGGCATACACACTGGCAAGTTTTTCCTCTGAGACACAACAGATTTGATAGACAATTTCATGCTAGAACATAAGCCTGGAACTCTCATCATAATCACTTTCATGCTCCACCACCTAAGTTTAGGAAGGTGTATGTTAGAAAGTCTGATGTTGTGGTTGGTGATTACCTTCTCAAGAAAGATGAAAATGGGAAGGTGTATGCTAGATTCATAGGATCACCTGAAAAATGTCAAAACAAATGGCAAATTTGGGTGCTTAAGTCTTTACTTGCTGACTCATTTGCTGTTGACTGCTTGAGAGCTAACCCTCAGGGACCCAATGTAGTTTGGGTTCCTGAGTCACAGAAATAATCTCTTCTTTGTGATAGGTGAACTACCGGAGTGGAGGATGCCATTGGGTTATCGACAATGGGTGCACGCAACATATGACTGGCAATCCCCGGTTGTTCACTTCTTTGGAGGATGAAGGTTCCTCTCATAACAAAATCACTTTTGGCGACAACAGAAAAAGCAAAGTGTTTGGCAAAGGCCGAGTAGCTATCACATCTGATCACTCAATTGACAATGTTCTTTTGGTTGAGTCTTTGAATTTCAACTTGCTCTCGGTTGCTCAGATATGTGACTTTTGTTTTCAATATCGTTTTTCATCTCATGGGGTATCAATTTTTTATGGGAATGAGAATTTGATCGTCAAAGGCTTCCGATTTCAGAATCTCTATTTTGTGAATTTCAACTCTTCCACCTCTTGCATTTCGACATGTCTTCTTACAAAGGTGTCACTCGGTTGGCTTTGGCATAGAAGTCTCGGGCATGTGGGGATGTCAAACTTGAAGAAGTTTTTTAAAAATGAGTTGGTGCTTGGATTGCGGGATGTGAAGTTCGAGAAGGACAAACTTTGTAGTGCCTGTCAAGCAAGGAAGCAAATAGCGAACTCACACCCCGTGAAAAGTATCATGTCCACCACTCGACCTCTGGAGCTCCTACACATGGATCTTTTTCGCCCAACCACCTACGTAAGCATCGGAGGGAACTCGTATTGCTTGGAGGTAGTGGATGACTTCTCTCGCTTCACCTGGGTCTTCTTCTGGCCTGACAAAACTCCTATTGGAAGTGTTTTCAAAAGGTTTGCAAAAAGAGCCCAGACAAAATTTGAATGTCCCATTAAAAGGGTGAGAAGCGAGAATGGAACTGAGTTCTCGAATACCAATGCTGAGAGCTTCTGTGATGAGTATGGCATAGGGCACCAGTTTTCTACAACTTACACCCCACAGCAAAATGGTGTGGTTGAGAGGAAAAATCGCTCCTTGATTGAGATGGCAAGAACTATGCTGGATGAGTACAAGACATCGGATGTGTTCTGGGCTGAAGCGGTCAACATAGCTTGTCACTGTATCAATCGTTTATATCTGCACCGCTTACTAAAAAGATCTCATATGAGCTTATAGTTGGGAGACGCCCCAATGTCTCATATTTCAGAGTTTTTGGCTGCAAGGTGTTTATCTACAAAAAGAGGCAACACTTGGGGAAGTTTTAGAGTCGTTGTGATTTGGGCTTCCTTTTGGGGTATTCTTCCAAGTCCAAGGCATACAGGGTATTCAATGAGACCACTGGTTTGGTGGAAGAGAGCTGTGATGTGAAATTTGATTAGTCAAATGGGTAACAAGGATAGCATGACAATATGGAGGATGTGTGTGATGAGTCACTGAAAAAGGCTGTGGATGAAATGAACATTGGAGATGTGTGGCCTAGCACTGCACCTAAAGAAAAGGAGCCTGAGTCACCATCTTCTTCACTTGTCCCATTAGCAGACTCAGGGGGAGCTCCGTCTAAAATGACCAATTCTATTGCAAGACTACCCTCAGAGACAGCGGCTGAGACAGTGGAAGCAACTCCACAGCCTGTGAGAACACATCGCACTATTGCCCGAGATCATCCTGTTGATCAAGTCATTGGTGACTTAATTCAGGGGGTCAGACTAGGTCGAGAGCTGCAAATTTCTGTGAGCATCATGCTTTTGTCTCTGAACTTGAGCCTAAGAAGGTTGATGAGGCGTTGAGTGATCCTGATTGGATAAATGCTATGCACGAGGAACTAAATAATTTTGAAAGGAACAAGGTCTGGACACTAGTTGAAAGGCCTAGTGATCACAATGTCATAGGGACCAAATGGGTGTTCAAGAATAAGCAAGATAAGCATGGTTTGGTGGTAAGATACAAGGCTCGCTTGGTAGTTCAAGGATTCACTCAAGTCGAGGGGCTAGACTATGGAGAGACTTATGCTCCTGTGGTTCACCTAGAGGCAATAAGGTTGATTTTGGCATTTGCTTCATGTCATAATATCATTCTGAAACAAATGGATGTCAAGAGTGCCTTTCTAAATGGGCACATTGGAGAGTTGGTGTTTGTTGAGCAACCTCTAGGTTTTGAGGATCCTCAACATCCAGATCATGTGTATAAACTTTCTAAGGCACTATATGGACTCAAGCAGGCACCTAGAGCTTGGTATGAAAGACTGCGAGATTTTCTAGTACAGAAGGGTTTCAAGATTGGAAGGATTGACACAACCTTGTTCACAAAAATCTGTGATGGAGATCTCTTCATATGCCAAGTGTACGTTGATGACATCATATTTGGAAGCTCAAATGAGGCATTCTGCAAGGTGTTCAGTGATACGATGGCAAGGGAGTTCGAAATGTCAATGATGGGTGAACTCAATTTCTTTCTGGGATTTCAAATCAAGCAGCTCAAGACCGGTACATTCATCTCTCAGGAGAAGTACATTCAAGATTTACTCAAACGGTTTGATCTGTATAATTGTAAGCCCATCAAGACTCCCATGGCGACAAATGGTCACTTGGATCTCGACGAAGGAGGTACCCCGGTTGATCCCAAACTATCGCTCTATGATTGGTGCTCTGTTGTATCTCACTACTTCTAGGCCTGATATCATGTTTAGCGTATGCATGTGTTCTAGGTTTCAGGTTTCCCCTAGAGAATTGCATCTTTCTACTGTGAAAAGGATTTTTCTGTATCTCAAATTTTCACCTAAGGGCTGTGGTTCCCCAAGGGTGCGCGGTTTGAGCTCTTGGGGTATTCAAATTCTGATTACGCCGGATGCAAGATTGACCGCAAGAGCACTTCCGGGGCCTGTCACTTTCTTGGGAGGTGTCTTGTCTCTTGGGCTTCAAAGAAGCAAAACTCTGTGGCGCTATCTATCGCTAAGGCTGAGTATATAGCGGCAGGGAGTTGTTGCGCTCAGATTCTGTACTTAACTCAATCCCTATTTGACTATGGGCTAAAATTTGACCATGTGCCTCTTTTGTGCGATAATGAAAGTGCGGTGAAAATTGCCAACAATCCGGTTCAACACTCGCGCACCAAACACATTGACATCCGCCACCACTTCCTTCGGGACCATGTGGCAAAGGGTGACATTGTGATTGAGCATGTGCGGACGGAGAACTAGCTTGCTGACATATTCACCAAACCCCTAGATGAGGCATGTTTTTGCAAGTTAAGGAATGAACTCAACATACTAGACAAGTCGAACATTGCTTGAGCTGGTCAGGTTTGTGCGTGTTTCTTGTATATACCTTGTCTCCTTTGTGTTACCTTGAGTATAATCTATGGAGCTTTGCCTGTTATACCTTTTCAGATTACACCTTATTGTTTCCATATTGATTCTGAGAGCCTTTACCGGTGTTATTTAATCACTTGCTCAATATCTGCTTAAATTCTAAATCTCTTTGCTAAATTGTTGTCTAAGAGCATGGGCTAGGGTTCCTATATCTAGTTGTTCCATTACTGTTGCTTTACTCTCTTGGTTGATCTTGTGCTACTAGCCTAGTTGATTTGATAAATCACTATTGTCTTCTGCCTTGTTGAAAATGAGCAAATCTATAAAAAGCTTGAACAATTATGAGTTTGGTGCTAAAACTACAAAATAAGGCCAAAAGGGCTCTACATGTCTCACCAATCCTCCTCGATGAGATAGCTTGCCATTGCATTAGGCATGAACTTAGGGGAAGTTTGGATGACCAAGATATTCATTTTCAGTGTCATGCTAGATGGTATCGACAAAGGTTTGAAACATGGAATTTTATGAAAAATAATGAAAATGACTGAAACATATCTGGGAAATGTGTTTCCTTTCAAATTTTTGTGAAAACGTTCAAAATGTTTGAGAATTGGTGTTGACAAGGTGGAGACTTTCTGTGATGAAATCTTGCTCTCTAGCCCTAGTTTGCATCTTTTGATTCCAAAGGAAGTTTGAGCACATTTTGGTACTCCTAGATACAGTTTTCCTAACTTATGCTCTTGGGTTAATGTTTTTTTAATTTTCACAAGTTAAAAGTGGCTAATATTGATCTCTGTGAGAATTTAACCTAGATTTGGCTCAATTTTGAAATCTAGCGATCATTGAGGTGTGTCTAATTGGTATAACCTCCAAAGCTCCCGTAGGCAAGTGTTCGAGGCGTGTTCTCTCTCTTTGGTTTCTTTTGCTCACTGTTTTTCATTTTTGGAGGTCTCTTGTTCTTTAGCACAAAAATGCCCAAATTTTGGTCTCCTGTATATCTTTTCAATTTCAAAAGACTAAATTCAAGAAAATTCCTTGTTTTGCCAACCCAAGTGCTTCGAAAATGAACCCTTCAGATTTTGGAGCCTGCTGAGTGGAAAAATCAGCTTTTTGAGCTTCCTGGTCAGTGGCCGCGAGGAGGTCCCTTAGCCCGGACTGTCCGACCCGCCTATCTGGTCTGTCCGGCCACTGCTGTGCGTGCCTCTAGCTGCGCCACTGGGCTGAGGCCAGACTGTCCAGACCACCTGTTCGTGCTTCCCAGTTTCGCTGCTCCGCCTGCATCTCATGCGCCGCTGTCCGGCCTGCATGCCCGGCCTGTCTGGCCGACGCTGTTCGCCAACTGACCCGAGCCAGCCCACCTCTTCTTTTGCTGCTATTCTTTCAATTCTTCCTCCTCTTGTTCTTTGCCCTCTCCAACCCGTGGCTGCCTTCCCTCTCTTCTCCCTCTTCTCCAACTCTTCTCCCACCTCGATCTCCTCCATCCCGGCGTTGTAGCTCGATTCCTCTGGTGATTTGCAACCCCCGAGGTCCTCTTCAACCTCCTCTTGTTGGTTCTTCGAGGGAGGGCCTCATTTGGCTGGATTAAAGTGATGGATGCTTGTGCCCCCATGGCTAAATTTTGGCATTTTAGCTCCATTTTCTCCGGCTAAACCTTGCGGGGTTTGTCTTCTGGGCGTGGTGAGTCACCCTGTGGCTTAGTTCCATCGGTTCCATTGATTTATTTTCGCGAACCATGCCCGGTCATTTGCACTCCCTAGTTGGTACTTGTTTCAAAATGGTGGTTGTGTGTGGCTTGCTTGTGGTGCAGGTGTGCTATTGCAGGGAGGTTTTGGGGCTTCTTGTGCCATCTTTATTCAGAAGTGCTCTGATTTCATGTGATTGAGCTATTGTGTAATCATATGGTTCGCACAAAGCACTCCAAAAGGAAAGAAGTCGGCAGCTCTAGCTATGGAACCAGTGATCCGCATCGGTATGTTAGGGAAAATGTGAAAGCTACGGCTAACCGTGGAAAACAGCCGGTGAGGAAAAATCCCTCCACATATGTTTATCAGGACGATGACTCTGAGGAGTCTGATTTTGAGATGGATGTGGACTATGAGGAGGAAGAAGATGACGATGACGATGATGTCTCCGAAGAGAATGAAGAAGATGAGAGCGCTGAGGAAGAGGAAACTGAGTATGCTCGACCTGTTGCCCCAAGGGGGTATGCATGCTCTTTTGCTGATTATGGCACAGTATCTCGTGACCTAACTAAGTGGGCAGATAAGTACATTCGTCAATTGCGCCGGCCACAACTCTCTAAGTGGTTTCCTCGCCCTCCTCAGCTCACTAGTGATACTTTCAAACATCAAGTGCACAAGGATCTTTATCTGGGTTATCTTTCCAAGGGCTCAGTGTTCGCACCTCAGTTTGTCCAGTGGAAACGTGTTGCTAAGGCCACAAATTCAAATGATATCATGGTGGGTTCTGCAGTCACTCTAGGATTGGTTGAAGTTCTATCTGCTCCTTTCGATTATGATCCTTGAGTGATAATGGAGGTATATGCGACAATGTGGATTACTAAAGATCACACTAAATTGGTATTCTCCTTTGGTGGCTCTCAGTATTCTTTTCACCAAGGTGATCTAGCGACTATGTTTCATCTCCAATGTGCAGGTGTGTGTATCCACAGTGAGGTGTTTCATGGTAAATGGGCTACTGAGGGCATTTCTCCAGCTGATACCCATATTGCTTATATGTTCAAGAACACCGATGATCCTGAATTCAGTACCAATAAAACATCTTTTCTTCAGGACAATCCCTTGGTACTTGAGAAAATACTTAGGAGGTCCTTAATCAGCAGGAAAGGATACCGTGATAGATTTCTGCCCATCCTCAAGTGGACATGCCACTATATTGTGAATAAGGTTCAGATAAATTTACCGAACTTGCTGATTGGTGAGATGGAGGAGGGCATCATGAGAGGTTTTCACAAGGAGCTGCCGCTTGGACATATTCTGTGCTACTATCTTGCTCAGAAGCAGATTGTCTCAGACACAGTGTTCACTCATCAGATGACTGAGTATCAAATGGTTATCCCCAAGCAAGGAAGCAAGCGAAAGGCTCAGCGTCGACAGGGTGATCACACTTCTACCTCCGCACATGGTGTTTTTGCAGTTCCGCCGGCACCTCCAGTTGTGCCTCCACCGCCTCGTGAGTGGCCTGATTTCTCTAGAATCATGGATCGATTTGACAACTTTGCTGCTGATCAGACTGCCAGACATAGCTCTTATGTGTCTTGGCACAATGACGCAAATGAGAGGCATGGAGAGTATATGCGGTGGCATAACCAGGCAACTAATTGGCATAACGATGCCGTGGATTGGCAAGAAAATGTGTCATCTCAGCTGGCTGATTTGCAGACTGAGAGCATTGCTCACACTCAGCGCATTGATGATCTTTATGGTGGTGTTTAGATTTTGAGTGAGCAGCTTTTTGGGATGGCTCTTGATCCTAACCAGTATCCTTCTCAGGCTGAGGTTTATTCATCTATCATCTATGGATCCTTCTGACTTTGCTACTTCAGCTGGGGCATCTTCATCTCATATTGATCAGGGCACATCCTCTGCAGCTTCCCCTCCTGCATCTAGTGCACCTTCCACCAAATGGCCACCGCTCAGGTGCAACATCTCCAAGTTTTTCACTCGTCGCCTCACTAAAAAGTGAGGTTCTCTTCCCGGAGTTGTACCTTTTGGTCCTTGATGCCAAAGGGGGAGTATGAGGGCTTTGGATCTATCTCTTGTATCTTGTTTTGCTTGTGCTAAAATTTTGGTCCTGTTTGTTCCTGTCATTTGCTTTTGTGTTAAACTTAGTGACTAGAACTTGTTGTCCTTGTACTAAACCTGAGTGCATTTATCTAGGGGGAGCTAGTATCTTAGCATGCATTGCATTCTCTCTTATTATTGGCCTTGTATATTCTGTTGAAACTAAACCCTGTGCCAGAAATTCCCTTTATTGAGATAGAATTGCAGGTGTTGGCATCAATCACCAAAAAGGGGGAGATTGTAAGAATCAAGCTCCCAAGGGCTTTTATTATTTATTTTGGAGATTGATGCACTTAATTCTCAAATGGGAACTATTGGTTTTCATGGACCCCTCAAAGCGGTGATTTCCTGGCGTCGACTTCGCTCAAGACTAAGGACTTTATTTTCATATTTCTTCTAAGTTCTCGGGTGAGTTGTTGGCGTAACTTAGTTGCTTGTGTGAATTCTCTTTCTGGCTGCAGGGTCCTAGGAGCACAATTGAGTCATTAGTTACCTAAGTTTCCAAGTCCTTCAGAGGGTTTCAGGTCCGGGCTTTCTGTCCTCAAGTTCGTTTTTCGTAGCGCCTAAATTTTCCACCTCTCCAAATATTCTCTCCGGCGCAAAACTCTCTCTCTCAAGCCACGTGATTTGCCAAAAATTGCCGGTAAGTCACCCTGGGGGTAGGAATGTCCTAGCTGAGTGTTGATTTCTACTGTGCAGTTGAGCTGATGCCTCAGGCCGGACTGTCCGGCCCAAGTAGTAAAATCCCTGGCTTGCGAGTTGTTGGTTCCATGCGGCGCCTGCCTTTGGCCGCACTGTCCGGACCCTGTTGTGTCCCCTCTGTCTCAAATCGTATTTTTTACAGGGAGCGCTTGCCTTCGTCCGGACTGTCCGGGGTTTGTCCGGGGTGTTGTCCGGACTAAGGTTTAATTCTGGATATGTGATCTATCTTCCTAGGGTTTCGAAGTGGGGACTATATAAGGGTTTTCCTGGTCGAGGGGGAGGTTTGAGAGACTCATTTGCAACCCTAGCCACCATTCCCCAAGTGTGAGAGCTCTCTCCCATGGAGCTTTGACCCAGGGTTTCCATGTGCATGTGAGGAGAGTGTTGGTGAGGTGAGTGTTCTCCGCATTTGTGCTCCTTGGGACTTCGTTGCCGGAAGGAGCATCTTCACCAAGCCATCTACATCAAGCCTTCATCGATCTCTTGTGCCTCTGTGTGTTGGGGGAAGTCCACCGTGTGTCGGTGGCCGCCGCCGTGCGTTGGCGGTGATGGAGTGAAGTCCATCATGTGTTGGTGGACGCCGCCGTGAGTTGGTGGTGTGGATTTGAGGAGCTTACCATGTGTGGGAGCACTCAATACCGTGTGAGGGGTTTGGAGCTCACCTCGCCGTGTGTCGGTGAAAGAATTTCCACGAGTGGATTGAGGCGAAAGGCTCGAGAGGGAGCCGGTACTCGTGTGTCGAGAGCTTGCCTCAACGGGGAGTAGGAGTTCGTCTCCGAACCTTGGGAAAATATCCTTGTGTCTTTTTACTTTCCCGTAATTTACTTTTCCGCAAGCTTGTTCTTATATGCATGCCTATGATGTGAGATGCTTGTCCAATTGATTTGTGTGATTTTTCTCCATGTGTAGTTCTAGGATTTTCTAGCTAAGTAGTTGTCTTTTATTTTGCATAATCATAAAGAAAAACACAAAAAAAATAAAAGTAGTTCAATTCACCCCCCCCCTCTTGGCCTTCGATCCCTTCAACGGTATCACCCGAGTCCCTTACATTCGAGTTGTAGTCTCTTCTGGTTTTGATTCAGCCGAGTCATGCCGAGTGCCGAGTGCTTCCAGTCCTTGACATCATCTCCCGACCGATTTCTTCTTTGCGCTGAGTGCCCCGTTGTACACAAAGAGGCATTGAGGGACTCAACAAAATTTCTAGTATTGGTTTTTCCAAGCGGTACCCGATCCAATTTTTAGGATACTAGCTCTTGGCCCTTCTTGAGTCATACCTTTGTCTAGCTTGTGCTTGGATGACTGGTATCTGTACCAAGACAGCTGATGGCTTCTTTTCAGGGCATACCCTCGAAAATTTAATCAAATGTAACTCATGATGTCTGGTTTTAACCTTTGTAATTGCCAGCAGTCGGCTCAACCATGGAGCGCATCACAAGTCTTGATAATTGTTTTATTGAGTAGGTACTCTAGCCCTGCTTAAAATAGTAGCCATCTGTCGGCACATCATGAGGCGTATCCCATCTAAAATTAGTTTTGACCGAGTGGTACCTGTACCCGACTGTGACATACTCTATTTTGTCGTATGTCACTTGTATTTTCAAAACCTAAAAATAAAAGAAAAGAAAATTGTTATATACAAAACCTTAGTTTAAACTATTTTCAATTAGGTTTAAGCCAAAATTTTAGAAAACATTTTAGGAAAATTCTGGAAAAATTCCAATAAATGTTAGAAGCCATCATTTAGCCACCCTAGAAATTTCAAGCCCAAAGATCAAGGCTAGCCCATGACCCCGTAAAGTGTTGTCGTCCTGCCGGGAGCTCGTGAAACCCATGAAATGATAAGCAAACGTGGGAGAACCAAGCCCAAACTTGGAGGAGAGATTTTTAGAGGCTCAAACTTGTGCTAAGTTAGAAGCCCAAAACAAAATTCGTGGATTTGTGAATTTACCAAATTTGGCAGAGTTCTAAACCTACTCGAATTAGAATTTGAGCCCAATTCAAATTCTACCCGCTTAAGGGCCTCACCTAGGTCGACCACCACAGTATAAATACCACCTATGACCCCCTCTCAAGTCCACAGCTTGACAAACCCCAGATCTCAACCCTAGCCATCGAAAACCCTAGCCGCCGAGGAGATTTCTAGGTATCTCTCTCTGTGCTTTGCCCACACCCAAATGTAGATGTCTCCACTGTGTAGAGTTCATTGAGACGGTCAAGATGAATACCTGGATCGACGTTTTTGGTGAAGAAACCTGTGAGAAAACGCTCGCTCAAGTTTCGGTCCGCGCCACCTCCTTTGTTGTCACCGACATCGCCGCCAGCGCCTTGTCCGCTGCGCCCGCCCCGGATCCGCCGCCGCCTATCCCTACGCAACACATGTCCCGCCGCGCCGCTGCCTATGGGCACACCTGCGCGTGTCGCCCTTGCCGCGCCACGCGTCGGCACAGCACTGGCCGTCGCCACCAGCCACGCGGGTCACGCAACGCGTCGCCCCAACTCTCGCCCCGGCCCGCGTCGCGCCGCCACTGTGACATCCTCTATTTTTTCATACGTCACTTGTATTTTCAATACCCGAAAAATAAAAAAAGGGAATTGTTATATACAAAACCTTAGTTTAAACTATTTTAAATTAGATTAAGCCAAAACCCTAGAAAAGTTTTTAGGAGAATTCTAGAAAAATTCCCATAAATCATAGAAGCCAACATTTAGCCACCATCCAAATTTCAAGTCAAAAACCTAAGGCTATCCCGTGATTCCGTGAAGTGTTGTTGTTCTGCCAGGAGGTCGTCAGACCCATGAAATAATGAGCAAACATGTGAGAATATAGCCCAAACTTGGGGGATACTTTCTAGAGGCCCAAACTTGTCCCAAGCTAGAAGCCCAAGTCGAAATTCACAGATTTGTGAAAATTCCCAATTTGGGGGATTCCTAAACCAACTCGGATGAGAATTTGAGCCCAATTCAAATTCTACCCACTAAGGGTCTGACCTAGGTCCACCAATATAGTATAAATACGCACCAAGACCCCCGTCAACTCCACAACTCGTGCAAACCCCAGATCCAAACCCTAGCCATCGAGAACCCTAGTCCCGACGAGATTTTGAGGTAGATCTCTCTGTGCTATACCCCAAACCCAAGTGTAGATGCCTCCATTGTGTAGATCTCATCGAGGCGGTCAAGATGGATACTTTGATCATCGGTTTTGGTGGAGAAATGCATGAGAAAAAGCTCGTCCAAGTTTCAGGCCGCGCCGCCACCGCCGCTGACATCGCCGCCGGCGCCTTGCCGTCTTCGCGCCGCTCCACAATCAACGCCAGGCAATCCTGAGCAGTGACCTGGCCCAACAAGGCCGACGCTTTGGTCCGTGCCCGCGTGCGTGCGCGTCTCGCCCGCGCCGCGTCTCGGCTCGCCACTGGGCGCCGCCGCCACCAGTGAGCGTGCCCCATGAGTCACGCCCGCACCGTTTCTCGCCCGCGCAGCGCCGCCGCCCTATCTGCGCAACCATAAGTGCTAGCTCTAGCATGTCGGCCAACATGTGCTAGTCCTGGCTTAGAAGTTAGGAAAAACTGTTAGCACACGATACTTTGAAAAGATCGGGTTGCGGTCCTTTGGCTCAAGAGGGGGACCTGAGATGTCGAAACCTTAGAAGGGGTATCGGTGTTAACAGAATGAACTAATGAATTGCCTTGTATCGTTACTTGGTCTGGGTTCCTAAGTAAGAGCTAAGACATAAAAGTACCACTAGGCTTATGGGTAAAGTGTGCTACACTCTGCAGAGGTTAAAACTATCATGATAGCCGTTCCCACGGTCATGGGAGGGGAGGAAGGTCATACATGGTAGTCTCATGTGTTAATAAAGTAACCTGATGGTTTGGTGTAGTTTGATTTGTTCGAGGCAAGCTTTGTTCTGCAGAGGGGCTTTTGAAGCCGAGCTTTGTGTGTTACTTTAGGAATCTATTCATTATTAATTGTTCAACAGATGTTTTTACAACACTTTAATTAATTTAACTAGAATAGATGTTTATGCAAATTATCCATCCTGTTATTGTTTATATCCTTGCATTCATTATAAGGATTCTTGCTGGGTAGCTGTGTACTCACTATACAAACCATGGATATATTTGTATTCAGGACAAGACTCGGGTCCAGTCTGCCTACAGGATCAGGAGGATTCTGTGCCGGATTATAGCATCGTCATATCTTTATTCCACTGCATTTATTTGGACTTCCGCACTCTGAACTATAGTATTTGGTCTTAAACAAACTATTGTAATAAGTGGTTGTGCTACAATTACTTTTGCATTATTAGGTTATTTTCTTAGTTAATTGTGATTGTGTGATGATGTTCGACAATTGTCGCTCATGAGTTGCTAGCACTGATCTCAATCTAAGACAAAGAAGATGGTTGGAATTAGTAAAAGATTATGATTTGGATATCAAATACGGAGTATCAGCCCAGCAAGGCCAATGTTGTTGCTGATGCCTTAAGCTGAACAGCACATTGTAATATGGCTATAATGCAGGAATGCCACCCAGAACTTAGAAAGGAGATCCAAAAGTTTCAACTGGAATTTGTGGAAACTGGAATATTATCTATTCTTGAAATCCAGTCAGATCTTGAAAGAAAAATAAAGGAAGCCCAACAAAATGAGCCCGAATTAATAAAAGAATTGGAAAATTCAGAGAACAAGGATTTTGAAATAGATGAAAATGGTCTTATAAGGTTCAGAAACGAATTTGTGTGCCAAATTCGAAGTAAATAAAGGAGATAATACTCCAAGAGGCACATGAATCTCTCTTTTCTATTCATCCAAGTAGTACAAAAATGTACCAAGATTTGTAACAGACATTTTGGTGGAAAAACTTGAAAGGAGATATAGCTGAATACGTGAATTTTCAAAATCATTTTGGTGGAAAAACTTGAATTTTCAAGAAGCTACTTGGGAAAAGGAATATGACATCCTAGAAAAATTTTCAAAAAAATTTGCCATAAAACTTTTTCGCAAAATCATGGAAATATCTCCCTAAACCATATCCTAAATAACTACAAATTTCTCAATACAATTTTCCAATTTTTCTATTAAAAGAATGCTATTTTATAATTTTTAGAGGAAATAAATCCCATAAAATATAATATATTTTCACATATTCAAATTCTCCCCATTTTTCTGGATTTTTAGAAATTTATTTCATATTTTTCTGACTCCATATCAAATGTCTACAAAAATATAAAGCTTAAAAGGAATTTCTGAAATTTTTTCAAATCTTTCCAAATTTGGAAATTCTTTGGTTTACGCTTTCCTTTTCTGGAATGCGCTTTCGACGTCGCCTGGTTTCCAGCCCACCGGATCCCTTAAGTCACTGTCAATGGCTGAGATTTTTTCGTTTTGATCCAACGCTCTAGAAGCAGCCACGTCGCATCCACCGTACCGCTTCAATCTGAAGATCCAACGGCGCCCATAGACTTTCAAGTATAATCCAACGGCGCACAACGTTTCCCCTTTCTCCGGCCACGCCGCCACCCCCGAAACCGCCAGCGCCGCCGTCTCCACCGCTTAGCTCACCGGTATCCTATTTCGCGGCCATTCCCGAGCCTTCCAGGCCACGGCATTATCCAATGGAGCTTCGCCACATCGCCGCCTACCATTTGCCTCTCAATGTTTCCCCCAGATCGTCGCCGTCTCACCGGAATTTCTCTCTGTAAAACCTTCAAAACCACAGCCTCCGCCTCTGGCCTCCACCACCCGTCGCAAGCTATAAATAGGTCGCTCTGACGCACCACCTCGACAACCCATCCCCCTCCACGACCATCATTCCCTCGGTGATCACCGGAGCACCTCCCTTCGCCGCCACTTCCAAACGCCGCCGCTCAACTTCTCCGACCGGCCGCCTCCGTCGCTGCCGAGCTCCACCAACACCCCCATAAGGATCAGCATCCCCGTAGGCACCTTCTCAGGCCACCATCTCGCCGTCTCCGACCACCGCTAGCCGGCGCAGCCATCGCCCAGTGAGCTCCCTCCCTAAATCCCTCTCTCTCTCACCGATCACAAGGCCCCACCTGTCAACCTCCCCCTCTCTCAAATTCTTTCCTAGGCCAAAGCCCATTCGAA
This sequence comes from Raddia distichophylla, assembly GCA_005191435.1. Taxonomy (NCBI): domain Eukaryota; kingdom Viridiplantae; phylum Streptophyta; class Magnoliopsida; order Poales; family Poaceae; genus Raddia; species Raddia distichophylla. The sequence continues at coordinate 1,573,899 of SPJY01031394.1, forward strand.
GCCCAGCTAAAGCCCACTTCCTCTTTTCTTTATTTTCTTTTTCGAAAACCATCTAGAAATGTTGTTCAAATTTTTATTAAAATACCAAATTTAATTCAAAAATTATGCAAAAATTCCGTTAAACTTTATAAATGATAAATTTTTTTAATAAAATTAGTAAACCCCATTTTCATCAATTAAATAAACCTAAATAAATTTACTTAAAACCATTTCTTTTCTTTCAACTCTTCAAAAATTTAGAAAAATGATTCCCATAATATTTTAAAATCCTAAAAATTGATATTAGCACAAATAATTTTATTAAAAATCCATTTTCAATATTTTCACCCTATACTCTCACAATTTCCATCTCGGAACTCCAGCAATGCAGTTGTCGTCGGCCCCGATCTCTAAAAATTTGTTGATCCACACTTTAAAATCTCACGTACACATGTATAATCCTGCTACCCGGAGGACTCCCAAAATGCTGTCCAAATAAAAACAAATTTACTACTTTCTGAAATCATACAAACCATCACCTTACCAGCCAAGCCTTTTCCCCTACATTCATATTTCATGCATTCATAAATTTTTCCAAAACTATTTGATTATTACTTTTCATTTATCCTCATTATATACTGAATTAAATACCTCTGAAGTTCCTGAAGAAGATTATCTAGAAAATTTGCTAGAATCTGAATCAGTCCACGAAGAAGGCAGGTTTCCCTATCTTTGACGCATTTTAAATTTCCTATTGTTAAATAAATATTTAACTAATGAATTACTTTTTAGCTACTTAATTATATAAATTCCCCATATTTAATTTATATAATTTCTCATTTATATAGAAAAATTATTCCATAAATCTACTACGTAAAGCCCACCTAAAACAATTATCTTGTACATTACCCTAGCATAGGAAAAATTTAAGAATAATATATTTAAAAATAGGATATAATCTCATTGTCCATATGATAAATTCATTTATTGATATGGAAATGAAATTTGAATAAGTAAACTCAAGTCATTAGCAAGGTTATCGTAATGACTTAAAATGTGAGGCATTAGTTTATTATTTTTCTTAATGCTTGCGTGGATTTTCCGCAATGCTTTAAGCAAGTGAATCACTAGCAAGGTTATCGTAGTGATTGTGTGGAGCTTAGCACTGTTGAGGTTATTTTCCCAATATCTGTGGGTTTTATTGAATAAAAAAACACATTAATCATCCAACCATATAAGAAGCTGTTGTATGGGTAATGTTGGATAGGTTCTGCAGAGCAGATTAACAAAAATATCGATGGTCCCTACTTTGGGAATATGAAGTTGTGTCAATTGGGTGATGCCTATATTATTCATAATACTCATGATTTTAAAAGAATTGACATCTGAAAGAAGATTTGTTAAGGAATGGTGTATTTGGATATAGTAATATTTAATTGTTTTAAATCCTTTATAAAAAGAGAAATTTTTGTGAAATAATATAGAATTTTAAATTTATAAATAATTGCGTAAAACATCTTAAGCAAAGCCAACACCGTCATTTGTTAATCTTTTCATATAGCTAATATTTAAATTCCAATTGGAACCTTCAAGTTTATACTTACTGTATAATCGGGAACTGTTCATTTTAAATGGACAGACCACTTTCGGTTGCAGATTTTGAAATAACACAGAAGAAAGGGATATTTTCGGCCAGGACTTCTAAGTCTTTCCTACACTCTAAACTAGGAGTTAGGATTGTAAAATATACCACTTTTGGTATTATAATCTTCTTTATAAAAATTCTATAAATAAAATTATGTTGTGGTTGTGCAAGCAATTCTGTAAGTTTCTTTTTCTGGAGAAATAATTTCTAATAATCAATATTAGAAATTGGGTCCCCACAACCAATTTATTTATTTCCGGGATTTCCTATTTTTTGAAACTTTCATGAATTCCAAATTAGATGATTTCAGAACCATTAAATCCCATAATAGCCTAGAATTTTATATATTTATTGATGTGCATGTTCTGTTGATGATTTTTCTGTTCTTATGCATTTGCATCTACGTGTAGATCGCACCTGCGTGCACTGTTCGGGAGCCTTCCAAGAGCAGTTCGGATGAGGACCCCAAGGCCCGAAGTATTACCAAGACAAGATAGATTGCATCTTGCTCTCCTATTTTGTAAAACTCACCCATTATTATTTTTATTTACTTTTCTCTTTGCATAAAATGAAGGAAAGGGTTAGCATCCTTTGATTCACACTAAGTCATTTACCCTATGAATTTAGCCATTTATTGCTACCTTAGCATTTCCAAGCCTATCCTTGTGCATAGATGCTAGCGCTCGTGGGTTGATAGTTGTTAGGTTATTCATCATTTAATTACTCTTGTGACTTGGTATGATTGGAGGTGCTAAGTTACTTTAATAACCTAATCAACTAAAACCTACGTGGTGTGTGTGGACTATAGGTGGAAAGTCGGGTGGTTTTATGGAATGAGGATTGTGGTGGAGGTAGTCACCTTGGTCTAAGGACCCTTGACGTGTGCTTATCCGGCCAAACCATACAGGCGCAACCATAAGTGCTAGCTCTAGCATGTTGGCCAACATGTGCTAGTCCTGGCTTAGTAGTTAGGGAAAACTGTTAGCACACAATACTTTGAAAATATCGGGCTACGGTCCGTTGGCTCAAGAGGGGGACCCGAGTTGTCGAAACCTTAGAGAGGGTATCGGTGTTAACAGAAGTAACTAATGAATCGCCTTGTATCGTTACTTGGTTTAGGCTCCAAAGGAAGAGTTAAGATGTAAAAGTACCACTAGGCTTATGGGTAAACTGTGCTACACTCTGCAGAGGTTAAAACTATCATGATAGCCGTTCCCATGGTCATGCGAGGGGAGGAAGGCCATACATGGTAGTCTCATGTGTTAATAATAACCTGATGGGTTGGTTTTGTTTGAGTTATTCGAGACTTGTGTGGTTCTGCAGCGGGGCTTTGGAAGCCCAGCTCTGTGTGTTACTTTAAGAATCTTATCATTACTAATTGTTCTACAATTGTTTTACAATACTTTTAATATATTGACTATAATAGGTGTTTATGCAAAAGAGTCATCATGTTCTTGTTTATATCCTTGCGTTCGTTATAATGATTCTTGCTGGGTATCCGTGTACTCACTATACAAACCACGGATATATTTGTATTCAGGAGAAGAATCGGGTCCAGTTGGCCTGCAGGATCAGGAGGATTCTGTACCGGATTTCGACCAGAATTAGCTATCTCTCAAGGGTTGGATTAGAGCATCGTCATACTTTATTCCACTGCATTAATTGTATTTTCTGCACTATGAACTATATTATGTCACTTTCTACTTTTGCATATTATTATGTTATTTTCTTAGTTAATTGTGATTGTGTGATGATGTTCGACAATTGTCGCTCATGAGTTGCTTAATTGTGATTGTGTGATGATGCTCGACAATTGTCGCTTATGAGTTGCTAGCATTGATATCTGGGACTAGCAATCGATCATGAGTGGATCCTGGTGAAGCCGAGGTCGTGACACCGACTGTCGCGGTGCACATCTGGCGGCTCTTGTCAGAGTGCACCTCCAGTGCCCTAATCCCAATTCAAGAATTGGTTGTAGACAGACTTAGACAAGTGTCCTATCCCCATTATTAATGGTGACTGGCTGTCGACCTAGGCTTGATCAAGCGTACCGATCCTCTAGCTAATTTTGACCGAGTGGTACATGTACCCGTTTGTCACGATGAATAGCTGGCAGTTCATGATAGAGCGGACCCTCAGAACCCTAATCCCAATCTCAAGAGTTCGTTTCAGGTTTTACAAGGGCAGGTATTCTAGTCTCATTTGATATGATGACCAGCTGTCGGCCTTTGGCAAGGCATACTTTGCACCGTGGTTTGATGAGCCAAGTAAAAAGGGAATTGTTATATACATAACCCTAGTTTAAACTATTTTAAATTAGATTTAAGCCAAAACCCTGGAAACGCTTTTAGGAAAATTTTGAAAAACTTCCCATAAATCATAGAAGCCAACATTTAGCTACCCTCCAAATTTCAAGTCAAAAACCCAAGGCTATCCCGTGAATCCTTGAGGTGTTGCCGTTCTGCCAGGAGCTCGTTAGACCCATGAAATGATGAGCAAACATGTGAGAATCCAGCCCAAACTTGGAGGATAGTTTATAGAGGCCTAAACCTGTCCCAAGCCAGAAGCCCAAGTCAAAATTCGCGGATTTGTGAAAATTCCCAATTTAGGTGAGTCATAAACCTACTCGGATTAGAATTTGAGCCCAATTCAAATTCTACCCACCAAGGGCATGACCTAGGTCGACCAACACAGTATAAATACGCACCACGACCCTCCCCCCAACTCCACAACTCGTGCAAACCCCAGATCCAAACCCTAGCCATCGAGAACCCTAGTCCCGAGGAGTTTTTGAGGTAGATCTCTTTGTGCTATACCCAAACCTCGTCGTCTCCATTGTGTAGAGTTCGTCGAGGCGGTCAAGATGGATACTTAGATCGTCGGTTTTGGCGGAGAAAGGCAAGAGAAAAAGCTCGTCAAAGTTTCGGGCCACGCCACTACCGACATCGCCGCCGGCGCCTCGCCGTCTACGCACCGCTCCACAATCAGCCAGCCAATACTGAGCCGCCAACTAGCCCAACACGCCGTCGCTTCAGCCGCGTCCACGCACATGCGCGTCCCGCCCGCGCCGCCGCCAAACCAGTGAGCGTGCCCCACAAGTCACACCCGCACCGTTCCCCGCCAGTGCAGCGCCGACGCCCTATCCGCGTGCTTGCCACATCGCCGCTGCCGCGCTGCCACCATGCGTCAGCCACACGCCGCACCCACGTCCGCTGCGCCACTCCGATGCCGCCACGTGCCGCCCCGCCCGCCCTGCTCACCAATCCGCCCAAACCGTTCGGTTCGCTAGGTTTTCGTTCGGTTAACCGAAATAAAACCGGTTTAATCTTTTCTGTCTTTTCTAATTTTCTCCAAACTTTCATAAACTGTTTAGGGAGCATCCGGACTCCAAATTGGATGATTCCAGAGCCATTAAATCCCATAAATGGCTTAGAAATTTATATATTTTATTGAGGTATATGTTATGTTAATGATTTTTTAGTTCGTATGCATTTGCATCTACATGTAGATCGTCCATGTTCGCGTTGTTCGGGGTTTTTCAGGAGCAGTTCGAAGGAGGTTCGCAAGACCCGGAGTACTACCGAGGCAATATAGATTGCATCTTGCTCTCCTATTTCACAAAACTCACCCGTTAATTGTTTCATTTACTTTTCTCTTGCATGAAATGAAGGGAAGTGTTAGAATCCTATGTATTCACACTGAGTCATCTTCCCTGTAAATTTAGCCATTTATTGCTGCCTTAGTATTTTCCAGCCTATCCTTGTACATAGATGCTAGTGCTCATGGGTTATTAGTTGTTAGGTTATTCATTAATTACTCTTGTGACTTGGTATGATTGGATGTGCTGAGTTACTTTAATAACCTGATTATCTAAAACCTACGTGGTGTGTGGACTAAAGGTGGCAAGTCGGGTGGTTTTGTGGAATGAGGATTGTGGTGGAGGTAGTCACCTTGGTCTAAGGACCCATGACGTGTGCTTATCCAGCCAAACCATACAAACGCAACCATAAGTGCTAGCTCTAGCATGTCGGCCAGCATGTGCTAGTCCTGGCTTAGTAGTTAGGGAAAACTGTTAGCACACGATACTTTGAAAAGATCGGGTTGCGGTCCTTTGGATCAAGAGGGGGACCCGAGATGTCGAAACCTTAGAGGGGGTATTGGTGTTAACAGAATGATGAATTGCCTTGTATCGTTACTTGGTCTGGGCTCCTAAGGAAGAGCTAAGACAAAAAAGTACCACTAGGCTTATGGGTAAAGTGTGCTACACTCTGCAGAGGTTAAAACTATCATGATAGCCGTTCCCACGGTCATGGGAGGGGAGGAAAGTCGTACATGGTAGTCTCATGTGTTAATGAAGTAACCTGATGGTTTGGTGTAGTTTGATTTGTTCGAGGAAAGCTTTGTTCTGCAGAGGGGCTTCTGAAGCCGAGCTTTGTGTGTTACTTTAGGAATCTATTCATTATTAATTTTTCAACAGATATTTTTACAATACTTTAATTAATTTGACTAAAATAGGTGTTTACGCAAATTATCCATCATGTTCTTGTTTATATCCTTGCATTCATTACAAGGATTCTTGCTGGGTAGCTGTGTACTCACTGTACAAACCATGGACATATTTGTATTCAGGAGAAGACTCGGGTCTAGTCTGCCTACAGGATCAGGAGGATTCTGTGCCGGATTTCAACCAAGATTAGCTGTTGCTCAAGGGTTGGATTAGAGCATCGTCATATCTTTATTCCGCTGCATTTATTTGGACTTTCGCACTTTGAACTATATTATTTGGTCTTAAACAAACTATTGTAATAAGCGTGGTTGTTCTACAACTACTTTTGCATTATTAGGTTATTTTCTTAGTTAATTGTGATTGTGTGATGATGTTCGATAATTGTCGCTCATGAGTTGCTAGCATTGATCTCTGGGACTAGCAATGGATCATGAGTGGATCCTGGTGAAGCCGGCGTCGCGACAGCCACCCAATCCACGCTCGCCACGTGGCGAAGCCCGCGTCACCACGCCGCCATGCGTCGCCCCAGCCGCTGTGCGCTACGTGCCGCCAGTCGGTTCGGTTGGTTCGGTCGGTTTAATCGGTTAAACCGTTTTATTTATTTCTGGGATTTCCTATTTTCCCAAAACTTTCATGAATTGTTTAGGGAGCATTCGAAGTCCAAATTAGATGATTCCAGAACCATTAAATCCCATAATAGCCTAGAATTTTATATATTTTATTGAGGTGCATGTTCTGTTAATGATTTTTCTGTTCTTATGCATTTGCATCTACGTGTAGATCGCACCTGCGTGCACTGTTCGGGAGCCTTCCAGGAGCAGTTCGGATGAGGACCCCAAGGCCCGAAGTATTACCAAGGCAAGATAGATTGTATCTTGCTCTCCTATTTTGCAAAACTCACCCATTATTATTTTTATTTACTTTTCTCTTTGCATAAAATGAAGGGAAGGGTTAGCATCCTATGATACTCACACTAAGTCATTTACCCTATGAATTTAGCCATTTATTGCTACCTTAGTATATCCTAGGCTATCCTTGTGCATAGATTCTAGTGCTCGTGGGTTGATAGTTGTTAGGTTATTCATCATTTAATTACTCTTGTGACTTGGTATGATTGGAGGTGCTGAGTTACTTTAATAACCTAATCAACTAAAACCTACGTGGCTTGTGTGGACTAAAGGTGGCAAGTCGGGTGGTTTTGTGGAATGAGGATTGTGGTGGAGGTAGTCACCTTGGTCTAAGGACCCTTGATGTGTGCTTATCCGGCCAAACCATACAAGCGCAACCATAAGTGCTAGCTCTAGCATGTCGGCCAACATGTGCTAGTCCTGGCTTAGTAATTAGGGAAAACTGTTAGCACACGATACTTTGAAAATATCGAGCTACGGTCCGTTGGCTCAAGAGGGGGACCCGAGTTGTCGAAACCTTCGAGGGGGTATCGGTGTTAACAGAAGTAACTAATGAATCGTCTTGTATCGTTACTTGGTTTAGGCTCCAAAGGAAGAGCTAAGACGTAAAAGTACCACTAGGCTTATGTGTAAAGTGTGCTACACTCTGCAGAGGTTAAAACTATCATGATAGCCGTTCCCATGGTCATACGAGGGGAGGAAGGTCGTACATGGTAGTGTCATGTGTTAATAATAACCTGATGTGTTGGTTTTGTTTGAGTTATTCCAGACTTGTGCAGTTCTACAGAGGGGCTTTGGAAGCCGAGCTCTTTGTGTTACTTTAGAAATCTTATCATTAATAATTGTTCTACAATTGTTTTACAACACTTTTAATAATTTGACTAGAATACGTGTTTGTGCAAAACAGTCATCATTTTCTTGTTTATATCCTTGCATTCATTATAATGATTCTTGCTGGGTATCCATGTACTCACTATACAAACCACGGATATATTTGTATTCAAAAGAAGAATCGGGTCCAGTTTGCCTGTAGGATCAGGAGGATTCTATACCGGATTTTGACCAGGATTAGCTATCTCTCAAGGGTTGGATTAGAGCATCGTCATACTTTATTCCGCTGCATTAATTGGATTTTCCGCACTATGAGCTATATTATGTTGCTTTATACTTTTGCATATTATTATGTTATTTTCTTAGTTAACTGTGATTGTGTAATAATGATCGACAATTGTCGCTCATGAGTTGCTAGCATTGATATCTGGGACTAGCAATCGATCATGAGTGGATCCTGGTGAAGCCGAGGTCGCGACACCGACTGTCGCGGTGCACATCTGGCGGCTCTTGTCAGAGTGCACCTCCAGTGCCCTAATCCCAATTCAAGAATTGGTTGTAGACAGACTTAGACAAGTGTCCTATCCCCATTATTAATGGTGACTGGCTGTCGACCTAGGCTTGATCAAGCGTACCGATCCTCTAGCTAATTTTGACCGAGTGGTACATGTACCCGTTTGTCACGATGAATAGCTGGCAGTTCATGATAGAGCGGACCCTCAGAACCCTAATCCCAATCTCAAGAGTTCGTTTCAGGTTTTACAAGGGCAGGTATTCTAGTCTCATTTGATATGATGACCAGCTGTCGGCCTTTGGCAAGGCATACTTTGCACCGTGGTTTGTTGAGCCAAGTGATACATGTTCTCATCTTCTATGAGATACATCAGGTGGCCTATTCAGGCGTAGCATACCTTGGGTTATAATTTGTAATTAGTAATACCTGCTACCATGGGTCATGGGTCACAGCTAGCGGCCCACTTAAGGCATATTACCCCTTTTTGAAGCTTAGGCGTTTTTCCCACGCAATGCGAAGGGTCACGCCTCTTTGTCTGTACCTTGACCGGTCTTATGCCTCTTCGACTGATCATGTGCGTATTCAATGTATCTCATCATTGTCAAATCCCACACGATCTTGAATTGTTCCGACGAGAGAAAACCGAATCGATATATTGCGCGACGGTTTGCTTCTTTGGATCTATAAAAGCCCAAGGGGCTTTATTGTGCCTTTCACCCATCCTTCAAACCTTTTAATTCTCTTCTTACAAAAAAACTCCTTCTCACCAGTGATGGCATCTCCATCACATGCTTCCTCCTCTGCAACCAACATGCCCCCGTCGCCTCCTCCGCCTCTAGTAGTTCATCCCCTTGACTTCAACTTTGGGGACGAGGAAGAGGAAGACGAGGTCGTCTACATGGCCACGGTCTCCAAGGATGAAGATGGCTACGACGAGGAGGCCGAGGCCGCCGCCGCCACCGCTGCTGCTGTTGAGGCCCACAAAGCGGAGCGCTGGCATGCCTTCGACCAGTTTATGGCGGAGTCCCTCGCCCGGCCCTGCTAGAGATGGCTCCGGCCCTGGCGGAGGTCGTCGACGTCATTGTGGAGAAGCTCACTCCCATGCTGTTGTAGTTAGGACTTTCTTTCCTTCCTCTCTTTTTTGTTGTCTTCTTTTCCGTAGTCAGGCAATGGGCCCTAGCCCACTGTCATTGCCGACTGTGGATCCTTCCGTAATCCTAGCCTAAGAGGAAAAATATATATATGAATATCGTGAAATCCTTTGAGACAGTAACCTCACTTTAGTGCACTATCCTTCTGTTGAATCATCTGCTCCAACTTGACATCACAACAATACGCTTCGTACTTTTAGTATCATAATTACGATTTACCAGCGACCTGCTGAGAGGAGTTCGTTGATCATAACCAAAAGTCGTTTGAGTCCGAGCAACCTGATTTTCAACGACAATATGTCCAAGAGTATATTCCATGCAGTCTTCAGTCCTGAGTGGTCTTAGCTCCCTTGTGGTCTGAGGCCCCCTTTTGGCACAACTTAGGAATTCTGGCACAACTTAGGATTTTCAGCCCAACTTTTAGGCCCAGGCCCATCCAGCACACTAAAACTAGAACTGTTCCAGCTGAAATAGGAAAAGTTGACTCCACGGTATTCGAATTTTGGGTCTAAAACGGTCTTCTGAGAATTTCGCCCTCATTCTCGCTTCGCAGCTTCTTTTCTGTTTAGTTCCATCACCTTTTTCGCCACTAGGGTTCTCCGACGATGAGCTTGTGTTTTCACGCCGCCACTCCTTGCCCCGTCGCTAGTAACACGCCTTCGTGACAGCCTAGGCTTCTTCTCCCCCACCAACATCCCCTAGCAATGTCTTCCGCCATGGACGTCCCCGCGGCCGATTTGTCAAAGGAGTGGGTGACCTCGGTTACAACGGAAGAGAGCCTGGAGGAGCTAGTTGAATCTGGAGTGCTCCCGGCATAAGAACTAATCTGCTGGCGCCCAGCCGCGGGTGAGTCCTCTACAATCCCCAGAGTTGAAGAGACTGTTGTTTTTTTAATCTTTCTTCCAACGCGGCTTCAGCCTTCCAGCTAGCACCTTCCTGCGTGGTCTTCTGCACTTCTAGAAAATCGAGTTGGTTAATCTGAATCCCAACTCTATCTTGCAAATTGCCACCTTTATTCATCTTTGTGAAATGTTTCTGGGAATTTATCCCCACTTCAACCTTTTTCGACATATGTTTCTTCCCAAGCCGCACCCTAATAAAAATGCTCCCATAATAATTGGGGGAGCCGGCTTCCAGCTCCAAGATGGGGATGGGATGAAGAAGCTCTACTTCTTCATTCCATTTCGAACATCAAACATGGGTTGGCACCAGGAATGGTTTTATTGCGCCAATCCTGATCCGTCTCTGCCTTCCGTTTCCTGGCTTAGACTCAAAGTTTCTGCTTCTTGGTCTTCAGTCCCTTCGGCCGACGAGATGGGTCAAGTCGCCGAACTTTTGGATTTTATCAATAAACGCAAATTAGAGGGCCTAACCGGAGTTGGCATTATCCTGAATTTTGCTCGGCGCCGAGTGCAGCCTCTGAAGGAGCGTATTCGTCCGGGTTCTGAATACTCAAGAGTTACTGACTCAACGCGAGAAATCCCTGAACGCGTGCCTGAGGGAAGTGCTACACCGTCGACTTTCCGAGCTCTTCGCCGCAGGCACTCATGTCCACGATGAAGGGTGCCCAAAGCCATTTTGTTTAACGGATCCTCCATCAGAGGTAAGTGGTGACCGACCCCCAATGCTCGTCCTTGAACGCATCAATACTAAAAATCTAATTTTCTGCCCGCAGGACCGTCATGCCTTCTTTTCGGATGCCCCTCTCCCCAATTTCCCGCAGCACAAAGATTACAAGCAAAAGAGGCCTGTTAGTGACTTTGCGGAGGAGCTGACTGCGAAGAAGGGAAAGGGTCCTTACACGAAGAAACTTGTAAGTAAGGCTTAGCCGTCCATCCCCTGGCGCGCGTTCCGGGGCCCAACTTTTCTTGACATGGCGGCGGAAAGTCCTATTCCACCGTCAGTGCACGCTTCTTCCGTGACGCCACCCTGAGAAGCCGGCACACAAAATGCGCTGCCCCTGAAAGCCAGCGCCCAAGCTTTAGTCTCTTCCAGCAGCACTACCACTCGGAGGGGTTCTGGAATTAAAAATAAAGAAGTCCAACAGGTTTGCTTGCTATTGGCCGGCTTCTTGATATAATTGTAGCTTCATGCTAATCGGTTTTCGTAACAGAGATCCCTCTACGGAGGTTCCTTTGGACACGCCGCCTTCGGATCAGCCAGAGCCAGAGGCACCGAAGAGCGCGGCTGAGCCATCCGAGCCGTAGGAGGCGGACCTGCCTAAGAATTCACCGATAGCTTCTCCGCTGAGCCACACTGAAGGTGCCACCAAGTGTAGCCCTTCTGCTGCTTCACCACCACCACAAGTTCAGCCTGAGGTGATTTTAGCCAGCATTCCATCTCCGGTAGCCGAGGCTGAACCTTCTGTGGAGGAGATCCTGTGAGACTTCTATAACAACCCAGCTGTTATTTACAATTAGTCTTGCATATCTTCATTGTGTTCATCTGATTTCATTGTGGTTCTTACTTTTCATGAGGTTGCATACAACCAGCACATTATGTGTTGGGAACATAGGACTTTTGAACCAAACTCATCGGAACTACCTGGCTGAACTATTAGAGTAGTAGGACATTACTCGCCGAAGCGGCCACGTGTCCTGGTCGCCTGACTGCTCGCCGAAGTGGCCACATGTCCTGGTCGCCCGACTGCTTGCCAAGCGGAGCATAACCAAACTACCTATTGAGCTTGGAACTACCCAAACGACCGAAGACCCATTTGTCTCCATAATTCTTTTTGTCCCGGATCGGGACCCGATGACCCCTCTCTTCCATTGGTTGACATGGGCAGTGCTTCAAACAGAAGGCCACGTGCCCCAGACCATCTGCACTCCACGGCCAAGTGGAGAAAAAAAACTCGTGTAGCTGCAGCACCCCCACTTTTCTCACCATTTTCTTTACCCAAAACCTCTCATTTACAGGTGGGACCTGGCCCCATTTGTCACCCACAAATTGCAGCCCTATTTAAAGGCCCAACCAGCCATCTTCCACCTCTCTACAGCATTATTTCCACCTCTTCTTCCTGCTGCTCGAATTGAGAAGCGCAGCAACAGTTCTATTTCATGTCAAGATCTAAGCTCTCCAACACCTAAGCTTTTCCCACCTTGTTCGTTCTGTTTGGCGTGTCTCCTATCTCCCTTTATTAAGAAACTTAGTTGACTTGGGTCAATATCCCAACCGTCGACAGTTCTTACTTTTCATGAGGTTGCATACAACCAGCACATTATGTGTTGGGAACATAGGACTTTTGAACCAAACTCATAGGAACTACCTGGCTGAACTATTAGAGTAATAGGACATTACTCGCCGAAGCTGCCATGTGTCCTGGTCGCCTGACTGCTCGCCGAAGCGGCCACATGTCCTGGTCGCCCAACTGCTCGCCAAGCGGAGCATAACCAAACTACCTATTGAGCTAGGAACTGCCCAAACGATCGAAGACCCATTTCTATCCTTAATTCTTTTTGTCCCGGACTGGGACCTGATGCTTCCATTGGTTGACATGGGCGGTGCTTCAGACAGAAGGACACGTGGCCCAGACCATCTGCGCTCCACGACCAAGTGGAGAAAAAACTCGTGTAGCTGCAGCACCCCCACTTTTCTCACCATTTTCTTTACCCAAAACCTCTCATTTACAGGTGGGACCTGGCCCCACTTGCCACCCACAAATTGCAGCCCTATTTAAAGGCCCAACCAGCCATCTTCCACCTCTCTACAGCATCATTTCCACCTCTTCTTCCTGCTGCTCGAATTGAGAAGCGCAGCAACAGTTCCTCCATTTCTCCACCCTCAAATCCATATAAATAATTGGAGAGAGCTTATGCATGCCAAGATCCAAGCTCTCCAACACCTAAGCTTTTCCCACCTTCGACGGCATTCGCATGCACGAAGGATTCGGTGAGTTCTATTTCGTTTTCGTCACCCTCTATGTTTTGAACTTGCAGCAGCAAGAATTCACTTAGTTCTTTCCTTTGCTGCCATTTCTTGTGTTCCCAAGTCTAATGGAGATTCTTGGGAGGTTCTTCATCACTGGGAAGAGTGAAGGAGCAGTAGGATAAACATCAACAAGGAGGAGAAGGCAATAGTAAGGAGTCAACATCTACTAGAAGAAGGAGGTCGCAACTGAGCTTTTCCTTGTCGATCTCTCCGTTCATTAAACGTCTGACACTAAGAAAGGCATACCTTGATTGGTAAGAAACTTCAAACACTTATTATACATGTTTGCATCATCTAATCCCCATTCCTAAGTTCATATTTCAGCCAAACCGACACATTAGTATAGGAGATCCAAACTACACCTTTTAAGTACGTTCCCAGAAACAGTAGCTCAGCAAATAATTTCTATAAAATCAATCGTAGCACGGATTGAAAAGTGTTCTACATGAAAGTTCTGTGCCAAGAAACTCTCCACAACTTTAATGTTGAGGGCGACCATAGCCGACAATTCTTATGCCCCAAAAATAGCCCACACTAAGAGATATACATTGTGAGTGACCTACCCAAGGCAGACCGGTAAAACTCGATCAAGAACCTGCTCTTGCTAGCTAAGATATGCCCTATCCTTCCCAGGAAGGAGAGTCCCTTCCCGAGCAAGGAAGCTTATGTTCGAATAGTTTTAATCTTCCCTGAGCAAGCCTAAAGCCTACTCCGAGCCGCTTTAGCACCCTAACTTAAAATAGGCATATCTCACTCATCCGAACTTGGATCTGAGTGATTCTTTTTGCAAAAATTGCATTAGCTCATAAACTTGCTGGATCTTGCCTTATATTTTGTGTTTGTGTTTGTTGGGTATTTCATTTGGATTTTATTTGATGCTCTTGCTACCGAACGATAGGACCTGACGTTTCAGAGGAGTCTGAGCTCGCTCCAGAAGCTCTCCCTCTCAGTGACCAGCAAGGAGGCACTTATGACTCCCCTTATTTGACTCAATCATATTGAACTCTATTTACTTACATTGCTTTGATTATATTCTATCAATGATTGCATGCTAGTTTCTAATATGTTATTTGATTGGTAGAAGTAGTTATGTCCTATTAGTGGTCAGTTCATTAATAGGATTGACATCTTCATTCCTTGATAGCCTAAGTGCGTACTATCCAACTCATGGAACTTGGCCATAGATTGATGAAACCCTCTACTGTTCCTTAGCCATCCTTTGACTAGATGCTAGGTTGCATTGGTTAATCACTTATTAAAATGAGTTGACGAAGCCGAGGCTTTGACGATTATTTTGGTTAAACCCTAATCAACTAAAATCAATGTGTGGTTAGAGGAGACACGATCAAGATGGTTTCTGGGTTGTGGTTGTGGTATGTAGGTCTCCTCTACTAGGGACTCAAGCTTGTGAACTGCTAGATCAAACCAAACAGTATGGTCACTTGTGCCTTCGGCCCTAGCTTAGTACCCTATGAAACCTACTAACCACTAGCTCGCAAATTGTCCGATTACGGTTCGAAACTCTCTCCCTAGGCTAAGGAACACGACCTTACCTAAGGGGCGGGCTCGTCTCCGAGACCGAATGGCTTAAATGGGGAACGCCCCGGGTGGTGCCCAGAAGTAGTAGGCGCCTTACCACGGCGAGTGTTGGCGGGGCCGGGAAACCAAAAGAAAAAGGCAGGCGAAGTAGTAGGCTTAGTAGGTTGGAACCGCTTTGTACCGTATCTCCCTCGGGATAAGACGGGACTTGTGGGGAACGTGTACACACTCTACAGGGTTAAAACTATCATGATAGCCGTGTCCACGGTCATGTACGGGGTGAGAGGTTTTCACATGTAGTCCCACCATTTTAATAATTAAACTTGACTAGTGTAGGCTGGGATTGGTCTGGTGTATGACACATCTTTGTTGATTCTTTATGTTACTTTAGAGATAATGTATTCACTTCAATAAATTTGCCAACAAAAATCTGACTAGTAATAGGCTTTGTGTAAAATAACATATTCCCCCACCATTGCCTTTGCATTCATATGTAAGGATTGCTTGTTGCGTAACCGCGTACTCATTATACCTATCACGGATGTATTGTTATTCAGATTACGACCAGGGCCAGGAGTGTTCTGACGGAGGTGCGCAAGTCTAGTTGTGGTGTCCGGGTCGACGCCTTGGATATTCGTTGCAGTTTATTTTCTGCTACTCTGATATTATTATTTCCCTTTTATTCGAATTATGGTGAACTATTAAACAGGGATGTCTGTTCTTAATGTAATAGCAAATGATGCTACCTTTTTTAAATGCTATTTAAATTTAGTTATTAAGCACTGTGATGATAGGGAACATATGCTGTGCAATCATGCTCACGGTGCAATCATCGTGCAATCGAACTATCAAAAGTTATAAAAAATTCTAAAAAATTTGTACATGTACTTCATTGTTTACTCTACCTATGTATGAAGTCATGTATTCACTTCAATAAATTTGCCAACAAAAATCTGATTAGTAATAGGATTTGTGTAAAATAACATATTCCCCCACCATTGCCTTTGCATTCATATGTAAGGATTGCTTGTTGCGTAGCCGCGTACTCATTATACCTATCACGGATGTATTGTTTTTCAGATTATGACCAGGACCAGGAGGGTTCTGACGGAGGTGCGCAAGTCTAGCTGTGGTGTCTGGGTCGACGCCTTGGATATTCGTTGCAGTTTATTTTATGCTACTATGATATGATCATTTCTCTTTTATTTGAATTATGGTGAACTGTTAAACAGGGATTCTGTTCTTAATGTAATAGCGAATGATGCTACCTTTTCGAAATGTTATTTAAATTTAGCTATTATGCACTGTGATGATATCCCCGAATTGTCCATCATTAGATACTAGTCTAGGCCTAGTATCATCTCATAGTGTTGGACTCCCTATGCAAGCACTAGGGTCACAACATTTCCTTCTTGAAGGGGTTTCTGCTTTACGGCCCATGCACCCGGTCATAGTTCTAACTTGTGCCCTCAGGAAGGCGATGAGTGTGCTTTCCTATTTAGGGTCTAGGTTTGTCCCCAAATAGATGCACCTTTCTAGAGACTCTGGCGCAAGGAGCACGGCCTTGGTCGGCTCCCTAGCCTAAAGAGAGATCTAAGGTCGGGGTGTTTCGCGGACTCTCCCAACATCGGGCCGCACTCGGGGAGCTAACAGGCTGTGACTAGGGCTTCCTTGATGTAATCAAGGGCAGACTTAACGCTGCCCTGGACTGTGATAACGCCACTCGACCAGGGCATTTTCATGCAGTGCTACTCGTAGTAGGCCACATCTATGAACCTACCATCGTCAGTCATCCTAGGATAGCATTATAGGGACACTAATCAACGACGTCAAAGGTGATCAGCTCGGTGCGGTAATTGCTCTCCTCACCGAAGGTAATGGCCAAATCAATCTATTCCATGGGAACCAAGCAGGAACCCTAGACGATCCTGAAGACTTGAAAGGGAACACCCTTAATTTTAGACCTCGGGATTTGCATTTTGTCGATGACCGCACCATCGATTATGATCAGCGCAACCCCCATCAATAAGGACCCGTGGGACCCGAGCATTGCAAATGATCGGCGAGACGACCAAGGGAAGGGTTTGTGGCTCGAAGAGACCCATCGGGCAATCTATCCCCAAGAAGGACACTTCTGTTTCGGCCCACTTGACTGGCTCTGGCGCCGCACAGCCGCTTTGATCAGCCTAGAGGCTAGCCCTAGCGGTGGCCTTGAGCTCCTGTCAAGAAGAGAAGGCGGCTGAGCCATACAGATATAGTGTCAATGCGATGCACGGTGTCGGTAAACTCGTGCTCCCCAAGATCAGTGCGTCGGGCATCACCGACCGGCTTGTTAGAGTTGTGGCCACCCGGAAGCTTTGGGAAGGGACCCTTGCTATTGTAGAAGTAGTTGAGCTTGCAGTTCCAAAAGAGGCAAACCCTGATACTATGCCCCTTTTTCAAGAGAAAGGGTAGAAGGCATTCTCGTTGTACTCAGGCTTGACTACCTCAAAGAATCAGTCCTTAGTTATCAGGGTGGGCTCGACACTAGGACCAAGTCCCGTGCTGCTTCAGCCGCTTTGCAATAAGCCACTCTAATTAGTGCTGGGAAACAGGTAAGCTACGCGAGCACAAATTCAAAATTTTTTACCACGAATCACCCAAGATTACATGTGACTAGGGGATTACAGATTGTTACCCTTGATACACTGATGCAGCAGAATCAGATGCACGCGCGTAAAGGAAGTGGTCGTACACGTCCCGATCAATGTCGAGCTGCTCGCTGACTAGTCGGGGCTGCTCTCTGCCTATTTGCGGCTGCTCACCGGCTGATTGGGGCTGCTTGCCGAGAAGGTTGTCAAGGTTGCCGAGTTCGTTGGAGATCCAAACGAACAGCGCTTCTGCGTACGACAGTGCCTCTGCCGGTATCCACAAGTATCGAGCAGGAACGTCGTGCGGGGTGCGCGATGGCTGGGCGTAGTGAAGGATTAACTCATCCTACGGTAGTCCCTACCCTCACCTTTTATAGACACGATAGCGGGACGAGACCCACTAGGGTTCCATCTCCTACGCAGATCATATCCACGCACTAACCCTTTAAACTGTTTCAACCAGTTAAGTGTGCGACCCGTTAGGTTCAAACGTTTAGTGCAAGTCAGCCATGGATCCAGGAACCCGTTTCCTATCCACCGATCAACAACGGCACCTAGCAGTACAAATTGACCCCCGTGAATGCACAGAATCAATATTCAGCTGAATCTTGATACACTCACATATCAATCCCTTTGTCACACGATACCAGTCAAGATTAAGGTGAGATGCCCGCCACCCTTGTTGATAGCTCGACCACTTCACTCGACAGTGTGATGTATACAAACAATGACTGACTCCCTAGTCATATTAGTACGGCCGTGCGCTTTCTCTATCCATCCACATGAAGGGTCTAGAGGTATCGGTAGTTATTTGCAATTATTGAAGCATTTCAAGAATAAGAGTAAATCGGTAGTTATTTGCAATTATTGATGGTAAAACTATTTAATACTTTGCTTTTTTTCCATATTGATGGTACTATTTTCATTAAGCCGGTGCTCTGTTGCTGTACTGTGTTCGTTCAATTAACTGGGCAGAGAGCCAGGAATTTGAGAATGGGCCCGTTGTGTTGTGCGTGTGGTGCTCGTTAAATTGGGCTCTGCTTGTTCAATTAGCCGGGCTGGTTGGTTTGCTGATGGGCCTTCGAAGGGTGCTAGGGGTGGCAATGGGGACCCGTTCATGATCCCCGTGGAGAATTTCTCTATCAGGGAACGGGTACGGGGAGAAATTTATCCTATGGGGATGTAAACGGGAAAAATCATCCCCGTTGGGATGGTGAGACATAGAATTTTTTTTCTGTGGGGACCCAAAATTATTTTTGTCTATTAGAATTGTTAAGTTGTAAACATGTCATCTAGCCCAATGTATCCACATTTGGGTGCATGTCTGAGCCTGGCAACAAATGTAAACAAAACCAACGGAATGCAGCATCATGACTGAAAAAAATATATGCAGTAACAATGAAACATGTCCATAACTGATCGTGGAAATTCACATTTAATATCAATGCATGTCAGAACTGACCTAGTTACTTGCAATGATGTGTACTTAATGTTTCATTTAAGACATGTCTAGAACTGACTAGGAAGCAATGTTCAAGCATGAAATGGTAGCAAGCAAGCTTTTTAGCAGGTACATAAGTACGTTGTCCATCAATTCTGAAAATTTAAAGTACGGGCTCGTGCAATTAAGGACTACATTTCTGAGATTAAAACTGCATTTCCATGCAATGGATCTGGGATGGGGGATGACGAGCAGCTAGCGCGGCTATACGTACAGCCTGTCGATCATGGTGATCATCTCCTGGCCATGCATGAAGCAAACTAGCAAAGCGTTGATTGCCTAAATCAGTATGTGTGCAGCAATGAGATATTTGAGATGAGGTTGCAGCGCTGATGAGTGATGAACAAGTTGCGGCGGCGGTGGTGACGATGGTCGATGTCTGTAGGGGCACGCATGACTGATGAAGCTCCATCGGAGCGTGCATGGTGGTGGTGGAGGGAGAAGTGCGTTAGTTTACATTAAAAAAAAGGATAAAAATCTCAATGTGCCATTGCACATGCGGACTCTCGTCTCCTGATCCCTATCTTATGCCACGTCAGTCATCACATTCGTAGCTTCATATCTTCTGTAGTGCCGGTGCCGCCGTTCATCGATCGACTCGTTACAAAGTTGCATAGAGATAGCTATGCCCCTCCCTCTTCGGTACATTGGATAAAAATAAAATTATAGGAAAACTTGGTGTGGGTTCAGCAAATTATGTGCATCAAATATACAGATCATTAAATTTCCCGGGATCTGAATTTTATATTAAAACTAATGATACCTACTGTCACAAACTTACTTTTTACGTTATAATTTTTTATTATATCAGGTAAGACATGACTTTACATAAATTTAGACGGTCTAATTAATTAATTTTGAGTTAAAATGTGCGAGGAAACAATTTTTCAAAGATTTCGAATGCAAGAGTACTTCGGGTATTACGGTAAGATTTCTAATGTTCTACCCTATATAGCAAATGATGATGGTATATAAAGTATTAATCCGCAAATGAGATGGTATATAAGGTTAATTAGAGTGCCAATGTGATTGTCGTGACATATAAAGATTTATCCCAAATAAAAATATCCGTATTTCTTCACTAAGGCGAAGACACCTGGTTGGGGCCGGCTGCGACTAAATTTAACAATGTTGAATTTAGGACCTTTCACCCCAAAAGAATCGAAGAGGACTAAAATTAGCCTCATGTATAGTGCACATGCTTTTTTTGACTTGTTTGCTTATTTGTTTTATCTATGTTTTCGGAAGACAAACATTTTGTTTTTTTAGTAAATGACCAACCTAATTAAACTTGTCTGTGGAGTATTTACATGTATTTTTAAGATTAAAATACAGCTGAAGAAACTAAAATGACAGCCTTTTTCAAAACAAATAAGTTGGATAGTAAATTCAGGGATGGCTTTATTCTTGCCAATGTGGGCGCAGCGCCTTGGAAGGCGGGTCAAAAGAGCCACTGTGTGGTGCTTCTCACTGGGCCTAACAGGCCGCAAGGCCTGTTTTTGTAAGGCCGAGCGGCCTGGCCCAAGGGAAGACGACGCTACGCGACCATTGGATTCGCATGGAAGAAGCGAGGGAGAAAGGATAGGGATTTTGTCTCGCCCACTCTTCTCTTCTCTTCTCGGGTCCAAACTCAAACTCCAACTCCAATCCAACAACGCTGCCACTCCCGAGTCCCGAGTGCCGGCGGCGGCGGCGGCGGCGGCGGCGACTCCGAGGTAGAAGAGAACACTCCCCCCTCCCGCCTGCCTTGCCTAGCTTCCTCGTGCGCCATGAAGGCCACCGTCAAGGGCCGCTACGAGGGCGACAAGGCCACCGCCGCCACCACGCTTTCCGCCTCCGCCGCCGGTGACCTCCGCGTCAAGGCCTCCGCCACCGAAGCCACCTTCGCCTCCGGCCCCTCCCTCAAGGGCCTCACGCTCACGCTCGAGAAGCCCGGTGCGTTCATCGTCGACCTCAAGCCGCACAACCAGGTGGGAAGCCGAAGCCTCGCTCGATCCCGCCTGCTCGCCGCCCGGAACTGCTCACCGATCGATCTTCCTCCCCTTCCATGTGCAGGATGTGCGCTTCCAGTTCATGAACTCGGCGCTCGTCCTCCACAAGCGCGTCAGCCTCACCTACACCCACTCCACCAGCCTCGCCCCTGCCGCGCCACCCAGCCGCACCGGCCTCGACTGCACCCTCACCTTCGATCCGGCCAACAAGCTCAACCTCAGCCACACGCTCGGCTCCGCCGGCTGCCGCCTCAAGTACACCTACGCGCACGGCGCCGACCGCCTCACCACCATGGAGCCCTGCTTTGACACAGACAAGAACGCCTGGGACTTCGCCGTCACCAGAAAGTTCGAGGGAGGGGATGCCCTCAAGGCCACCTACCACGCCTCCACCAAACTCATGGGGCTCGAGTGGAACAGGGATTCTAAGTCTGGTGCGGCCTTCAAGGTGCGCCTCTGCTCCTCCTCCCCTCCACGTAATTGTAATGCAAAATTCAAAACAATGGAAGCTTTGAATGGAGTGGAATTGATCTTCCTCTCTTGGACTAGACCCAAACTGAAGCAATATAAATGGCATACAACTGGTCTTAAAAAAACGAGGTTTTTAGTTGCCTATTACATGTGTATTCCCATTCCTCTTTAGTCTTCTGTAATTGCTGTTGCTTTCCACTCGGGGCATGCGACTGTGAAGGCCGAACCACAGCCAGCAGGGCAGTTGTGAAGTTGGGGGACGAACAGCGTATTTGCACATGTGCCCACATTTAATTGTGGGCAATTGGGTGGACGGAGGATGCAATTGGAGCGGTACCTATTTTTCATCGCTAAACATGAACATCTGTTCCATTCCTTGCTAGCATGCTAGCTGCCCAAAGCATTTACGTCATAATAAGAACTAGAAAAGGAAGTGCCAATTTCTTGTGTTAGAATTGAAATGCTCATTTCTCACACCCCCACATCCAATGCTGACCCTAAGGCATTGCTTTTAAATTGGACATCTTCTGAAGATGCTAGTTCAAATTTTGTGCTTCTTCAGTGTTGGAAAATGTTCCGTTCTTGGGTGCTTGGAACAGTATGAGGTTGTTCATTCCCATGTTTCAATGTTTTACATTGCTCTACCTGGTACAGAGATACTTTTTAATGTTTTTTAATGGATGTATGCCAAAAGTGCTGTGATCTGATTAGTTATTATTAGTGTGTTAAGGCCTTTGTATGAAGGCCTTGTTTTTAGTTTCCATGTAACTGTGGTTCCCATGTTTTTCATGATGTCCTTGCCAACAATTAGTTTTATGAATTTTGTATGGCTCACTTTAGCGTTCGTGAATCCAAGTGAAGCTAAGGATTATGGGTGGGAAAGAGGAAGACATGAAATGGGTGGATGCAGAATGCGTGGGTTGCGAGGAGAGGGAGTATGTCCCCACTAGGATGTTTATAGAAAGCTCATGCTGCCCAAGCATTTTCTAAATTTAATGTGAAGAATCTGTTGTGTGAGAAAAGTGAGTCGTTTAGTAAAAATCTAATAGGAGTGTCGAGGCTGTCTTCTTAATTTATTTTGATTTGCCTAGTCATCAAGGTAGCCCATCCCATAGTCTCACACTTACCATGTTAGATGACATAGCCAGAAAATTACATGTGACTGAACACAGACCCTGAGCAAAGCCATCAAAGTTTTCAAGTTTGCACATCATAATATAGAGATAGCAAAGTTCTGCAAAAACTCTTTAAACATATGATTTTAAAGTTTATTTTTGCCTGAGTAAATAAGGAAGCATGGAGGGTATAGTTTATGGTGAAATAGGAGAGGATGCAGAATATTGCATTGCATATGCGTAACTTGAATCTGTGTATATAGGAGTTGGCTACTTTGCATGTTATTATGTGTGATTATAACTGACTGAAAGGTTTTTTTGGTGGTATTTCTAAAGGTTTCTTGCTTTGCAGGTCTAGATCTATAGTCTTTTGTAGGGTAGGTATTAGCTTCCCCTTTATTATGGTGGTGGGGGTGGGTGGGTGCCTAGGCTCTCTACTCGCTTCTCTCTTTTCCTGTTAGTTAGGAAAGAAAGCCGATATAAACCGCTCCATATTAGCAATTTGCCTCTGACTACTCTTCCTAGGCTGGTCAAACTATAGGATTCCCATTCACTTAGTCAACTTATTGGACAGATGGGTCAACCACCTGACCGAGAAGATAAGGTTCGTCACCAGAGTCCCGATATAAGGTTGAGTTTAAAAGCAAACCGAAGACAAAGCAACGAATGAAAGGAAGGGCTTGCTTTACAACCAGGGAACTTTTGCAGTGATCCAGTTTACATTGTAATATGAAGATGGTTTTTGAGTTCTTTTATATGCTGTTATACACACAGATAACTACAAAATGGTTAGGTTGGTGGTCTTAACACGAAAGAGGCAAAGAGCTAGATCAGATCGACTCTTTTAACTAAACTTGAACAATGCTGACTTTGTTACGTATGTAGATAGAATCTCACTCTAGCACACATTATGATATGTGATATAGGTATTGCATTTATTGCAATTTTTTTCTATTGATGCCAAAGAATATTGATATTACCTATGTTAGTTTGTTGTTTCGCTTGTCTTTAAGCTTTTAACAATAAATTTGACAATATTTTCTGTGTCCTTTTTTTTTGAGACAACTTTTCTGTGTCCTTCAATAACGGATCTTCACTTCTTCATATTGGGTGTTTGTATGGCCTGCTCTCTGTTTTTATTTCATGACGTTTACAGTCCTGATGTATTATGCTTCCTTTGTGCAGATTGCAACAACCTTTGACTTGTCTGATCAAAGCAAAGTGCCAAAGCTAATAGCGGAGAGTACATGGAACTACGAAATCTGATTTGCCCGCCCGAGGAGGCAGCTCCTTAAGAAGCACCCTTGTCCTTGTCACACTACTTGCTGTGTCGCACTGTGCAACTATATTTTTTTGGGTGCATCCTTATTTCTGTTCATTTTTGCGTTTGTCATCGATGTAGTTTTCATCGGTGATGCATTTACATTGGAAACAAACACCAAATTACCTTATATGCATATGATATGATTGAACGAAATCGCTCTGTGACAAGAATCCAGGAATGTTGCTTGCTTATTATCAGCTCACAGCCACATGTACTTTACATGGTTATAAGTGTTGTGCAGCTTCGCAGTAATTCTTAGCAACATTTTACTATTAGCAGGCCCGTACATTTTAAAGTTTGGAGTATATTGTGGGACTACCTCAGCCAAAATACATGATCTGAAATTCTGAATTGAACTAACCACGTGTTCACCCCCTGCTCGGCATGGGGGAAAGCATGGGACCGCATGCAGGATTTAGGCCCTTTTTGATGCCTTGTTTAGTTTTAATTGGAAAAGTTTGACCATCTTTAAAAGTGCTATGAAAAGGCTAAATAAATTATTAAAAAATATTTTTAAGATCATTGAGAAGAACCCTACAAATTCAGGAAAATTTATTTTCAAAAATTAAAGCCAATGGTCTATACGAAAATAATAAAAGTTGTAAACCCAATAAAAATTAAAACTAAACAAAACATTAAAGAGGGCTTTAATGTTGAAACAGTGGAAGGACATCCAAGAATACAACAACATCGCTTCACCGTTTCTGGGGGGTTATTGGTGGCCAAGATTAGATTTATATAACAGTTTTTGAACCTAAACATTTAGCCCAAGTAGGAGCGACCAATTACTCTCGATATATGTAACATTCTAAATTTTTTATTTAGGATGAAAGTCAAAAAATTTTAGAAAAAATTTCAGAAATTTCAAACTTTATTTGAAGCACTATTTTCTAAAAACAAGATAGTTTGAGTATTTTAAATAATTTATATTGGATTTCAAAACCCATATATGGATAAAATAAATAAAATAAAATCTATTGAGTTTTTTTACTATTTCCATTTTCAAAGTATTCACCTAATTTCGTTTATGCAAAATAGCTAATTTATATGTGATTTGAAATATTTGAATTTTCAATGTATAAAAGAAAGGGTCCTTATTTTGCAAATTCTCAAATATTTTCCAAATCTAAGATAAATTTATTTTTGAAAATAACATAAAACTAGGGAACTTCTTTTTAATATTTTCATTTTGAAATTATAAACCTAATTTGATTTTCACAAATACTTGTATTAATAAAAATAATTTTTAAGATTGAAACTATTTGAATATTTGAAGATCCTATATTGTTTAATTCGTATAATCTCACCCAAATTCAAAGATCACATATTTTTGAATTTGTAAAATCCTTAACGTTTAAACTTTCTCCCTCTCCTCTGCTTAGTATCTTTCCTCTTTAAACCTAATCTATCTTCCATGCGGGTCCCACCCATCATTATCTTCTTTCCTTTCTTCCTCTCCATCCTCTTTCCTTTCTTTGTTGGCACCAGTTCCGCATCGCTGCGATTCAGGCCTTGTTCTTTTCAAAGATCCTAAAACTATTTTTAAATTATTTTTTGGAAATCTTTAGACCTCTTTTTGAGTGTTCTTAAATTTGCTACAGTAATACGCCAACGCAACGATACGCTGAAAAGAACAAGGCCTCAATGGTGTGTCTAGATAAGGACGCCGCGTCATCACTAGCTCGCAACCATGTCAACCCCTTTGATTGTGCACCAATGCCCCCTCCACCTTCCATTTTCTCAGCTAACGAATCCGCATAAACTAGTTCAGGACGGAATAAGTACGTGTCAACTCTCTGTTTCCTTCTCACTACACATTCGAACCTGTCGCGCCTCTTTCTCTGCTGCACCTCTTTTCAAATTCTGGCTGTTTCTTTCCTAATGCACAACATGGAGACTCCCTAGAAAAATCCTCACCTCTGTGCCGATCCGCAGCCACCATCCATCAACTTCGTGTGGTCCGGCACTTCTTCCGCGTCCTTCCGCCGTCGTTTGCCGGCAAGCCCCTCACCGGAGCGCGATGAATTTCCAATATGAAGTGCTCACCGGGTGAGTGTTTCATACTCACATTCTCACCCTCTTGTGCGGGCTGCCTAATCCACAATGAAGAACCTACGAAGACGATAAGGCAATACTAGAGGAGGAGACCAGAATTGTGAATGACTACCGCGACACGCAGGATGCGATCTTCCGGTCTCTGCCATTGGATTTTCACTTGGAATTCATGTATTTTTTTTGTTATTTCCACCGTTGTAATAAGGTTTAGTTGTGCACTCTGTAATTTAGTCTTTTGGCTAATGATTCATCGCGTAAACTGTGAGTACCAACATATTGATCTAGGAACCGGTACGGATAATACAGGATGCCTGGTTGAGCTAGGTCAGGGCGTCATAATACATCGGTTAGTTTCTTTATTGCTGATCCGTCCGAAGTTCTGCTTCCAAAATACCCAAGGCCTCACCTTTAAGAAACAAAAAAGGATATGATACTGATCGAGGTAAACTACCATGCACATAGGCATCCTAGCTGCGTTCAGATTCATGAAGTAGCAGCAGTTTGCAGATGTTGTGAAACAATTCCCAAATGACTGGCAGGACGGGCATATACATCATGCAGGTCATATACAAATTAAGATATCAAAGAGCCATTCATGTGACATTGTTACCCAAAATCATTAGTTCACAAACATACACAATAGTCTATAAACTAGCCAAGCTCGAGCGAAAGGCTCAAGCCAAGTTCGGATCAACACTCGAGCTTAGGGACAGGCTCGAGCTCGGTTTGAACAAAGTTTGAATAGGTTTCAGCTCGGCTTGTCCAAGCTCGATAAGTTATAAATTCAACAAAAAAAAATGAAAAGCTTGTGCAGGCTTAAACAAAGCTCGAGTTCGGTTTCAAATATACATAGTAAAATATTAATTGATGAAGAAAAATATGAAACTTGAATAGATTTAATGAAGCTCAAGTACGTTCAGAGGAAGATCGAGCTAGAGTAGTAAAATATGATTTTATCTAGAATGTTGAGGTTTCCAACAAACTTGAGCAAGCTCTTGTCAAGCTTGAGCTTAGCTCGCTCAGGATTGTGAGCTTAAGGCCTTGTTTGTTTTAGATTAAATTAAATTAAATTAAATTAAATGAAAATTTGTTACTTTTGTATAGGCCAAATGTTGCAATATTTTGTAGTTATTTGTGTGGGATTTTAAATAATTCTTCTTAAAGTTTGTAAAATAACTTTTTCCTTATTTTTTTGAATTTTTTAAAACGTCTTTCGAGTGGGTCATAAATTTGCTAAAGTAAAACGTAACTCAACATTGATCTGAAACAAACAAGGCCTAAGATCAAGCTCAAGATCACGTCGTTTGAAGCTTGAGCCAAGCTTGAGTTGGGTCGAATTTGAACAGCCTGTGAGCTTGGAGGTTTTTTTGACAATCCTAATATACAATTCCTTAGATTCACAAGTCACAACTATTATCAGTTCTCCTGAAACTGAAACTCTGCCTGTAGTTCTCAGCTAATTCAAATAACCGAATGACATCCCTTGACGGAAATGCAGAAGTGTTATTGGCAGTCAAACAAACAGAAAACACACAGGATGGCAGGCAGTCATACAAAAGTTGTTCAATTTCACTTCATACAAAATTGCGTCATTTAATACACAATTCATAAAGAAATTACTTCACTTCATACTTGTGCTTGAATCCCCATTTATTCACAAAATTCAAACCTTAATGTCTTTGATTCAGAGGTACTATTTTACTACTTCAGAGAACTCTAAAACATCAAAATTGGATAAGGGAGAAAGTCCTTGGCAGCTCCGAACATGTCCTGACTCCCGGTGATGAGCCTGGGGAGAGGGGAACTACAGCTCAGGCTAGCAGGAATTGCCAGGTGGAGCAGGGTCAGCCAGAGGGGCTCAAGGGATATGTGCCTGCAAGCTTAGGGATGGGACTGGACCAACAGGGCGATCATGCGGCTATGTGGTGAGGGTCGTGCGTCCTGGGCACGGCGCGCCCTCCCACAGAATGGCGTGGCACGGCGGCCAACCAAACGGCCCCTAAAACATCAAAATTGGATAGGGGAGAAAGTCCTCCTGACTCCCGGTGATGTGGCTATGAAGGATGTCCTGACTCCCGGTGATGAGCCTCGGGAGAGGGGAACTACAGCTCAGGCCAGCAGGAATTGCCAGGTGGAGCAGGGTCAGCCAGAGGGGCTCAAGGGATATGTGCCTGCAAGCTTAGGGATGGGACTGGACCAACAGGGCGATCATGCGGCTATGTGGGGAGGGACAGACGGCTGATGCTCGTCGGATGCCCATCAGACCTCCCCTGACCCCAACATGAGGATGCAGCATGGGAGAGGCAAAAATGGGAAATGGAAAAAAAGGAAAAGGGGAGAATAAATCAAGATCTGCACCTCCCTTGATCCCAACATGAAGATTCAACATGGGAGAGGCAAAAATAGGAAATGCAAAAAAAAAAAGGAAAAGGAAAAGGTGCAGAATGAAATCAAGATCTGCACCTCCCTTGATCCCAACATGAAGATGCAACATGGGATAGGCACAAATAGGAAATGCAAAAAAAAAAAGGGAAAAGGTGCAGAATGAAATCAAGGTCTGCATCCAGGTCAGCATCAAAGAGATAAAACCTAACACACTTAATGTAACAACTGTGATGCGTAAGTATGACAGTGAACTTGGATATCACTTGTGTGTTCAATGGTTAGCCAACCTTTATTTGATTTCTTCAATTTAGAAATATTACTATCAAAACTTAAACAGAAGGCCTAGATCCATAGCACCTTAAAAAGATATATACCACTCCAACTAGAATGCACCAGCAGCAAAATATTCAAACCAATGCCCACAGATAGCAGAGGTAAAATAATTAATCAGATTCAAAATAACTTTAAAGAATCTAAGAATTACTAACCACAAAATATTTATGGTTCATCTTTTGTAAGGTATCACAGAAATCGATGTTCATGCAGATCAAATAGCTCAAACATAGAAACATTGCTGATGAACCACCACAAACGATATTAAATTACCAACATAGTCATTGATACAAAAGTGGCAGTCATCATTGACCAAAAGAAGACTAATGTATCGATACCAAACAGTTCAACTCATTAAGTAAACCATGAAAGAAGATAATTAACAAAAAGCGTATCTTCCAAAGGGAAGAGAACCCTTTATGCCCTTCAAGCAACAGTAGCTTCCTCAGTCTTCTCACCCTCACCACCAGCAACATCCGCATTATTATTGGCCTCTGCCTCTGCAGCCGCATCCATCTCCTCTGCAGTAGCATCGACATCATCCGCTGGCGGACGGACCTGCTCCTCCTCTGGAAGTGGCTCTTCAACATAATCATTCTCAAACGCATCCGAAGGCACCTCATAGATCCTCACCTGTGGCTTCGCTGGATCTTTCACAAGCACATACTTGCCCTCTTCAAACTTCATGCAGATATCCACAATTGACTTGACAATTCCCCACATGTTTGCAGTGTTGAGGTTGATCTGTGTAGCAAATTCCCTTGGTTTGTACCCCATCACAGTCAGTATGGAATGGTTGTAGTGGTCACGGGGGTGCACGCGTGACACATAACCCAACTTCATCATGTCGGCACCAGCAAGCAAAGCCTGAGCAGTCCAGCGAGCAAGTTTGTTGGCATTGTTCTTGAGCTCTGTAGCAAGGACAGCCCCACGCTGTGTCTCAAGCTTCTGCCGCCAGTCCACACCAGTAATTTTAGGATCAAACTCATTAAGCGCATTGAGGGTAAGGAACTGGCGACCACCGCCCAGATCAGCATTGACGGCATGCACTTCACAGCGAGCAACGAGGCTGATCTCGTCGTCCAGCTTCCAGCGGCGGTAGCGATAGCCAACAGATGCTGCCTCCTCACCCTCAGACGCAAATGGGTTAGGCTCATCAAAGGTGACCTTCTCGCCATCACGGAGAAGCACCTGCTGCGAGAAGTTCTGGTTGATGTAGGTGGCCTCAACAGCGAGCGAGTGAGCTGAGTTGATGTCCTCCTTGTTCTCAGGAAGCTGCTCCTGGGCAGTCTCATTGACAGAGAGCAGATCGAGCTGAGAGCCATCACGCTTGTCAAAGAAGAGCTTGTTGCCCACGCGTTGCACAACAATATCCCAGGAGTGGATGCTGCGTGGCGTGCACATAAGTGCAGCGAGGATGGCATCAGTGGCAAACACTGTGGCCTTGTCTTCCTCCGCGAGGCGCCGGATAACAGGGTCGTCGGTGGTGGTGACCTTGAAGAAGTTGCGGGACTTGAAACGCTCGAGACGGCGCGCAGCCTTGGGATTGACACGGTCATATGCACGGTCGTAGAACTCGACGGCGCCGCAGACGAGGAGGTCCTCGGGCTGGTCGGTGACGGAGAAGGAGAGCTTAGTAAAGTTGGCGAAGGGGATCTGCTCACGCATGGTCCAGTCAGGCTGGATGTCGACCGAGGGCTTGGACGAGGAGGATTGGTTGCCGCGGAAGCCGGCGTGGTGATGGGAGCGGTGGTTCTGGTAGTGGCGCTCGCGACGGGCACGCTCCTTCTCGGCCTCGCGGCGGCGAGCCTCGACCTCCTCGTCGCGGCGCTGCGGGAGCTGCGGGCGCTGGTTGAAGCGCCACTTGGGGCCGAAGCGGGGATGGCGCGGCGGCGGCTTGGCGTCGACAAGGCGGAACGAGGAGTCCTCGGCCCCGGCGGCGAGGGAGTCGTCGACGGAGGTGAAGTCGAAGACGGAGTCCCGTGAGGCGGCGGCGAGGGCCGCGGGGCCAGCCGGGTTGCGCGTCCAGTCGGCGATGCGGCCCAGCTTGTCGGAGCGGGAGAAGGGCGCGAAGGGGATGGAGGTCGTCGCGGCGGAGCCGCCAAGCGACGGCGGCGCAGCAGGGGTGTCAGGAGGGCCCCAGCCGTCGGGGTTGAAGGGGACGACGCCGACGTCGAAGCCCATGGTTGAAGAGGACGATGCCCACGTTGACGGACGCAGCCGTCGGGGAGGGGGAAGGACGGGAGTTCGCCGGAGGGCGGCCGGAGGATGGCGCCGCCACTCGGGAGGAGAGGAGAGGAGGTGCTAGGGTTGGGGAATGGGGAGGAAGAAGCGAAGTGCCAAGTAGTTTCATCCGGTGGGCTGGTGTGGTGTGTGCTCTGAGCTGTTTGTTGGGCCGTGGCCCGGACGGGAATCGAGATTACGGAGGTTAGGATTCCGGCGAAATTTTTCTTTCACATTTTTTAAAAACTTATAGGGCAGTGCTATACATCGGACGTCCAATCTTGAGCCAAAAAAATCGGACGCTTTCCGACATGCGAGTTTTGAAAGAAAAAAAACACTAACGTTGGTAGCATTGAAACAAGGAGGATATGTTTGGTGAAACACGATGAATCATTGATAAACATGACGAAACATGGTCCCAAAAAACAACAAAACATGGCATATTCTAGCATGTTTCAACATGTTTCTATCTGTTTTTCAAATAACAAATGCTACCTAGATCTAGATCTGTGGGATTATTGGAGAGAGAGAGAAGGAGGAGGAAGGAGACAGAGAGAAGTAGGGAACCACACCTCGCCGCCGGGAGCTCCTCCGTGCGACTTCCCGACGGCGACGATGAAGGTAGCGGCCGCTGCAGCCCACGGCAGGGGAGCCCGCAGCGGCGGCGCGTGTGGTGGCGAGTCCGCGGCGGCGGCGCCTTGCATTGACGAGCAAGACTGCCCCACCAACCGCGGAGGGGCGCGAGGTGGCAATCCCATGCAACGGCGGCGGCGCCAGCCCCCAGCGCGCGGTGCGCATGCTGGTGATCTCAGTCTGCCAGTTTTCCACGCCATCCAATGAGCAGTCCATCGGAACATCCGACGCGGATCGGAACATCCGATGGCCATCGGTACATCCGACGGGGTCGAAACATCTGATGCGGGATTAACTGCAGCAACGGCTACTTTTCAAGAATCTCTATTTAAAGCCTTCTCTAATACCTGCTAAAAGGTTACTCACTCTGATTACATTCTAATTTGAACCTAATTCATATTTTTCATCATCTCTCAAAGCTTTAGCCTTTGTCTCTCTCTCTTGTTCATCTTGTGAGATATAGATCTAGAGAGATCAAGGCACCCAAGTTCTCGACAAATTAGAGTTCAATTCTTGAGCACTTGGCAATTCTTATTTTGTTCATTGCATTTGTTACTCTTGGAGGCTTGAAGGGCTCCTAGACGGCTAGGTGTCGCCGGTGAGCTGCCGATCTTCGTGTGGTGTGCCTCCGGAGTTTGTGAAGATGCAAATCTACCTCCGAAAGAAAAAGGATTCAACTAGTGATCTCCGGTGAGTGTTGTGTGCTTCGCTGGGAGGGGATTAGGGTCTTGGTGATCCGTGCTTTGTGCCTTCCCTAACGGTGAGTAGGATCTCCCTTCAAAAATCCAAACATCGATAAACAAAAATCGCTGTGTTTTCATCTTGGTCTTGTTTAGTTGTTTTTACTATTGGTATTGACTTGTTCTGAATATTCTTGAATAGATCTAACCTTGGTTTTGCGAGAAATTAGTTTTTACTACAGATTTTTGACAGATCCAGAATACCCAGGATCGAAACATCCGACGCCGTCGGAACATTCGACCCAGATCAGAACATCCGACGCAGGGCTTACTGGACCAGGTCGGAACATCCGATATCCATCGGAACATCCGACCGACTAGTTACTGTTTGACTTTATTAATTCCGCAATTTTATTTTATTCGCCTATTCACCCCCCTCTAAGCGGCATAGCGATCCTTTCAGCGGTGCTACAGATCGGGCGTCCAATCTGGAGCCAAAAAAATCGGACGCTTTCCGACATGCGAGTTTTGGAAAAAAAAAAACACGACACTGACGTTGGTAGCATTGAAACAAGGAGAATATGTTCCGTGAAACACGATGAAACATTGATAGACATAACGAAACATGGCCCTAAAAAACAACAAAACATGGCATATTCTAGCATGTTTCAACATGTTTCTATCTGTTTTTCGAATAACAAATGCTGCCTAGATCTAGATCTGTGGGATTATTGGAGAGAGAGAGGAGGAGGAGGAAGGAGACCGAGAGGACAAGTAGAGAACCACACCTCGCCGTCGGGGGTTCCTCCGTGCGACTTCCCGACTGTGGCCGCCGCGACCCACGGTGACGATGAAGGTGGTGGCCGCCGCAGCCCACGGCAGGGGAGCCCGCAGCGGCGGCGCGCGCGGTGGCGAGTCCGCGGCGGCGGCGGCACCTTGCATTGACGAGCAAGGCTGCCCCACCACGCGGAGGGGCGGGCGGTGGCAAGCCCACGCAACTGCGGCGGCGCCAGCCCGCAGCGCGCGGTGCGCGTGCGAGGCGGAACGTATGATCTGCCCCGACTCCCGACATGAAGTAATTCTTGTAAAAAAAGAAGGCGTACGGGCGTTTTCGCCTGGAATACACATCTAAAAATACATACGGGTCCCATGCACCAACGTTGTCATGCAAAGCAGCAGCCGATTTTTGCTAATGACGCGACCATGCAAAGCACAACCGTTTAAGTGGGCTATGCAAAGCGCTAGGCGCGGTAGCCGTTTAGCGCTAATCATGTAGCAGCAGCGCTTTGTGGACGCGCAGGACGCGCACGTGCGTTGGGCACGCGGCGGGACGCGGACGCGTCCGATCGCGTCGGGCGGCCGATCACCAGCAATTCCGAAACTTATAGGACAAATGAATGCCATGCGCTGTGCCGTCAACCAAATAAATCATCCTTGCATAGGACGATCGATGCAGTGTAGACCTTAACGTCGTATGGATCGATACCAATCACCCATTAGTGAGAAGATCGTCCTGCATTAGGGCCACAAGCGTCCAAAATTGTTAAATATACGCATCGAAATTCATAGATTGCAAAAAATATAAAACAAAAAATTGGATTCAGGCATCATGGATTTGGCCAATTGTATTGAACCGGTTAACGTGGGTCCAACCCAAAGATCTAGAGGTTGAGCCGGATCCCTATTTCAAAGCAGGTTTAAGTCGACCCCTGCCTCAACACGGCCCATGGCTCAACCTAAAACCACCTAGCCTCTCTCGACCGGAATACAACCTACTCAGACCTCCTTCATGGACTCAAGGCCCACCCCCACAATCCACCAACAGCCTTCTCTTTACCTCCGTGACTTCGCTTGGCTTCCTAGGAACACGTCGCATGAACCCTACCTGTCGGTCACCCCCTTCCTTCTGCTGAACCATGCGGAGGTTGTCCCTTTTGTTGATGAGTATATTGACAAGATTTGGTGCTTAATGAATGTTTTGAATATGCTTGATTAGAGTTTGAGTTGGTTATATGTGATGTGCTACATGATGATTTGTTTGTCTATGTTGTTGCAGGACTTCGAGGTTAGGCTGTGGTGAGGCACGCCGAAGTCGAGTGAGGCTGAGGAGGTTAGATACTGTGGCGAGGCTGTGCTGAAGACGGGTGAGGCCACGACTGCCTAGATATTGTGGTGTGGTGATGCTGAAGATGGTTAAGGCCGAGTAGTAAATGTGATGGTATAGACAATGTACTGGAAAGGAGCTTTTGCACAGGTTTGATTGTGATGGATTTATGATTTTTGTTCACGTGGATTTGAGTCCTTGGTTTGGACTGAAGTAGGTGAGACTTGGGTTTGGTTCACGGGTTTGCCTTAGTTTGTTGGTTCGCAGGTAGACAGGTAGCATCAATGGTAGGGTTCGGTTGCTAGATCGGTCTAGGAGGTGCTCAAATGCGTAAGGGCAAGGTTGGTCCCGCTCGAGGACCTGTAGTACTCGGCGGATGCTTCAAGATGAAGGAAGCTTGTGGTTGGTGTTAAATGGTGGGATGGTAGTCGAAGCCTTCACCAGGTGTCGAGGTGGTTCAGCAGGGTGATCCGGACGCACTAGACGAGGTGGGAAGGTTCAAGGCCATGGACGCATGGCGATGGATACGCAGATACTTCAAGGCTAAGGGATCATAGAGACGGGCTTCGCTTCAAGATATGTGCATGAGAGAAACCCAGGGTTAGTAGGCTTTTCGGTTTGGCTCAGGGCACAACCCATGTGAGGCGAAGTGATATATAAGGTGAGATGGTTGAGGCTTATGTGCTAAGCCTTCCACCATCACGTGAACCATGGAGAGGGATGTGAGGGGGTAGGGGGAGAGCCCCCTCCCTGTGTGTGCCTCATGTGAGGCTCTGCCCTCAAGAGGAGTGGTCGTAAAAATCCTCCAAAATTTAGAAAAAATATTATAGAAATATTTCCTCCAATACCTGTGTTTTCTTTCTTTATCCTCTAATTGTGTGAGTGTGAATAGATTATAGTGAAAATAAATTTGAAAAAGAAAAAAGGAAAAGGAAAAGAGAGAGAGAGAGAGAGAGAGAGAGAGAGAGAGAGAGGTATAAGGGGTGGCTAGGGTTCCCCACAGTCATCGCCCCTATCTCTTGCTTAGCCACCGGCGCTAGGGCACGTCACTCACTACAGGAAAACGTAGTGTTTTCGTCGACCGATAGTAATTTCGTCGGCCCAGTAAAATTGATGAAATTAAGACAACAATTTTGCCGGTTTCCTAAAACCGATGAAAATACATCAATAATTTCGTTAGTTGGAAAAAGCCGACAAAATTAAGGTGACGCCACATCGCACAACAGTGGGTGATGACATGGCAGTATTTTCGTCGGTCATCATGCCAGTAGCACCATCTGTTCTACCTCATAAAGTAATTCGTTGCTAGATGTTGCCTGCTTTGTTCAATTAAATCAAATTTGCAACATCTGTTCTCTGAATCGTCACTTTATTTTATTGAATCGAGGGCATTTTCATGTTGATATTTTCCACAAGAGCAAGTGATAGGTCTTCCTCTGTCAATAGTTCTTTATTGTTAGTCTGGTGTAGCAAGTGATGTCCCATTGTTTATTGATTAGGTTCAAGCTGAATATATCTTTAACATAGGTTTTATGCCAAGCAGTTGTTTTGTGTACATAGATTCACCAGTGAGAAATAACAGTTGAATCTTTTATGTCCACTTACAGGAACTCTGATATTGCTACTAGGCAAAAGTATGTGAATTTGGTTAAATCGGTCAAGAACTTTGGTGTCACGGCACACATATTTTCTTCGATGCACGTCTCTGATGATCGTGAGTATACCACCAGTATTTCATAATACACTCATAACTTCTCATTTACACTGCAATCAACACAAATATTGAATTGCAGTAAACCATAATACTGTTGGAAATTAATGTTACATTTCATCTCACCATTCTTGAATCAAGAAGAAAAATATAACATTAATTCCACTCTATTCCTTGTTTAGAATTGCATTTCACCCAATATCTAAACTTTTTACAGAGTTAGCACAGTTGACAGGAGTAGTAGCTATACTTCGTTTTCTCTTGCCTGATTTGGATGACATCGAGATGTCACTACACTCCTCCAACCCTTCAGAGCCGCTTTACATTTTTTATGGTGATATGTGACATATTATTGGTATCGTGTATATGCCCTTGATTTGATATAGGTAGCATGTAATTTTGGAGAGTTCAAATTACTTTTAAGACATCCTATGTGTACTAAAAACTAATAAGCTTGATTAGCTTTGTCATTTATGGCTGAATCTAACTATTTTATGGGAGCTGAATATGACTTTAATGAGATTTATGTGATTTTTTAAAAATTTTCTATGATTTTTAAATGAATTATACAACACCCTTTTTTAAAACAAATTGTAATTTCATCGGCTAAAGCCGACGAAATTATTGAGACGCTTGATTTCATCGGTTTTGGCCGACGAAATTGATTGCCACATCAGGCCCATGTGCCACCTCCCGCTTTCTTCGACTGACGTGGCAGGTAATTTCGTCAACCCGACGTGGCCGACGAAATTGCCTGCCACATCACCACTAGGACGGGATCGAGGTCCATCAGGAATTTTATTTTGTCAGTTCGTAAAACCAACGAGTATATAATAACTTCGTTGACAACCGAAAAAAATATGTTTATTTTCGTCTAGCACATTTCGTCGGCAAACCGATGAAATTAGGTTAAATTCGTCTATTTTGCCCCTATTTTTGTTGGTTTTTGGCCGACGAAATTAAGACGGATTCCTGTAGTGACTGGTCGGCCACGACAAGAGAGAGAGGAGAGAGATAGAGAGAAAAATGGGTGCCACAGTTCCTTGCACTACTAGAGAACGGGCCTTCCATACCGGCACGTCAGTCCCGGTTATTTACAAACCCGGATTGATAGTGGCATCAATCCCGATTCACAGCTACTAGGCCAAAAGCACGATTTTTCATCCACATTAGTCCCGGTTTATGTCACAAACCGGGATAGAAAAGCGTTTTGGCAGACGGGTACATGCCAGCTGGCACGAACATAAATTAGTCCCGGTTCGTAACACGAACCGGGATTGAAGGTAAGCTTCAGTCCCGGTTCGTGTTACGAACCGGGACTAAAGCCTCGTTTCAGCATAGTTCAAAAGGAATGCATATCCTAGTCTAGTAAATACGCGTGGCTCGGTGGGTTGGTTAGAAGGGTGAGTGTAAAGTCTCGTGGTGACAGGAGGTTCGAGTCTTGAGTTCGCCATATTTTTTTAGATATTTTCTACACCGTGCTAACGTTTGTAGGCCTGTGACCTTCAGTCTCTAAAAGTTGTCCCGGTTTGGCAACCGGGACTAAACCCAGTTGCCAACCGGGACTAAAGGCCCTTTCCCTTGTAGTGTTGTGTGGCATCCTATGCCATGAAATTTTTTTTCCCACGACAAGGGTGGCGCGGGCCCTGGGTGGCGCGGCAAGGCGGCCTCGTGGCGGCAACGTGCCAGCGAAGACAAGGCGGCGCACGCAGTGTGCGGCCTTGCGGCTGTACGGGGGCAGGATGACGCCTTTGGGCGGTGATGCGGTGGCTTTCGTACTACGTGCTCCAACCACGTTGTGGTGGGGCGTAGCGACAAAACGTTTGTGGTGGCTGGCAGGGCGGCATCGACTGCCTAGAAAATTTTATGCTTTATTTCTGCATATTTAAATAAGCATATGCACTCATGTTCATGTATTTTTTTCTTCTACAATATGATTATTCTTATTTCTTGCGTTAGATTCGTTTGTTGTCAACCCTACTGAGTATGCTGATCAAGGCAAGTCCATGTTAACTAATGTTGCAACTCCCATGTTTACCAATGTTTCTATTAGATTGATAAATTGCATGCTATATTAAAAATAAAATGATAATTGTCTTAGGGTGTTAGTTAATAACCTAATTAATAGTTAAACTTAGTATAACCATACCTTTGTCACCTTAGTATTATTATTTAATTATTCTTGTTGCTATACTTGTTTAGTTTATTTAAAACTTGCTTAGGATTGCCATTAGTCAAATATTCCTTTGTAGTGTTGATATTACCTCAATAAATGATTTATTGATGCAAATACTCTTTTTATGATAGTTGGGGCTATCATGGGCAAATGGCTAGAGCAAGGTAGGTGTTACCCGGGATTCCCAAATGGTTTCCAAACCTGAGTTGTGTGGATGGCTACAAGAGGGCGCAACGTCGCATGAGATTTGGGCCCAATGTGAGAGCCACCCAAGATAAAAGACTTTGTCACCTAGGAGCTCGCGCTACAGCTTGCTTGTGGTATTATGTTTCATTTATATTGGAGTTGAACTTATATTTCATGTTTTCGCTGTTTTAAGCATGCGTGCCTATCTATTTGTAATAGGTGTCACGTTGGCATGCGCATTATGATATGATGAGTAATGACTTCAATGATGGCATTTGATCCATCGATCTGGAATCTGCGTGTACTAGCTTACTTGATCCACGAACTAGTACAGCTAAGACATCGAAGGGAACCGACTCCATTTTTGGGTCCCGACATAAATCAACAAACATCACACAAGTACGGTTTAGAAAGCTTGATCAAGATTGCAGGCAAATTTATTCTTTCCTAGCAATGAAGTGCAGACATGCGCCACGCGTAGGCCTGCTAATGGGTTTAAACCCAACCCATATCCACCACACTCCATTTTAATAAAACTATTTTTTTCTACCCACCGCACCTCATTTTTATTTGAACCCACCCCACCCACCCCATCCCATTTCTTATATAAACTCAAACCAATCCAACTAACACCTCTCATATGGGTTCAACCCCATTTCTCAACCCATGTGAACCCATTTCTCAACCCAATTTTATATAAAGATTAGATTTTATAAAGAAAAACACCTTAGTTTTTTTCTTAAACCTCGTGTTCACACTATAAAAAATCATTGAAATTGTTTGAATTTTTATCACGATTCTATACATCTGGATGCAACTTTGTGTAGATTCATATGGCAAACAGAACAAATGGGGCCCACATGTAAGATTTAGTGCTTTTAGATAAAGTTGGTATGTCCAAAGGTCTGCCGGGTTTCGGGCTGGACTTGAAAAAGCCAGTTCCGCGGGGCTAGGTCGAGCCCGGTCCGATCTGACATCTCTAGATCAAAGCCCAAGCGGTCAAGTCGGCCTGGTGTACTACTTAGATTGGCCCGGCTCGGGCTGCCCATGGCTAGGTCTATTATAAAACAGTTTAGTTTTTTTTAAAAACCTCGCGTTCACACCATAAAAAATTATCAATTGTCTGATATTTTTTGCTATAGCTCTATACATCCAAATGCAACTTTGTGCAAACTGACAGGTCAAACTTAAAAGGTTACGCCCACATGTAAATATTTAGGATATATTATAGAACCCATATGAATTCATTCAATACAAATCCATGGATTGAACTCATTTGAACCCAAGCCTTTTCAACCCCACCCCACCCCACCCCAACCCATTTCAATTTAAAACCCACCCCACCCCGACCCATTAGCAACATCAACACCATTTCCACCCATTCAAAACAACCCATTATAAAACCCAACCCATTCCACCTCAACCCATTAGCACCCCTAGGACTCACGCGTCAAGGGCGTGTAGACATTGCTGGTATATAGATACAAGATGAATGAAGAGAGAGTGTGAGAGGGAAGTGGAGGACGCCGGCAACCGGCAAGCGACGATGGCACGGCTGCCCAGATTGCCGGAGCTTCCACGGACAGGCGCATTGCCCAGACCGATCAGACACACCGGGCTAGAACCCGCCTTCCGTCCGCGTCACCTTGCCCAGCCGCAAGCTTAAGCGTTTGTCCTTGCAACTAAGGGGCCATCAGCCTTAAGTACTTCCTCGCTACCAGCTCTCGGCAGAATGCCTTCTAACAGACTTTTTAAGGCTAAGCAACTGATCGCCCAAAGTTTTAGACAAAACGTTCTGTTGAAAGTGGGTGCTTTTTCCTTAGGCGTCTGGTACTTCAACCCTTATGGCCTCTTGCAAACCGACCTTAAACATTGCGTGGCGAGAGCTTAGCTTCAGGAAGTGGTCTAGACGCCGGTGCCGTCGTTGGCGCATTGCCCAGACCGATCAGACATACCAGGCTAGAACCCGCCTTCCGTCCGCGTCACCTCG
Source organism: Raddia distichophylla (assembly GCA_005191435.1). NCBI lineage: Eukaryota > Viridiplantae > Streptophyta > Magnoliopsida > Poales > Poaceae > Raddia > Raddia distichophylla. Next base: position 1,614,411 of record SPJY01031394.1, read on the forward strand.
CCCAGCCGCAAGCTTAAGCGTTTGTCCTTGCAACTAAGGGGCCATCATCCTTAAATACTTTTTCGCTACCAATTTTCGACATAATGTTTTCTAACAGACTTTTCGAGGCGAAAAAGAACAGATGCCCACAGGGAGACAGAACTGAACTTATCTTTATATTGCAGATGGCTTTGTACATCGCAGCCCCCCGAGGCGAGCGGGGAAGGAAGAAAACCTCGCTGCTCGGCTCCAAAAGGAAGGCCCAAAAAGCTCCTGAACCAGCTGCCTACGGGTAGAACTTCCTCAGCTGCTCGACATTCCATGTGTTCGCCAATTCGCGACCGTTCTCGAATACGAGCCTGACTGAGCCTAGGCGGGAGACTGAGACCACCTTGAAGGGGCCCTCCCATAGGGAAGACAGCTTGTTGCGGCCCGCCTGCACCTGAACTCTGCGCAGAACAAGGTCGCCCGCTGCCAGTGTTCTCTCACACACCCGCCTTGATTGATAGCGGCGCAGTGCCTGCTGATATCTGGCGGCCCGAATCGCCGCTCTATCTCTGATCTCCTCCAGGAGATTTACTTCATCCTGACGCCGGTCAGGGTCTCCGCCTTCGCTGAACGCCGCCACCCTTAGGGATCCGAAGGTGAGCTCCGACGGGAGCACTGTTTCAGAGCCGTACACCAGGAAGAAGGGAGTCTCGCCAGTGGCTCTGTTAGGAGTTGTCCGTAGCGCCCAAAGCACCGTGGGGACTTCTTCCGCCCAGCGCTTGCCACGCTTTTCCAGACGGTCGAACGCCCTCGTCTTGAGTCCTCTGAGCACTTCTGCATTTGCTCGCTCCACTTGCCCATTGCTCTTCGGATGCGCAACAGAGGCGAAGCACAGCTTAGTGCCCAGCTCCTCACACCAATCTTGGAAAGCAGCACTTTTGAACTGAGCGCCGTTGTCGGTGATGATCCTGCTGGCGACGCCGAACCGAACGAAGATGCTTTTCATGAACTTGATGGCCGCAGCAGATGTGATCGCCTGGACTGGAGAGGCTTCAACCCACTTGGTGAACTTGTCGACGGTGACGAACAGATGCGTGTAGCCCCCGGTCGCCCGCGGGAACGGGCCCAGGATGTCCAGCCCCCAGACCGCGAACGGCCAGGAGAGCGGAATGGTTTGCAGCGCCTGGGCCGGTCGGTGGATCTGCTTAGCATGAAATTGACACGCTTCGCATCTCCTCACCAGCTCGAAGGCATCCTGGAGGGCAGTAGGCCAATAGAAGCCGTGGCGGAAAGCTTTCCCAACCAACGCCCGGCTCCCCGAATGGCTCCCGCACACGCCTCCATGGATCTCAGAGAGAATTGCACTCCCCGCTTCCCGAGTGACGCACTTCAGTAGAACTCCATTTGCACCCTGGCGATAAAGGTCCCCACCTACCAGGGCGTA
>SPJY01031394.1:1629330-1769526 GCA_005191435.1 Raddia distichophylla
ATAACTTTATATAGAACACATAATAAAAAGATATACAAGAGAGAGAGAGAGAGAGAGAGAGAGAGAGAGAGAGAGAGAGAGAGAATACCCAAATATAGGTAACTAGGGACTCGTAAACAATCTTGTCTTTTCACTATAATAACCTCATTTCTACAGTAATAAGACCAGCTACAATAAAAATATAGAGCCACTGTTAAGCATGTCCAATCGAACAATCAATTTAGACACGTATATGTACAATGCATATACAAGACTTTGTCTACATTATTTTTTGTATCGCGTAGATAACACTAAAGACATGAAACAATGTCATGGAGTATTTTTTTTTGGGCTTGTAGACACCTACTCTACATTCTACACAACATATATTAATTGTTTCTAGTCTATAAGACAAGTTAATTGTCTATATTTCTGTAATCCAAACCATCGTATAGATTGTGAATCTGAACTATTGTACATGTTTTTAGGTTAGCTCTTAGTTAATCTATTACATGATTACATCTACTTTGGATCTTGGACGACGGATCAGTGTCCACGACGATCAGCTCCATTTGTCTTAGGTCTAGTTCTTTTCAGCTTAACAGCTTAATGGCTTAACAGCTTAACGACTTATCTACGTTTTGAAAACACATATGATTTGAGTTTTTCGAGTTCGTTTTTTCGCTGTTTTGAAGGTGGGTCCTAACGCTTTTAAAAGCAAGTCAAACGAAATGTATCCGAATCTCGAGACTACCTTGAGAAGCTCTCAGTCATTTAAGCCGTTCAGTCATTCAGATCAGCTCAAAAGAACAGGGCCTTACTTCCTTCGGTCAGTGAAAACATAACATTTTAGACAACTTCGATCACTAATTACCAATACAATTTATATTTAATATGCAAAAAATGATATTATATAAGTTCTTTTCGAGAGAATATATATGTATGACTTTCAAATGCACAATCTAAATAGTTCAAAAGAAATTAATAGATGAAGTTTTAAAACTTTGATTTTGGGCAGAGAAATAATATTTTTAGGGGGTATGCTTATATGAATATTCAGGCCATATGCATATGGAAGCATGAGAAGATTGATCGGATGACGACTCACGGCTCATGAGAGCACACTCCAGAAGCAACACGGTACACGGGGGACAAGGAGACACGGGAGGCACACTCCAAGCAGCAGTGATACTAGCTTGGTCCCAGGGCCTCGTCTGCATGCTAATCTCGTCGCTATCGATCCATCCCCTGATCATTATATCCATCGGAACATCCATCGCTGCATGCAAGATTAGGGCGACTTTCAGGTCCATTATCGCCATCGGTTCTTCTTTCTTCTTCTTTGTTGGCCCACGCGGATGGTTGATCACGGACTAATCACTAAGATTCTGTTTTTTGGCCGAACTAAACGGCGAACAGCTAAAACAATTAAAATTTTTGAAAGTTTCTTGAGCTAGTCTTAGCATTCGGATCCGTTTCATTTGACTTATCTTTTAAAGCGTTTGGACCCACCTTTGAGACAACGAAAAAACGGGCTCAAAAACCCAAAACATGTCTTTTCAACATAGATAAGTTGTTAAGCTATTAGGCTAAAAAAACATAGCCTAGTATATTAGACAAGATCACACCATTATTAAACGACTCGAATATCATCTTAGGGACCACAACTTTTTCCGATTAAATTTTTTAGCAGCTTTCGGCTCAATAAGCAAGACCCTTGTCGCTTTTTTTCTCCTGCGTATATATAAAAAGAGAAGCCTTGTGACTTTTGACGCGGAGAAGCCAATTGAAACTGAAGTTGGAGCCTATTTGGTTGATGACTAAGACTGTCCACTTGCCACGTCTTATATTAGATAATTTTGACCAAGTTAGATGCATGTTTGTTTCGAAGTGTGGCAAGATTCTTTTTTTTCTCAGTGCACCTATATGTAAGTAGCTCGTAGAAGTGGGACAAAATTCTCTGAAACTTATTAAGGTGTGACCATAATTTTTATGACCTATAGTTAGGCAAATACGAAAAATGAGTAAGAATAACTTGACCACCTTGTGCTCGAACAAGCAGGTTATAAATTCGTCTGCATTTTCAATTAACTCTCGAGCGGCTGTTCAGGCCCATAGACTTGTCGTGGGCACGGCCCATCATCGGGTACATTTCGGGAGGCCTGTCGATGCGTCGGTCGTCTCGTCTAGCTCGCAGACCGCGGTACATGCTGATGCCGATGCGATGCATGAAGCGTCGGTGCATGTCTCTCTGGCCCTGGCTGCATGTGTACATCAGGGCACGAGCACAACTCCCTGTCGCTGCTTCCCCATCCTGTGAGGCTGTGAGAGCATCTCCAATGAAGCCACATCAGCTGGCTATAAGGGCTCCACATCAGTTTTTTACTTATGTGGAGAAGAGAACGAGAGGAGAGAGATAGAGACTAACTCTTAACCAAGAGATAGTCTCTAGCGGTTTACAAGGTGGACACATACTATTACATGTGGACCCAAATTAATTTTAGAGACAACACTATAGTTAGCACCATTGAAGATATTGTCTATATGCTATCTCTTAGTGCCATGCCATTTTCTTATAGCTAGCACCATTGTAAATGCTCTGACTAGTACGACATCTACCGTCGTCCGAAGCACTATTTGACGTAGCTATAGGGATGTAACTTACTAGCAAAGTAAACGGGCCAGTGGCCCGTCGACACCGAACTTGCACAAAAAAAAAACGTTCGTACCGAGCAGCGTACAGGCGCGGGCACGAGCGAACTACACGCGAGCAGGATGAGCAGCGTCCACGAGCGAGCGCGCACAGCCGGGCGCGAGCGACCATGCAGGGCCTGTGTACGCGAACGGGCGTACAACGCGGGCGCGATCGATACGTGAGCGCGCGTACATGAAAAATACGTGCAAAAATGGGCCGAGCCTGGGATTCGATCCGCGCTCGCCGGACTGAAAGGTAGCCTAGCTAGCCAACCCATCGATGCGCCCACCTCGTTCTAAAACGAACGAACATTTTTCTTTTAAAAGTTAAACCAGTATGGACGGTTGGATGTTGGCCGACGAGACGATCGGACGGCCGACGATCCTTCGGCGACGTGGACGCACGAGCGTGCGGCCTGTTAGGGGCTTTGTAATATAGAATAGATTAAGTGGGCGCTGGTTATTTGTTATTAGCCCATGAAAATCATTGAATGGCCTCTCACATATTTATCATTCTATTCAACATATAATTAAAAGTTTAAAACAAGAGTCAACGCACCATGTTAATCCTAAAATATTAGAAATTCCCAAGTTAATCGAAAGTGTCTACATCATCTTTTTTATGGGACCGAATTATAACGGATTAGATTAAAAAATAGTACAAATAAGAGCCAGATTTTTAAAAGACGTTCATATCAGCTACAAAAAAAATTACATAAATTCAGAATTAAAAAATAGAAATAAGAGTTTGTGTAAGATGAAAAGAAAGCGTTCGCATTGGGTATCAGCTACAATAAAAAATAAAAAATGCATAAATTTGAAATAAGAAATAATAGAAATAAGCGTCTATACCACATTGACACAAATCTAGTTGTGCAAATGTGCACGACACCATGCTCGTTATTATAATGAAAGAAACCAACATTAGCTGAAGCCCGCCTAACCGACTCATGACCACTTAGTTTGCGTAAGATTCTGGCTCATATTAAAGATGAACATATTGTTTCTCCTCTTCTCTGGTCCCCGGCTTATGTGCATGTTTCTTCTCTTCCTAATCCTTACAACTCACGTGGACGCCACGAGGTTGGCTCCTTTTAGTCCTCTTTGGCCACGACTGCTCCCTACGACCTCATCTTGGCTAGCATGTCACCTCCTTCTCGACCCGACCCTGCTTCTGCTTGCATACCTAGACGTCGTCACAACGAGGAGGAAGCTCCAGCATGTGGTGAGCTTCAGCAACACAGCAGTGATGAGGGCAGAGCTTCAAAACAGACTCAACGCAGTACGTGGTGACCAATGTTCTAATAACAAAATTTATCTTCGATTAATGCTCGATTTATCCATGATTAACCAATTTTCTAATATCGAAATTTATCTTCGATTAATGCTCAGTTCATCCATATGATCGATACTGTGGCAGTGCAATTTTGAATGTAACGCCCCAAATATTAGTCTCCTAATCATTAATTCAGCCTGACTAATCTTGACTTATATGCCCCAAATATTGGCTATTTAGTGGACGACGGTCCATTTTGGTCGTATGCATGCTAGGGTTACGAGTAGCGCCACGCAGCTACCACCCCATCTTTGTGTGCATGGAGGGAGGGAGGCATAGACGACCACATCCATTGTAGACAGGAGAGCGCTTAGCATTGTTGCCGTCTATAGTCCTCCCCGCCACCATCCGCTCCACTTCTCCATGCCATGCCATCATGGCAATCTCTCGAAAATGTGTAGATATACAAAGAAGATCTAGCATCATTATATCAAGTTGAGGAATTTATAAGGGGCATTTGACCACGACTAATGCCTCCCTGTAATGTTTGAGTTCACCTGTTAATGTCTGATACAACTGACTAATCCATTATCCCCACCTTGGACAATCGTAAGGCAATATTTGGAACCTTGGTGGTGACATAGAATGAGTGTGCAACAGTGCAAAACGTGCATAGAGCTTTAGGGCAACGACGGTGCATGACAAGTTCTTCTTATAAATCTTTGTGTTGGGATGAGATCTTTGTGTTGGGATGAGCATCAGGCACTCCAACATGGTAGCGTGGGACAGAGACAAAACTTAGGTCATGGTCATGATAGCTGATTTGGGGTATTTGTGTTGCTATACAAGTTTGTTATAGTTAGATTTGAATAAGGCTCTTTTTTTTGACTTAATAGCTTAACGATCTATGACATATGCTTTTGGGTTTTTAAACCCATTATTTTGTTGTCTCGAAAGTGGGTTCTAACGTTTTAAGAAGCAAGTTAAACGAAATGGATCCGAATATCGAGACTATCTCGATAACCTTTTAAAATTAAATCATTTTAACTTTTATGCTGTTCAATCGTTTAAATCAGTAAAAATAAAAGACATAACATTAGTGATTATATATGTAATGTAATTCTTTCGAGTCCAAGCTACTTTACCGATGATCGACGCTGGCTCATAATTTGTCCTCTTCTTTCTTATAAAAAAATAATTTGTCCTCCTCCTCGAGCAAACAACTGCTATTCCATTAACCATTTTCACCGCGAACTCGATCGGCTGGAGTCGCATTGAGCGTTTGCTCGTCTTCGGAGCTCCCCAGGGCGAAAAGCCCAAAAGCCACTTCCGCTGCTCGTACTGCTACACTCCCTCGTCACCACCACCCCGCGCAACATCTCGGACGTCACGAGCCCCGACGCAACAGCGCAGCATCTCCTCGACGCGACTCCCGACGTGAGATCGCTCCCGCGGCCGGCGCCCCTCCTCCCCCGCGCGCGCGCACGAGCGAGGGCACCCCCTCGCCCCGGAGCTAGGGTTTCCGATCCCGCCGGCCGCGTCGGTGGAGCCCATGCCGGCGCCCGCCCCCGCCCCCGCGCCGGCCCGGATCCGGGCGGCCTGACGCGGATCCGGTGGGGAGCGGCGGGCCCCTCCGCCGGCGGCCATGGCGTCGTCGCCGGTCAAGTTCTTCTCGGTCTTCCTCGCCGTCTCCGTCGTCGGATGGGTCGTCTTCACGTAAGCCGCCCTCTCCACCGCTGGAGCCAATTGGAGTTGGGTGCTAGTGCTACCCCGCGGAGATGGTTTTTGGGCCTCCCGGGTGGGGGAATTGGGGCATAGGGATCCGGCATTCCGGTTCTAGCAGCGCGAGGCCACCGGTTGCTTAGTGATGTGCTGCTCGTCGGCAGTAGTGTTTCGTTCGAGCTGTGTGATCACTACCACTACTCTTCTAGCGGCAGCAGGAGGCAGCAGCAGCAGCAGCGTCTTGTGGTGTTTGGTTTGGTTCGGAGCTGTTCGTGGAATGCTTTTGGGGTTTTACGTTGGCAAGCTCGAGTGTTTTTGGGTGTCATTTGTTGGGAGCAGCAGGAGTTGCTGCGTAAGATCTCAGTGAGATGGGTGCAGCATGAGTTGCTGTGCAAGATCTTAGTGAGATCGGTGGTGCCCATGACATTTTAATTGAGTTTTTTTAATGGTAGCTTTGAGCGTTTGTGGGGGTCCCTGGAAATCTCATTTGATCGTCTGGTTGCGTAGTGAGAGCAAGACCTTACCCCCAGTTACTTTTTTTCTTGGCTTCATATGAGATTCTCTGGGTAAATTTGAGTTTTGTATGCTTACAGTGATTTATATTGATATATATTTACAAGATTCAATGTGCTGACCATGGTCCATGGCTATACTTAGTCTCACATCCCCAGTTTCCTCAGTTGCCCCAGTTTCTTAGTGATGGAAACATTTTAAAATTCTAACTGATTCAGTTCACATTCTACATAGTAGATGCTATTATGATATGAAGCCCCCAAAGCATGGCTAAATTTGTAGCGGTACATCTGAGACTATTCTTGTTGGTTGGGGTTTTATATTCTTTACTTCATTTTGGCTGTTCAAGTCTAGCATATGGTCTATGGATTTAGCACCGGCCTCACACAAAATATTCGTTCAAGGACAAAGGGAGAGAAATATGCCATAAATAACTATCCTTTTCTAGCTTTTAAGATCATGTCATGCTAATGAAAACTAAACAATATCTCCGTACTTAAATATTTTGTTGTTTTGCTTTATAAATTTCTGTTTCAAAGTGTCTATGCAGCATTGATCTGTTTTTACATCCTTCGCAGATTTGCAGCAAGATTGTTAGCTTGGTTCTTGAGCCGTATACTGTTTGCTTCTGTTGGGTTTCGGGTTGCTGGGTTCAATTGTTTGCGTGATGTAACAATAAAGTTCAGTAAGGTTTGTTGCTCATCCCATGCTGCGAAGTTGCTTGATCTTACAAGTTCATGATTGTCTGCCATTTGTCCTGTTTGTTCATTTTAATTTGGAACATTATGTGTCGGCGTCTTCTACTTCATTTCTTCTTGCATGCAATCCAGTGCTATTCCTACTCTGTTGATACCGTCAACTGCCATGATCTGTAGAACTGTTCAATCACCTATCATCATTATCTAATGCTTCCTTTCCACATTTGTGCTGTGAATAATAAAAAAAGTTCTGCTGCATTGTGGCTCGGTTTTTATGGTGATTTGACTTGCTGATAATGTCAACACAGATTAAGTAATGAGACTGCTTTACCAATTTACTCTAAACTAGGAGTTCCATGCATAAAACAATGTCAACGAGATGAAGAAGATAGATGCTTTTTGTTATTTTGAAATTGTAGATTATTTATGTCACAACTCTTTTTTGCAGTTTTGCTAACAATGCCAATTGCTGCGTAACTGATGTTTAGTATTTTTAAGTTGGAGAAATTTGCTATAATATCTTTTCTATTATGAAATATTTATGTGCTTAAAAGTTCAAATCATTTTAAAAGTGTTGAATAATTTGTGTTATATATTTATATTTATGTTTCTCTGGAATATTTATACCTCGCTTGCTAATAAATTTGTTCCCATTGCCCCTTTTCTTCAGGGTTCACTTGAATCTGTTTCAATTGGTGAAATAAAATTAAGTTTCCGCAAGTCACTGGTCAAACTAAGCTTTGGTGTCATCTCCAAGGACCCAAAGCTACAGTTGCTAATAAATGATCTTGAAATTGTAACCCGGCCATCTTCACAAAGCAAAAAGGTAATCAAGTCGGCAAAGCCGCGCTCCACGGGAAAAGGGAAATGGTTGGTAACATCAAGCGTGGCTAGACTTTTATCAGTTTCTGTGACAGATCTGATGATCAAGGTAGCCTTTTTTGTCTTCATAATTTCTTATCATCCAAAACCACTAGCTTCTAATTCCTATACCACATCATTATGTTGGTGTGCTTAAATTTTGTTGATGAAATGTCCATTTGTTGCTCTAGTTTGTTTGCACTTTCAATTTGGTTCTCTGCATTCAAAACGTGTAAATTAGCCCCATTTTCCTTCAAATTTAGTTTAGATTTGTAATGTTATTCCAAGGAAGAGAAACATTTAATTTGTTACTAGAACTCGGAGTTGCCTAGTTTTATGAGGATTTACATGCAGTGTGAATCTTAATCTTTTTTTTCTATGATATTTATTATTGGTGATCTGTCCTCTGTATGTAAAACTCTTAACCTGAAAAGCATCTCGGCTAAAGGCATCACCCAATTATAGAGATGTGCTGGATTACCTTTTTGTTTTTGCTGATCAGAACCACCTTGCATTTGCAATGACGCATTTTCTTGAATGTGTACTGGTCCATGCTGCTACTTATCATTATCATTATTTGATGACAATGATGTAGGTACCAAATGGTGCTGTTGACATCAAAGAGCTAAAGTTGGATACATTTAAAATTGCTGGACCTCATCATATTCTTGGCGTCAAGTTGCATCTTTTACCTTTGAATGTACACTTTGGAGATTTGGGTTTGACTTCTGATCTGATGGGCAGCTGTAGTCATCTTGATGCTTTCCATTCTGAGCAAATTTCTCTAGTTAATTCAGAGAAAATTTTGGCTCCATTCGTCTGTGAAGATTTGTTGGTTACTTGTGACTTTGGTCATGAAAAGTGAGTTATTTTGCTCTTGGTAAATGTATATATTTGGGTGCGCCTGATGCTACTGATATTTTAGATAAACATTTCAGTATAAAACATGTAAATCGCTACTTCTTGAATTAGTTTCAGTTGTTTAATTATTTATCCGTTCAAAGCAGTCAGGAGATTCTGTCCAAGCTGGAGATTACAAACAAGAGATAAAATTGTGTTATCAGTTTCCTAAGAAATATTTCTTATCATCTTTAGAGGTTTCAATAGTATTTGACTTTTCATGTTTTTCATTTACAAATTGTTAGTTTTTGTCAGGGAGAGAGGTGTCAAAATTGTTAACCTTGATTTGAAATGTGGCGACGTTACTGCAAACATTGATGAAAGGCTCTTTCACAAGAAGCATAAAAAACCAGAGAGTAACAATGGCCCTGAGAATGCTGGAGATGCTAACCTGGGTTCTGCACCAAAACAGTTATCAAAAAGCAAATCCATCCTGCCAGCATTGAAGAAACAAATGCTTACATTTCCGGATAAGGTTTGTTAGCACTGAGCTTTTACAGCGTGGATACTTTATTGATCAGTGTGATCAACTTTTAATTCATTTTCTGCATAAATTTAATTTTGAATGTGCTTGCTACCTTTGTGCTTCATTGCCTCTTTTAGATATAATTTGTAGGCCCACTGTGGTCTCAACACAAACACAATGTTTCTTTTATTTCTAACACTTCTCCAATCTTGTTGCATAGCTAGTATCTGAGAGTGTTATAAAGATTTTTTTTATTAAACTCAGTGCCTAACATTTGCAGTATAAGTAATATGTCATCAGGAGAAAGGAGCGCTCGGAAACATTAACATCTTAGTAGTTTTAACTGTTCATCGAGCACTATTACCTGCATTTGATGCAAACCACTTTACGTTAGATGTCCATGCAGTTTTTGCCTTTTGTATTGTGCGTGCTACTTTTAAATTGCTGGAATTCCTGCCTGTTTGGATAGTTATTCTTGACACTTGTTGATCAATATTGTCGATGACCTTTTTTTTGAATCCGCAACAAATTGGATTTTGCCATGTTTCTCATTGCACGAGTGACTAGGAACAATACATGGTTCCAGAACTAAATGCGCACCATACTTTATAGTTCAATTGGTAACAATTGGTAATTTAGCAAGCATGCAAAGGCACATTTGTCTAACTTCTCTTTTGTCAAATTAAGTGCTTGGATTGATATACCAAATCTTGATGCGCATGTTTAGCTGATGTTTTGAAGGTTCAAGCGAAGACTAGGTAGGGGGCCCTTAATTTTGTCTATTGTCAGCAAAATATGTTGGGTCGAGCGGTCTATATTTGTTTGTCTATTATGATTTTTTTTGACAACTCCTGTTTGCATCTGATGTTCTCCAACCTGAGAAACTAAAATTCACAATCCTTCTGTTGGCAAATGAAAATAATTGAATGAATTATCCTTTAGGCAGCTGAAGATTATATATATTTTGTACCTACTTCTGTTATTTCTCAAATAGTTTTTTGGCTGTGCCTGAAAAGTATTGCTAAATATTGTATTTGTTCTTTGGAAGGTTAGCTTCAGTGTGCCAAAGCTTGATGTGAAGTTCACACACCTGGGTGAAGGGCTTAGTGTTGATAACAATGTTATGGGGATCCACTTTACTAGTTCAAAGTCCCTGCCACAGGATGATTTAGAGGAAGCTACACCACACTTTGACATCCAAATTGATCTTAGTGAAATTCATGTAAATCCTTGTCACTTTTCTTAAACATTTGCTATAATTATCAGTAGCTATTCCTCAATCAGCATTGTTTACTTTGTTGCCTTTCAGCTAGTAAGGGAAGGCTCTAGCTCTCTACTGGAAGTTCTTAAAGTTGCTGCAGTGGCCTCTTTGGATATCCCTTTGGACGTAAGCATCCTCCTACTTTTGTTGGTTGATATTTGCAACCACCTTTTAGAGTTTTAAAATATAAATTATTGCTTTCTTTCAGCCATTTCTTCCAATCAGAGCTGAGATCGATGCCAAGCTTGGTGGTACACAATGCAATCTTATGTTATGCAGATTGATGCCATGGATGCGACTTCATTCTTCAAAAGCCAAAGGAATGAAGCTTTCTGAGGGAAGCTCTCGCCAAGAAATTTCTCAAACCAAGGAAATCAAAGCAATTATGTGGACCTGCACTGTCTCTGCCCCAGAAATGACTGTTATGCTTTATAGTCCTAATGGATTGGTACTGTACCATGTAAGTTCTCTCAATTCAACATAGTAGTATGTCCTGTTCTATTTATCGAAAGTAGTGTGGGAGTCAGCATATCCAGACATTAGTTTTATGTAGATGACTTTTGTAATCAGTGGGTTATAAACAATATTTCTTTGTTCAAGCACTGAATGCTGCTGGTGTTGACTATCAGGAATCACACTGTAGTAAAAAAATCATAGCGGCAAAAGTTTACATACTAATGATGCATGCATGTATGTGCTGATGCCTAGTTCATTTTAGATACTTGTATTGGTGTTGACTATCAGGAATCAACCATACTGAAGTAAAAAATTCATAGTTGCAAAAGTTTATATACTGATGATGCGTGCATGTAGGTGTTGATGTCTAGTTCATTTTTTAGATACTTGTATTGGAAGACTGCAATGGAAAATGTAGGTCGATGTGTGTACGTGCAGGCTATTTTGGGAATTGTGGATGATGGACCATTAACATATATAGTCTAGTTACCAGTTTCTTTTTATCTTTTACTTTATTTCTCTTAATGTCATATAGTATTATCGCAATAGGATGCTAGGACCTTTTATCTATCATTTGCAAAAGTAATTTCCTGGTATTAAGGTATCGCACATTCTGTTAGCCTTTATTGACGAGTCTCAGGCATTAATGTCCTTTTGACTTGATATGAACCTTTCACTTTGCAGGGCTGTTCCCAGTCATCACATTTATTTGCAAATAACATTGCAAGCAAGGGGATTCAGATACACACAGAATTTGGTGAATTGCTGGTGCACATGGAAGATGAATACAGAGAATTCTTAAAGGAAAATATGTTTGGTGTTGATACTTACTCTGGTTCTCTAATGCACATTGCTCGGGTGAGCCTTGATTGGGGATACAGGGAAATTGAGGTCCAAGACGTGGTAGAAACTAGTAGACTTGCTCTTGTATTTTCCATCGATATCAGTGGCATAGGAGTAAAATTTGGTTTCAAGCATTTGGAGTCTCTTGTGCTCAATTTGATATCTTTTAGGACTCTATTTAAGAATCTTCCATCCTCTCATGAGCGGGCTAAAGAAAAGAATTTGGAGCACGAAGGAAAAAAGAAAACGAAAGGTGTGGAAATATTGAAATTAAGCCTGCAGAAATTCTCTGTTACTTACAGTGATGATGTTAATATAGTAAACATGCCAGTTGCTGATCCAAAGCGTGTGAACTATGGCTCTCAAGGTGGGCAAGTAATTGTTAGTGTGTCTGCTGATGGTACACCACGTAGGGCAAGTATAACTTCTGAACTACCAGGCAGTGGCCGCAACCTGAGATTCTCTGCATCTTTAGTTATCTCTCACCTCTCTCTGTGTGTAGACAAGGAGAAAAAGTCAACACAAGCTGAATTGGAACGGGTGAAGACAATCTACGAGGAGGATCATAGCTTTGGCGTCAAAGTGACTTTATTAGATATGCAGAATGCTAAAATCGTTCGCCGATCTGGTGGCCTCTCAGATGTTTCTATATGTTCCCTATTTAGTGCAACAGACATTAATCTCAGATGGGAGCCTGATGCTCATTTAGCAATATTTGAGACCTTGATCCGCTTTAAGTATTTCCTACATCATAGTAAGTTCCAGAGTTCTGAGAAGCTGGTCAATCCTGAAGTTGGCAATATCAAAGAGAATGAGCACGACAAAATAACTGCTGGTTCAGTTAAATCTCAGAAGCCTGACAAAAAAGGGTCAATTTTTGCTGTTGATGTGGAGGTATTGAGAATATCTGCTGGCCTTGCAGATGGTGTTGAAGCAAACATGCATGTACAATCTATCTTTACTGAAAATGCCAAGATAGGTGTACTGTCCGAGGGCCTTTCTCTTAGTCTTAATGGTGCCAGAGTTCTAAAGAGCACGCGCATACAGATCTCCTGTATTCCTTTTGGAACTGGAAGTTTGCTTGATGCAAAGGCTGGTCTGTCAACCAAAAGAGATTGGGTTGTTCAGGGGTTAGATGTCCATATTTTTATGCCATACAGATTGCCGTTGCGTGCCATAGAGGATGCTGTTGAAGATATGATTCGTGCCCTAAAACTTGTCTCTGCTGCGAAAAAATGCATACTCTTTCCCGATGAAAGAGAGAATTCAAAAAAGGTTAAGCCTGGGTCTACTGGTTTTGGATCTGTAAAGTTCGTGTTACGTAAACTGACAGCAGAAATAGAGGAGGAGCCCATACAGGGTTGGCTCGATGAACATTACCATCTAATGAAGAACAAAGCTTGTGAATTGGGAGTTAGGTTAAAATTTCTTGATGAGGCTATATCAGGAAGTGTAGATACTACCCATTGCAGCTCTGAGAGGAAAGTTCTATATGATGGATTTGAGGTTGACATGCGTGACAGTGCAGCTATTCAAAGGTTGCGGGATGAAATCCATAAGCAAGCATATCGATCGTATTATAAGGCTTGTCAGAAAATGGTGTTTGCTGAAGGGTCAGGAGCGTGTTCAGAAGGTTTTCAAGCTGGATTCAAACCAAGTTCACGGAGAGCTTCCCTTCTCTCGCTTTCTGCTTCTGAGCTGGATGTTACGTTGACCAGGATAGGTGGTGGAGATATTGAAATGGTTGAATTTATAAAGGGAGTTGACCCTGTTTGTCAGGAGAAAGACATACCATTTTCTCGTCTATACGGGAGTGATATTTCTCTCCTTGCAGGGTCCTTGGTCATACAATTGAGGGACTATACCTCTCCTCTCTTTAATGCAATTAGCGGGAAATGTCAAGGCCGTGTTGTGTTTGCCCAGCAGGTCAGGTCCATCAAATTCTTTTTTGTATTGCGTATGTGTATACCAATTTTTTTCCCGTGCTTACAGCTTGTTACCTCATATATGAAGGGTGAAGCTTTATACTTGGTTTGACTGCTTTCAATGTATGGGGGACACTTTTAGCCAGTATTGATGTCAGTTTACAATAAGATATATACAAAATATTGTGTAACAAACAAAAAGTTCAGAATACTAGTGGAAAGACAAATCCTGGACCTAGATGTCTTACTTCTTGTGAGGGTACAGAAAATTCCAAATGGTTTGCTAACTCAAATTCAATGCAATTTCAATAAAAAAACCAGTTCTTGGTTGTTGCCGGTCGCAATGGAACTGGAAATTTTAGTTTGAGGTTTAAACATTTTAACATGAATTAAATAAAAAGTCAGAAAGCTTTAGATCTGGCCCCCTTTTGGGATTTGTTGGGACTGGCTGGCTAACCAGTGGGATTTTGAACCCCTGACAGTAAATTGGATTATCTCTGGATTTGCTGTTTCTTTTCTACTGCTATATTATCTGTTTGAAGACTTCTGCTGTGCATGCTGACACTTGACACTGGAGTGGCTTCTATATTGTGATCTAATAGGCCTGATGAAACCTGTTTACAGTGATAATTGATCCACTCTATTTATTTTATTATTATTGCAGTGTTATCTTTGTTTGGTTCTTCGTGAGCATTTGGCAATAGACTCGTCTAAGAAATCTTTGACTGTAGAAACTCTGTTTATTTTATTGTGCAATATTTCACATTTAAGAACTTGTATGGCTGAGATAATTCATCACATTAGGTCCATTCCTTCTAGGCTACTGATTTGTAATGACAGCTGGGAATGAAGATTGATGATGTGACTGAAATTCTGGTTTTTATACAAACTGAGCTCACTGTTGATAGCTTGAACTCCACAAATGCCTGCAAAATAGTAGTTTGTTTGATGTTTGGATTTGTCTCTTCTCTCTTCACAATTTTTTAATCTCATCGTGTTTACTTGCAGGCAACATGTTTTCAACCCCAAATACACCAAGACGTATATATTGGAAGATGGCACAAGGTCACGATGCTACGTTCTGCCAGCGGCACCACACCAGCAATGAAAATGTACTCAAATTTACCAATTTATTTCCATAGGGGGGAGATTTCTTTTGGAGTTGGTTATGAGCCATCTTTTGCTGATATAAGTTATGCATTTCAAGTAGCCCTTCGGAAAGTTAATCTTAGTACCAGAGATAGAAATTCTGGTCCAGCAAGCCAACCACCTAAAAGGGAGCGCAGCTTGCCATGGTGGGATGATGTGAGATACTACATTCATGGAAAGATAGTTTTGTATTTTAACGAAACCACTTGGAAGTTCCTAGCAACAACCAATCCTTATGAGAAGGTAGACAGACTCCAAATTGTTTCTGATTACATGGAGATCCAGCAAACGGATGGGCATGTGGATATTTCTGCTAAGGAATTCAGGATGTATATCAGCAGTTTAGAGAGTATGATGAAGAATTGCAGCTTAAAAGTTCCATCTGGTGTGCCCAGACGTTTTATATATGCTCCTTTGTTCTCCCTTAATGTGATTATTGATTGGCAGTGTGAATCTGGCAGTCCATTGAATCATTATTTGCATGCTCTCCCTAATGAGGGTGAGCCAAGGAAGAAAGTTTATGATCCATTTCGATCCACTTATCTCTCTCTCAGGTGGAACTTCTCCCTTAGACCTTTGCAAATACAATGTGATAATGGCGTATCATCTTCCTATTATGGAAACAGTTCCCTGTTATGTGGAACTCTCTCTAGTAATTGCTCCAAAATGGCTGATGTTGAATTCCCCACCATGAACCTGGGAGCCCATGATCTTGCTTGGGTTTTCAAATGGTGGAGTTTAAATTATAGCCCCCCTCATAAACTACGTTCTTTCTCTAGATGGCCTCGCTATAAAGTTCCTCGAGCTGCTAGATCTGGTAACCTCTCACTGGACAAAGTTTTGGTTGAGTTTTTTTTCCGGGTTGATGCTACTCCCTGTTGCATAAGACATGCAACTTTAACTGAGGATGATCCCGCAAGTGGTTTGACCTTTAAAATGTCTAGTTTGAAGTATGAGTTGTGTTACAGTCGAGGAAAACAGAAATACACATTTGATTGTAAGCGTGAAACTCTGGATCTTGTTTATCGTGGTCTTGACCTTTACAGGCCAGAGGTTTATCTGATGCGAGATTATAACTTGACTTCAGCTGAAAATGTATCCAAATTGAAGACTGCTAGCCAGCAGTCACTGGGCAAAGTTGCGAGCGACAAATGTAACATGGGCAATTTCCAAGAAAAACATGAGGATGGCTTCCTCTTGTCTTCCGATTATTTCACAATAAGAAGACAGGCTCCTAAGGCAGATCCTGCAAGACTTATGGAATGGCAGGATGCTGGTAGGAATCTTGAGATAACATATGTTAGGTCTGAGTTCGAGAATGGTAGTGAAAGTGATCATACTCTATCTGAGCCTAGTGATGATGATGATGGTTTCAATGTGGTGCTGGCAGACAACTGCCAACGGGTATTCGTCTACGGTCTTAGGCTTTTATGGACTATTGAGAACAGAGATGCAGTTTGGTCATGGGTCGGTGGAATCTCCAAAGCATTTGAACCTCCTAAACCATCTCCTTCACGGCAATATGCACAAAGAAAGATGATCGAGGAAAGGCAGAATAGTGAGGGCTCTAGATTAACTCAAGGTGAGGGATCTAGATTAACTCAAGGTGAGGGCTCTAGATTAACTCAAGATGATTCCTCTTCTATCCATGTTGGTACTCCTTCGGTGCAACATGTCGATGCCCTGGGCTCGACATCCCCATTACATAGTAAAGCCAATCGCTCTGCTGATATGGCAGGTATGCTTATCTTTAATAGATATATCGTACCATGTTAAGAGTTGCTTGTGTCATTTATTTTGCTTGTTCACTTGAGTCAGTTGAAAGCTAGAAGCTATTGAAATTATTTGAAATTTACAGTCTGGATTACATGAGTTTATCTTATCAATATTGCAGTGAAGCATGGTATTTTTGATGATCCAGATAAAGGAGGGAATCTCCATTTTATGGTTAATGTTATTAAACCCCAGTTCAACCTACACTCTGAAGAAGCCAATGTAAGTAAATTTGAACGAATGTATTTTTTTCTTTTATTATCCGTTGATTATTGTTTCATGTAGTTAATGATAAAGAATGATATGTATGTCATTGGCATTTCACTTTAGAGCATGGTTATATTCCCTAATTCTGAATTGGTGCACATTCTCTGAACATTAAAACCATCTTGATCGGCTGCAAGCTTGAATTTTTTCCTTCTCATGTTTAGCATGATGGGTGCTTTTTTGGTTATTTAATTTGCTGATATGGCGGGCGGGGGTGGTATGAGTATGAGATGAAAGCAGAAATTTGAAATTAGTGAGGTAGGGCCGTAGGGACATATGACCACAGAAGGTTGTATTTTCAATTTTTCATCTGCCTCACATCAATCCATGCCTCATCAGCAAACTTAGTCATTAACACGTGCGTTACAACTCAAGCGACATGCACATTCAAGTTTTGGGACCTGTCAAGGTGATTTTGAAGTTTAGCGTCCTAAGTAGTACCGATGCTGAATTTTGCGGTTTGCCTTGCACTTTTTGTCTTGATGCTATGTTAGTTTTTGTCTCCACACTTTTTTTACTTTATCCTATGTTCTCCATTGGCCATTCCATTCATATATGTGCATCTTTGGAAAACTATTGATTGTATATGCTCAATTGCTCATTGGTGGCTCCATGTAGTTAAGTAGTTTTACGTTATAATTTCTTTTTTTTGTTCCAACAATAATACCAGAACAACAAAGTCCAGTGGCTGGTATAAAGCGAGAAAAAAGGAGGAAATTTCACAATATGCCACTGAACACCACTCGCTGTGAGGCAATGTGACACCACTACACCAGTGTTTTATTATGAGGATTTGAAGCTACGTGGCATATAATGAATTTCCTAGAAAAAGAGATTATTTACAGTATGTTCATGTTTTAGTAGCTAGGTAGAGTGGGATGAGAATTGGGCTGGCTGGGCACGGTTTGCGTGGTTGCTACTACCCACGGAGCATATCTGAGCTGTAGAACCCACACTGTACCCATACTCTAGCCTTACCATGGGTATGGTAGCGTACCCATGCCTGTACCCTCTGTGTACCTGAAACCCATGGCGTTTCTTTCCAATTCTGCCAGCTCAGTAGACACCAGTACAATACATGACAGATGCAGTGCACCACGTCCAGTTCTTGCATTCTTGCCATATGACCAAAGAGGAAATTTGCTCTGTAATTGAAAGAAGCTTAGGCTGCTAAATGGCATTACCATCACCATTGTCATGATTTATGAAATAACGGCATTGCAATGGAGACATAAAATTTTTCTTATAGAAAATTTATGACACAAATATCATCTTCTAATTTCTTTGTCCCCCAGTTTCCGGTTCGTCATTGACGTGAGTCCCTCTACTGCTGATACGAGGCTCTGTTGCTGCTGCCATATCATTCATTGCATCCTCTGTTGACCTCAAAAAAATGATGGCAAAAATGTTATTTTCTTCACTGAAAAGTTATGGACTGTATGTGATGGTGGTTCTATGATTTTTTTCATTTAATTTCACTTCAAAGTTAGTGTGTTAACTTTCTCGAAATGAAATGAAAAGTGAAGGAATTCTCATGACTGATCCAGAAATTCCTGAATATAAATCCAAACTGAAGGTGTTGTAAAATTGGTGTCTATGCATCAGGCTCATGTAGATAATGTTTTTGTTACAATATGTATATAGCTTTCTGATATGGAATTAAAACTATTTGTGATATATACCAGGGTAGGTTTCTACTTGCTGCAGCCAGTGGCCGCGTGTTGGCTCGTTCATTTCATTCAGTTGTTCATGTTGGGAAAGAAATCCTTGAGCAAGCTCTAGGGACGAGTAGTCTGCACATTCCTGAGTCACAACCTGAAATGACCTGGAAAAAGGCTGATCTCTCAGTTATTCTTGAAGATGTTCAAGCTCATGTCGCACCGACTGATGTTGACCCTGGTGCTGGTCTACAGTGGCTTCCTCGGATTCTAGGTAGCTCTGAGAAATTGAAGCGCACGGGGGCCTTGTTAGAGAGAGTTTTTATGCCTTGTCAGATGTACTTCCGTTACACTAGACACAAGGGTGGAACCGCAGACTTGAAGGTAAAGCTAACAAGATGTTCAAGCGCACATTCCAATCCATGATATATTCAATAGTATACATGCCATTGAGCCAATCCTTTCGACAGGCTTTAGTCTAGAAAACTAAACTAATGATTCTTTTTTCTTCTGATGGCTAAATAATATTGCATTGTATGCCCCAGGTTAAACCATTAAAGGAGTTACGTTTTAATTCTCCAAACATTACCGCAACAATGACTTCACGCCAGTTTCAAGTTATGTTGGATGTGCTCAGCAATCTCCTGTTCGCGAGACTTCCCAAGTGAGGATTATTTTGAAATCATGAACACCCCCTTCCGTTCATAATAGCAGGATATTATTAATAATATTAAAGTCCTATTCATAGCATAATATTAAAGCTACCGTGCTTGAAACCCTTGCAACCATCGACATCTTCCACTGCTTCTGCCCATAGGAGGAGCAATCTGAACTCCCAAGGATAGGCATGTCGCAAATTTGGCTGTCAACAAGTCGAAGTTGACCTCGCTGTTCTGCTCAGCCAGAGCTTGTGCAGATCTGCTCTACCCGCCATTGCCAGCGCTGCCCTGCCTGCAGGGCTGCTGATAAAACCGGTGGAATGAGAAAATGGAACCATGGTGACGATACCACTAGGAAGGTTCTATAGTGGCGATGCATGCATGGCGTGGCTTGCGGCAATGCACTAGATGATAGTGATGACTTGGCAATGAGTCCCTTGCAAAGGAGAGTGCCACGAGCATGATATGCCGCAAGAAGCAAATAGATTCGATAGCGAGGGCGTTGAATGGCCACAGAGCTAATCATGGTGGAGTGAGGCCATGGTGAAAGTCGAGCCAAGTCACACATTTTTCGAGCTTTCTGGTTTAAACTACCACTAATTGATTCTATATCATTTCAGTTGTAATTTAGAAGTAATTTTATAACCCCTCTGGTCGTAGATATTGCTTTAGATATCCACATGGTCTTCAAATGCACCTTTTGAACAACTTTATTAAATGTGGTAAAATTATAATATTATAGAAATTTTTTGTATGAATCTACAAATATAGTTTTGAGATATCCATTCTAATTATTCGTAGCTAATTTGCACATACTCCAAACGACAAGTATTTGGGACCGAAGGAAGTAATTGAGCTGAGCCAAAGTGCAAACAAAATTTATTCAAAACAACTTGGTTTACTATTGGATCAATTAACAAGTGTATTTGAAGCAATTTTGAATTGGGCCCACAAGCTCAGAAATTAGCTTTTTTTAACCCTGCCGGCTTGATGGGAGCACACATGGAGGGCTGGAGGTGATGCCACAGCCATCTTGGCTCAAATTGATGATGGGCGATGGTGGAGGGGTGTGGTTGATGCTCTGGGTGCAATTCATGATCCTTAAATAAGTATATGTTTGCATCCTATGGTTGAAGGTCTTAACACTACATATGCCAAAATTAAAATTGTTTTGCACTTGGTGCCCATTTAAGGCTAAGTTTTTTGCACGCATATTAGACATTTATTGGTTGATATGTCCTGAAGATGACAAAGGTATCTTTCATCATTCTCTTATTGTTTATAGGATTTGGTCCTTTACAATGCCTAACATTCTCTCGTTTAGATAATTAGATGTATCTGAAAATTCATCCTCCATTCCTTATATATCTTCCTGGTACAGGCCTCGAAAAAACAGTCTCCAATATCCTTCGGATGATGAAGATGTTGAAGAAGAGGCTGATGAGGTGGTTCCTGATGGAGTAGAAGAGGTGGAGCTTGCAAAAATTAACCTTGAACAGAGGGAAAGGGAGAGGAAGTTGCTGCTTGATGATATAAGGTCACTCACAGGAACTGGTGCTAACCGTGTCGATCACTGTCTTTCTGCTGAAAAGGATGATTGCTTATGGATGATCAGCAGTGGAAAAACTTTACTGGTAAACATTTAAGTTTGTATGGCCTGCATCTAGATGAATGTTTTTAAAGCAAAATCATGGTGTTCAGTGAATTACTTTGAGCATTTGTTTCTACAACAGTGTTTGTAAAGTTTATGATATTAATAATCATAAAAGTTGAAATAAAGATTGGTACATACCTAGAGACTTAGCCTTAGATAGAGGCGCATGTAAATTAACAATCCACGGGTCTAAACCATGACCTAGCTAACTTTTCACCCTCTTTGGCTCTTTTTATATATATGTATATAAAAAAATTGGTGACTTTGTTGGGTTCCATTTCTAGCCTATTCCAACTTGTTTGAGACCTAAAGACTTTGTTGTTGTTGTTGTATTATAATCATAAAAGTACCTTTGACCAAAAATGTAGTCATATTATTTTCATGTGAACTACTAGTGACTACACAAAACCCCTAGCATTGTTCTTTTTTTATGATGGGAATAATGTGCATCGTATAAACAAGAAGTGTAGGGAATGCCATTCATACATGTTGTCATACTCTATTAATGTTTTTTTTTAATCAAGTATTTGCCCCTCTTGTGATAAATATATTGGATTGAAATATCATCTATTTTTTGCCATCCTGGTGAATTTTGCTTGGGTTTGTATCAGCTTCCACATAAAAGAGTGAAACCTGCCTTGGAGTTTAGAATAATTTCCAGAATGCTTGATTGATATAATGATGTAACCAGGTTGAAGGACTGAAGAGAGACCTTTTGAACCTTCAGAAATCTAGAAAATCTGCATCTTCTGCATTAAGGAAAGCACTGCAGAAAGCTGCACAATTGCGCTTGATGGAGAAAGAAAAGAACAAAACCCCTTCTTGTGCCATGCGAATTTCTATGAAAATTAGCAAGGTTGTATGGAGCATGCTTGCAGATGGAAACACTTTTGCTGAAGCTGAGATCAGTGATATGGTATGTATTCAACATTTCATCGTTTGGTGGAATTTCTTTTTTTTGCTTATTTTTATGTGGACCGTAGCATGTGCCTACTTCAACATTTTAGATTTCTTCAAGTTTACCTTTTCTTTTGGCTATCATTGATGTTTCATCATTTGAGGAGGTTGAGCATGCCTCTAGACCTAGTGATTTAGAATACCTTTAATTGAATTAACTATTTAAAAGGAAGGTATTAAATATTAATGTGTACCAGAACTATCTAGGGCAGCCAGTCTCGTACCCCTGTGAGGCGCCTCCTGGGAGGCTCCGAAGGCGACCAAGCCTCATCGTAGAAACCCCTCATCGGCCCTCACCTCGCCGTCGGCACCGCCTCTGGGTATGGCGACGGTGGCGGGGACGCCTCTCCTCTCTCCCTTCCCCCTTCTTCCTCCCTTGCGTCAACTCGGTGGTGCTCGGCGGCGGGACAACTCGTGTGGGCGGCGGTTTGGCAGGTTCTGTTTAAGTCGGTCGGAATTGGCGTAGGGGCAGCCGAATCCGAAGTCGGTGTGCTTAGATCCGGCGCAGCGGCGCCTGGCACCATTGCATTGCACTCGGGGTTCGGCTCATGTCGGCAAGGCGCCTCCATGCCATTCCACGATGGCGCGGTGACCAACGTCTTAGTCTTGGGGCAAGGTGCTCCCGTCGCCGTCGTCGGCGACAACACCCTGCCCGGTGGTAGCGCGGGCTGCCGCACCTCGTGGCCTTGCCCATCACGGCTTTGTGGTGGCAGTGGCTTGAATCTGCGTCGGCCAGCGGTTCTAGCAGTGAGGCTCTAGGTTGGGGCTACTCCGGGCAAAAGCCCTGCTCGACGTCTGTGTGGGATGGTGATGGTGTCGTCGTCCGGTGTCGCTCCCCTCCTTGGAGGCATAATAGTGGTGCCCACCACCCCTGGAGCATCTTCACGTGATGGTGGTGGTTTGATCATCTCTTCCTTACTGAAGGCGTCACCTGACTTCCATTCTCCTTTGGTTTGGAAGCCGCATGGGCACTGTTAGATTGTTGAGCAACCCACGGTGGCGGCAGCCCTTCAGCTGTGCATCCCACATGGACACATGGTGGTGGTGGTGGTCCTAGCCCGTTGGTCTTAGCCTACTTGTTGTGGAGGTTCTTTGGCTAAGCTTCCTGCACGGCAGTGACGTTTGTTGTGCATCCCGCGAATCGCTAGGAACTTGGAAGTCCAAGCATCCTATGCGACTACGGTGAGATTAAACCTTATGTCTCGGCCTTACATCTTGTGCGGCAATCGTGATCGATGTTTTTTGGCCGTCCAAGAGTGCCCATGGCATGGTTGGCTGTCTTGGCGACGTTTTCAGGCCATGCATCCCTCAAGGTGGTCGTGTTCTAGTCCACGTGTCGCCCCTAGTTCGTCAGCCATGTATCCCTCGTGGTGGTGGCGATTCACGTCGCACACCCCACAAGGCGGTGGCGGCTGGGTTGGCTCAAGGTGGCTAGTTTACTTGTTATGCATCCCTCATGGCGATGGGCATTGTTTTAAAATCGACCGACTAGTCGCGATTAGTCGTCGGCTAGTCGGCAAGTCGTAATTTTGAGTCAGGTCGAGGTCTCCGACCCGACTTGATCTCCTAGTCGCGCGACCGGACGGCTAGTCGGCGGCTAGCCACGACTAGTCAAGGGTGTTGGGTCGCTCGACTTGAGTTCATGTGCAGCAAAAATTTTGGACCCGCAATAAAAGCCAAGGGTGGCCACGCGAGCGGCAGATTTTGGCGCACTCCCGCGCTGCCGCCGCCTCCAGCCTCCCCCATCCTCCTCGAAACCTAGCCGACTCATGGCGCCGCCGCCGCCACTGCACATGTACCTTCCCCTCTGGTCCTCCCCCTCCTTCCTCGCCCTATCTCCCTATCTTCTTTCTGGAGACGGTGGACGGGTGGATTTAGATCTGTGGCTATGTGGTCTATGCCCTTCCTCTCTTTGTTCTGCTCTGCTATGCTTGTTCCTGCTCTGCTTCTTGTGCCCTTCTTGTATGTTGATGTTGTGGTGTTGCCTGCTCTGCTTCTCAGTTCTTAACTTCTTCCTACTGCCAATCAATCTGCCATGCTCTGTTCTTGCTACTGCCAATCTACCATGCTCTGCTAGTCTGCTACTCTGCTGTAGCAAATGAAGGGCTCCATGGCCGACAAACCACAATTTGCCGCACAACTCCAGGTTCTAATCCTATTATATATGCCTCTCTGTAATTCTACCTTCAATAGCTGCAGTTCGTGTGCCAATTTGCATTGAAAATATGCTATATATTTATATAATATATAAGTTATACTGAACGACTAGTCAACGACTAGTCGGACCTAGTCACGACTAATCCACAAGTCGGTCCCCTAGCGACTCGACTCGACTTTACGACTCGAAAACCATGGCGGTGGGGATTGAAGTTTACGTTGTCTTGGACATGCTCTATGATGGGTCGCACCAGTGGCTGCTAGCATTCATCGTGCTTCATGCACATTGGTGGTGGTTGACATTTGGGCCTTTCATTGCGCAAGGTGGTGGCGATTTGGTCGACAATGGCCCCACCTATCTTTTTTGTGCATCCCTCACAGCGGTGGCGACTGGTTCATAGTCGTGCATCCCGCGAGGCGGTGGCGTCTAGGTCGGTAGCATGTAGCTGGCTCTTCGGCCATGCATCCCTTTCGGTTGTGTGAGTGGATGCTGCTCTTGTAATGTTGTATAGCGCTTCTTTATTCTTAATGAAATAGCAGAGCGCCTACCCCTTTAATTCAAAAAAAAATTGAGTTAACTATTCTGGATGTTTGATCATGATCTTTGAAATGTTGTGCAGGTATATGATTTTGATCGGGACTACAAAGACATTGGTGTTGCTCGGTTTACAACTAAGTACTTTGTTGTGAGAAATTGCATGGCCAATGCCAAGTGTGATACATTGTTGTCTGCCTGGAATGCGCCTCCTGAAAAGTAAGGAATAATTTCGGCTTTATTCTTCATATTGGTTACTCTTCGTACTCCTGCCAGTTATGAAAATCTGTCATTTTGGACATTGATATAGTCCTCAAAGTACAACTTCGACAATTAATTACTATTTCAATTTATTTATAAAACCCAATAAAATTATGATATTGTGGAAGTACTTTTCAACATGAATCTACTCATGATTTTCATGCGTCTAAGCTATACTTTTTAAAAGATATAGATAACCAAAGTTCCAAAGTTTCACTGCACGTATTCGAAAACTTCAAGTTCTCTTGGCTTGATGAAGTACTAGCGGCATATATGTCAAACTAGCAAACATTTCGCATCTGGGAAAATTTTTTAATGGTATGTCACATTTGTTGGCAGCATTGCTATTTGAGTTGTTTTGTGCCTCTTTAAATACTACAATGATTTTTCATCGAAAATTTGGATTCCAATGATTTGACCACTAGATTTTTTTCAGAGGTGTCATGCTTCGTGTTGATGCGAAGCAAGGTGCTCCAAAGGATGGAAATTCTCCGCTTGAGCTCTTTCAGGTAGTTTACCTTGCTTTTGATCAATTTATGTATTAATGTATTCATGCAATTAACTTTTGGATCCTGGTAACATCTGTTAAAATTTGTTATACTTGAAAAATGTGTGTGTTAATTGTCTTTTTTTAGCAGAGCTGTGATCAATAAATACCTTCCTAAAGCTTACATTGTCCATTTCCCTTTTGTTGTTTATCTAGTGGACTTCAGAATAGTACCATTTCTTTAGCGGTTTAAGCCATGTTGACACTAAAGTCACTACCACATGGAAATATATGGAATATAGCTGCAAGGATGTCTAGAATCAGTCAGTGGACAGAGGGGAAAGCATTACATGGAAGTAAAAATATTGAATGACATTAAAATATTCTTTTAGCAAGTATAATCCAAATAATTAAACAGCAGTATGTCTATGTTGTTTCATCTCATGCTTGCATCAGTTTCAATAACAAAAAATGAAGACAAATTATAGCTTGCTATCTGTTTTGCTGCTACCTAGGACTTTTCTCTGCCCCTCCTGGATATGCTTAGGGTTTTGTTCGCAGACTACTAGACTGACATGAATAAATATGGTGCCTAACAGGGCCAAAACGGCACATCGAAAGACATGATATGTTAAAATAGGGAGACAGACCATAGATAAGAGAGAACATCTGTTCTCCTAGATTTGTATATGATTAGATTTCTGTATGCTACTTTACTGGCTGTGTGCATTTGTTCACTCTTGAGCTTTTCAGGTGGAGATCTACCCTCTAAAAATATATTTGCCCGAAACAATGTATAGAATGATGTGGGATTATTTTTTTCCGGAGGAAGATGATTCACAAAAGCGTCAGGTAAGCCATAAATCATGCCCAATCACATTGCCTTTGTTTTTGCATTCTACACTATGATCTCATTATGTCTTAAATACTATTTTTTTTCCTGATTTGTTTGGTTGGGAGAATAGGAAGTTTGGAGGGTTTCGACATCATCTGGATCTAGACGGCCCAGAAGAGTATCTTGTGGTGTTGATGTTGTTGCTTCTACTAGCTATTCTGTCAGGGAGCATGAGCTTCCTGCGAGATCTACTGCTTTGTCCACATCAACAAATGGCTCAAGTTGGCAAGGCTTACATGGAGATAATTCACAGGTGAGACACTTGAGAAGTTTTTGATATTTCTGTCACAATTAGCACTTGTATTGATCTTGGGGCCGAAGGGCCAGTATATATAAAGAGTACAATAGAAACCCTAATACAATAGGGAGATGGGCCTATGCCCATAGATACAGCCCATATACATATGTAACACTCCCCTCAAACTTATGGTGGATCGACACACTGAGTTTGGAGTGACAAATTATGGCGTTGTCAATTATGTGCCTTCGCAAAGAAATTTGCAAGCTGAATCTCTGAAGACAAATGCTGAAGGGCCACGACATTCTCTTGAACCTATGACCACACGTAAGAAGCATCGACACCAATATTCTTGGTAAGCTCATGCTTCATCGGATCACGGGCAATACCAATGGCTTCTATGCTGTCAGATAAAAGAGAAGTCGGCATAGAACAGAGTATAAGAGAAACCCTAATACAACAGGGAAATGGGCCTAGGTCTATATATACGGCCTATATACATATCTAACAATTTCATCTATGACACTATAAGATATTCACTGACCCCCTTGGATTTCAGGGTTCTAGTTGAGACCTCAGTAGTTCTTTGGTGTGAATTAGGATATGGGATTCCTATCATTTTTTTAACTCTTACAACTTGAATTTCTATAGACTGAAATGAAGAGTGTGGCTAGATTTGACTATATATTCAATTCAAAAGTTATGCATAAATCCATTGGTATTTCACTTTTTCCTCGTATATGTTGAACCTCTGCCTTGTATTTGTTCTCATTAGCTGAAATTATTTGCTGAAAATCTGAACATGTCGAGAGCTAGAAGCAGCTTCCAGAAGCCAGCCCACTTGGTTTCCAGTTTTTCCGAGAGCTTTCGTTACAAACATCCCCACATATATAGTATAATATAAGTTATGCTAGATATGTTAGAAACACATGAAGACTAAAGTGTAAAGATGCACTACTATTTGCTTTAAATATACATTTGTAAAAAAATTGTATTGCAAACAATTTTTTTGCTGAATTTCCTTGGTATAAAATCAGTTCCTGCTGGGCATGGAGGTTTTTTGAAACTTCCCAGGCTAAGACATCATGGGCTTGAGCAGAAATCGCCCAGCCTGGTCTAGTCTGATGTTTAGGTATGGAACATAAAATCTGGGTAAGGACCAAGCAGGGCCTAACCCTAACAGTGCATTGGCCTCTGAATTACACAGGATGGCAGGACCATTCTGGTTCACCTGCACCCGGTTACTGGGTCAGGCCAGGCCTAGCCACCTCAAAAGCTCTATGAAGCTCAGTAGTTCATTGTGTTTAAACTTTGTCAAAGTCTTCTCTGAGATGGATTTTCTGTTGATGTTGGTATGCACTAAAAATTGTTTGCAAACTGCATGAACACTTATTTCATGCAGGTATCCAAATTGCAGTCACTAAAGGCCAACATGGTGTGTGGTTCACATCCAGAGTTGCAACGGACATCTTCATTTGAAAGGACTTGGGATGAAAGTACTGGAGCAAATATGACAAACAATGATGTGATATGTGTGAATTCTTCAAATGTTTCTTCAAAAGGAGAGACCAACAATCCTATGGCAGAGAACCCTGTTGCAGCTGTTGAGATGTTAAGGAGTAAAACTAAAGATTCTAAGCCTATAAAGTCTGGCCGTTTATCTCATGAGGAAAAGAAAATAGGGAAATCTCACGATGAAAAAAGGACCAGAGCTCGGAAACTGATGGAATTTCATAATATCAAGATTAGCCAGGTTAATATACTTCTGGATAATGGCATTTGTATTTAGCAATTATTTCAGTATAAAATTGCCTTAAAAGTTGCTGATATTGCAGGTTGAACTTCTCGTTACATATGAGGGATCAAGGCTTGCAATCAATGACCTAAGACTGCTTATGGATACTTTCCACCGTGTAGAATTTACTGGTACATGGAGGAGATTGTTCTCAAGAGTCAAAAAGCATATCATCTGGAGTGTTTTGAAGTCAGTGACTGGAATGCAGGCAAGTAAACTGGGATTCGTTCCTCTTTAAAAAATTGTACTAACAGTGATTTGCTGTTGCAAATTCTAGATTCAAAAGTAAGCTTATTTTTTAAGGCAACATATCTAGTGTTAAACTGTTAATATTCATTGAGTACTAACATGCTAACATTGGATCCATGAAGAGCGCGACTCAGATCTGGAGGGGTGCAAGCCCCATTCCCACTTAGAAAGTTAGGGGTTTTTCGTGAAAGCGTTTGAGTAAGAAAAGAGGCTTCCACCTTCTAGATTTGAACCGCTTTTCATGAATCTGGCCCAGATATGATATTAGCATGTTAACACTCGATGAACATTAGCACTAAATACGTTGCCACTTTTAAAAACCTCTAGTGTTCGATTTTGTCCTTTTTGATATACTTTAGTATGGTACTCTGATCAATAGAATATCCACACATCAATACCCTCTGCAGTTCGGTACTTATTATAGCAAACATTTTATTCATAAATTTAGGTTCAGACTTGCGTCTTTTCTGACCGAGTATTATTTATGTAGATATTCTGGAATAGTTTTGCGTGTCTTATAGGAGCTCCACACTATTTGTAGGACCAAAGGCTTGTCTAACACTGCTTCTCAAGATGGGCTAAAAATAGCCATCATGCTCATCTTGTTTCAAATAGTATTACTATCACTAGGTCTTAATAGATGACTTTACTTGACATACTCTAGTTTCAAGATGACTTTTCTCTCTAATACATTTTCTATTTCCTAATACAACTCTTATATCCAACAGTTTAGCTCCCATGACAACTAATTGTAGGTGTTCTCCATCCCTCAAACAATACTAACTTCTATGAAAAATCACCCTTGCCCCTAGTAATTGTGATATGACGATGCTGGCCTTCTGTACTAACGTCTAACCTCTTCTGCTGAATATTAATGTTCGCTTTTAATGATTTTTGTTTATATAGTAAGTTTAGGAACATATAATCTGAGAAATGGAATATCCATTTTGCTTGAAATTCCTTGCGAAGTAGCCAGTTAGCCACTTTTCAAGATTATATCATTGCAGTTTATTGCGGTAATTTAGGTCAATTGATAGATTGCAGGTCTAGGAAAATTGTGTTCTTACACTCATCACACAAGGATTCCCTTTTTTTTTTGTAAAATTGTCTTCCCTTTGTAAATTTTATTTGATGCCAACAAGAAAATTTGTAACTGATGGGCTGTTGCATAACAGGGGAAGAAATTTAAGGCCCATAACCAGAGGGAAACACATGATGGAACTGTTCCTGAAAATGATCTCAATCTCAGCGACAGTGACGGTGGTCATCATGGAAAACCTGATCAGTTCACTGCATCATGGTTGAAGAGGCCTGGCGATGGTGCTGGTGATGGATTTGTCACATCAATTAGAGGGTTATTCAATTCACAACGCCGTAAAGCAAAGGCGTTTGTGCTGCGGACAATGCGAGGGGATGGAGATAATGAATACCATGGTGAATGGAGTGATAGTGATGGTGAGTACCCTTTTGCGAGACAGCTTACAATAACAAAGGCTAAGAAGCTCCTAAGAAGACATACAAAGAAGTTCCGTCCAAGAGGGCAAAAGAACACAGGTATCCTTCCATGTTGGAACTTTAGTTTCGCTCCCGAGCACAAGTACTATGCTTGACTACTCTGCTGGAAATATCCGCTCCACCTCTGACATAATTTTATTTTGGTCTTAGGACTGACATTACAAGATTCACTCCCATCTAGTCCCCGCGAAACAACGCCATATCAAAGTGATTCATCAGAATCATCTTATGAGGACTTTCACGAGTGGACGAGTATTGCAAGTGGATCATGACTTTTACTCGATAGCCATTTAAGGAGATGCAAAATGTCAGCTCCTGCCTTTGGTGGATAAGATGTAACGCTTCCACACAAAGGACGTTGGAATGGAGTGATGCATTGGTGCTCATTGCGCAGTTATGTATAGTCCTTCCAGCAATGAAGCTGCTGTCGGGGTGCATATTCTTGCGATCAGCTCGTGAGCCCTCCCACCCTTGTATATAGTAGAGTGGTGGTGGCACTAAAGGAATTTGTAATTGCATTGCGTGTGCAGTCAACAACTAGGTGTATCATAAGGAAAAAAAATATGTAGCCGTAACAGCATGATCTTACATATAATAAGTTAAATAAGAGGCCTTTTCTTACGTTCTTTTTAACTCTTAAAGAAAACAAAGTCCTTATCCAATACGAGCTTAGCAATTCTCGTTTCTTTTTCCTTTACACAACTAAAAATAGATGCATTATCCGGTACTGTTCTGTTGTAAAGATTTGTGTTGTATGGAGTTATTCAGGGCATTTGTCGTTAGGTTACCAGCCAACGAAAGACAATTTTGAAATCATGTATAGTTCATCTGTAAACTATTGGAGCCGTTTGGTGGTTGTATGGAGCCTGGCTAAGTCCATTCAGAGCATGGGTTTGGTTCCCTGCGTCATCCGAGTCTGATCGTTGCAGAAAGTGTTTAGTTGACTCCACTCCTAATTACGTCTGGTCTTCAACGTATCATCGTTGCAGAAAGTGTTTAGTTGACTCCTTAACTGCATCTGGCCTTGAATCATTTCGTCGAACACCTACCGTGCGTGCAGATTGGCATCCTCGTCATCTGCCCGCAGCTACACCAAACTATCATGCGTCCTCCATGGCGACACCGCGATGGCCGTGCATCAAAGTCGCCGGCATGGCCGCGCGCGGAGGCCGCTGCCCTGGCCACGAATCGGCGCCGCCGTCCTGACCGCGCGTGGAGCCGCCGCCATGGCCACGAGTGGCTGCTACGGCCATCTCCATCGTGCGCTAGCGCTCTGCCACCACCTCCGGAGCTCGTCGGCGACGCGGCCGTCGGACGCCACCAAGCTCGACTCCGCCATGGCCGGCCTCGACACGCCCCTTCAACCGCGTCGACGCGCTAGGCACCGTGGAAGCAGGGTCAAGAAGGCATTGGGGCTCAAGGCAAGGCGGTCGTCGGCGGCAGCGCAGTCGATGATGGTGCGGCCTGGCCGCGTGCGCGTTGGGGTCACCGGCCTCTCAGGGCATGCATAATGCAAACCCCATTTTTTCTGTATCTCATCGCTATTTATTTACTTTTCAATTATTATCCTATCTATCTTTACATTTTTTTCTATTATATTTTATTCCCTACCCTACTATAGTGTTCTGAGCAGATACGAGCAATTTGACGGTTGCATTAGGGATTAGGCATGTCCTCATCGCTTTGTAATGGATACGACGGTATGCATGCCCTGTGTGATTGAGTAAGTCCGAGATGGCTTGCAATTGCAAATGGGTGTGTGTATCGTCCTGAGTGTCTATGACTTTGTTTCTAACTCTTTTTTAAGTGTTGTATACCAAAGCTGCTTTTACATAGAATCACCGGTCTAGATCTAACTTAGGAGGATCGAGCCACTATTTACAACTTTTTTCATTATTAAATTTCTTTTCTTTTATTTTATTTGCTACAATTTAGGACGACCTAAGTTTTATTTCCATTGATCATGCTCTTATTTACAAACGAGCCGAACACGAGCCGAGCTTTTACCGAGCCGAGCCCGAGCAGCTCACGAGCTTTGAGCTAAAATTCCAGCCCTAGTTGTCACATCTCCTCCCTCTGTCTTCCTCCGCCATGGATCCACATCAGCCACAAGCACCGCCCGCCTTCTGTGGTGGTAGCCAATGTTGAGGGAGACTTGAGACAGATTGGGATTAGAGAGAGAGAGAGAGAAACGAACGGGGCAGACGCTCTGCCATTTCATTAAGAAAAAATAATACAACACCAAGAAAGAACGACAGCCACTAGCAAAACCGAAAGGGATGCATGGCCGAAAAAATAGGTCGCCACCACCTAGGCAATGCAAGGAGCTGCCCACCACCACCACGACGCTGGACACGATCCACGCACAGGATGCACGATGAACGTTACAAAGGAAGACGCACCGCCAAAGGCAGGCCTAAGGCAACCTCTAGACCTCACCACCACAAGGGATGCACGGCCAGAGAGCAAGGTACCTAGAGCCATCACCACCTTGCAGGATGCACGGAGCATCGTCACCACCACAGGCCACCGCCATGCGGGATGCCCGATGAACCGTCACCACCACAAGGGATGCACGACCAAGAGGCCGAAGACAACACGCAAACTAGACACCACCACCTCACAGGATGCAAGCCTGAAAGAAAACCGCCAGGCCCACCTACAACAGTACGAACTTGAAGCTCGGCCGCCAGACGCCACCACCGCACGGGACGCAAAGTGTAGAAATAAAGGAATTCTTGTTGGCGCCGCCACCAAAAACCTGGGAAGCTCAGGCCTCAAAGACGCCACCGCGGCCTGGGATGCACGACCAGCGCCACCGCCACGCCTGGAGCTTCGAAGAACGCTGGAGGCACGGCAAGGACCAATGCCATCGTCACGCGGGATGCTTGGCAAGGAGCCGCCACCACCGCGCGGGAAGCAACAACAAACAACAAAGAAGATGACGCCTTTAGCACTCAGGGCATTGGAAGGGGGCAGCATGGTGATGCCTCCAAAAAGGAAAACGACGCCAGACGGCGACACCATCACCAGCCTAAAAGGATGGGCGGGGCTTTCCCCCAAGAACCCCCGCCAACAGCCGCGCTGCCGCGAACAATGGTCGCCGCAGATCCAGATCCGAGCCGCTGCCGCAGAGGTGAGAGGCACCTCCTGCCGCCGCAGTTGGAGCCGGAGACGACCGCCAAAAAGTCCCGCCGTCGAGCACCTTAGCAGGGAATCCCCGACATCGCCGCGCCTAGGAGCAACGCCGGCACGCCAGGTGGGGGAAGGCAACGAGGAGGGCGCACAAGGAGCCGCTAGCCGTCGACGCAGCCGCCGCCCACGCAAACGGGCAGCACGTCGCCGCCACTACGGAGACGACGCAGAGAGAGGCCGAGAGGGCAGAGCCGCTGGCCGACACCGAGGGGCGTCGCCCAGCCAACTACGCCGCCGACTCGGGACCCGCCTCACTACACCACACCGATGAAGGGGCGCCAGCGGGAGCGCCAAAGTCCCGCCGGCGGTGGCGCGGCCGACCGGAGGCCGCCGACGCCGCCGCCGGAAGACGGCAAGGGCAGGGAAGAGGCTCGGGGCGAGGAGGAAAGGGAAGACCCGAGGGTTGGGAGGGAGGCAGGAGGCAGAGGAGAGGGCCTGGCAGCAGGAGCAGCCGCCGCCGACGGCGGCTAGGAAAACCCTAGTCACCGCCCAAGTCGCCCGCACACGCCCTCGGTTTCTCAACAACCTTACAAAAGACCACTCAACAGAGAGAGATGAAAGAAGGCCGTCAATAAAATCTATAAAACCACTCGACAGACTGATCAAAAGACCAGTCAAACCTAGTTTTGATAGACGAGAGACTGATCAAATCTAGTATTTCATTTCCAGGGTCAATTTGGTTCAGCATACATAGTTGAGAGACCAAATCAACATTTTTTCAAATATAAACTATACATATGCACACATTGACAAATCCAGCAAATTCATGTTCATCCTGCATTTGACGCCTCTATGACTCTATCAAGTAAATTGAAAAGATAAACCCATAATTATTTTATATGTCGAATGTATTATAATTAATAAGGGAGGGGGACTTGCACAAGCACAATTTACACAGGGACACATTCATTCACGAAACCATCCAGGATGTTAATCAGGGGGATAACAGCGGTCAAATGCATTTGTAATACTGACTAACCGCTTGTAATACTGACTACTAAAGTCACCGCCCGTCGAAGACGCCAGGCTATGGTAGGCTAGAGATTTAAGAGCTGCTGACGTGAGAAGCCAACTAGAATCTTGAAACTCATCACACTTTGTCATCATGAAACCACCACCGGGTCTCCTTCGGTGACTTCCCGTTGCGACAGTTCCAGACATAGCGATCATTATCGGCCGGTCGTTGCTGCAACCAACATATATTGTAGTCAGGTGGCATGATCCTCCACTTAAATCAATGGGAAAGGATGCAGTGGAGTTTTGTAACCTTCACTGGAGAGCTTGACAACATGGACAAAATGCTGATACACAGAGAACTGACAGTCATTGCAGGTGACCAAGAGTTATATAATATGTCTGGAGGCAAACGAAAAAAAAGAGAGTAAAATGGTATTTCAGGATTTTAGCATGTAAAAGAAACTAGCTGAAATAAAACCGTATGAGAAGTATTCCAGAACCAAAACAAAAATATATCCAACCAAAGTGCTCCATCAGATTACCATTCTCTTGTTTGGGTTCAAAGGGTCAAAGACACTCTTGAAACGGTTTCTAAAATGAATCATATAAAGAAAAGAGGTAGCAAATGCTGTCATGACTCAGCCTTATATTAAAAAAACAAAATAATAGAAGAAACTGGTTTCGCATATTTCCATATTTCCAGCATTATCCTAAAACATCTTGATGACAGTAACACACTAGGAGAGCCAAATTTTTAGATGTGCCATTTTAACTTATTTTAATAGTTTAATCTAGAAAAATATAAATGAATTAAAAAGTTGATGTAAATAACAAATAGCTAACTAAATTAAAATCCAGCGAAAAAACCTTATATAATACATATAGTATGCTATTAATTGCAGCAAATTATCGATTGTGTAAATCTACATCTACAATAAAATGACTCAATTGAGTGATATATTCACGCCTCACATAATCAAACTAAAATCATCATTAATCAGTAACCACAGTTCTAGAATTTCAGTATAACCAATATACCATGCTGCCCATCTGGATGATGATGTATCCGGAAGATACATGCTTCACCTAGCAAACACATCGTCATGAACGGAAGTTCACGACGAGAATAAATATAGTCGGAGAAAGGTTGGATGGCAATGGTCTGAAGTAGAACGGTGCTAGATGAAGGAAGACACTGATTGGGGAGGAACATATCTACACTAGCCGTTATAAGGCTGGTGAGGCCAAAACTAGGAACTAGGGAGAATTTGCTTCATTATTCTTTGGTTGATTGATAATCAATACATAGCCTCTTTATATAGAGGGTCGAATGTAATATATATAATCCAAAACCACAACAATCCAATCTAATCCTAAATAATCTATAATAAATAGAACTAATTTAATCATGTCTCTTAACTTCCTAATTTATAAGCAAGTTGGAATTGCATGATAACACAACCATATGCTACAGCACCTCAACATCTCAGCTAGTCGATCGTAGAGTCCGATGCCATTGCCTTCACCACCATATACTCGAAATGGAGTTATTGAGCGCAAGCATTAGGGCCCTAATGCTCTCTGCCTCTGTTCCCTCACACCTCTGGGTTGAGGCTACTTCCACAGCTGTTTACCTCATCAACATGCAGTCGTCCACTGCCCTTCAGAGTTCTACTCTTTATGAGAGCCTCATCGTCGCCTTCCTCAGTACAGTCACCTTCGCACTTTTGGGTGTGTTGTCTACGTTTTTCTCCAGCCACAGGAGAGGGCGAAGCTCACTGCTCAGTCAGTACGGTGTGCTTTTCTTGGCTATGACTATGAGCGCAAGGGTTTTCGTTGTTGGGATCCCCTTGCTCGCCGGATTCTGATCTCCCGAGATGTCCAGTTTGATGAGTCCCGCTCCTTCTTTGACGACTCTCGCTCCTTCGACTCCCCACATCACACTTCTCCCTTACTTGAGTCCCTCTCTTTTTTGAGTTTTCCTGAGCGGTTTTTGATTCCTCCATTCGCTTCCCCACCTATCACTACTACTTTGTCTCCCACATCAGCAGTTCCCTCTTCTTCCACTTCTTCACCCGTTGAGACTCTACCTACTCCACCATCAGCCCCACCACCTCCACCACCATCAGCCCCACCACCTTCTTCCTTGCAGTCTCCACCACCACCTTCAGCGCTGTCTCCACCACATCTGCCGTCGCGTCCACCTATTCTTTTTCACTACACTCATCTTCTACCGGTTCCTTCCTTTGATCCAGCTCCACCACCCCCACGGTATGCTCTCCATGATCGGTCTACTCTCTCGCCCTGTTCGCTATGGGTTTTTGGCTTCTGCCACCCTTCTCCCTCAGCCTTCCTCCTATCGTGAGGCTCTTGCTCACCATGAGTGGCAGTTTGCCATGTCTGAGGAGTTGGCTACTCTTGAGCGCACTGGCACTTAAGACTTTTGTTCCCTGTCCTTCTGCTCATCCCATCACCCGCAAGTGAGTTTTCAAGGTTAAAACTCGCTCTGATGGTTCTCTTGAGCGCTACAAGGCTCGCCTTATGGCTCATGGTTTCCAGCAGGAGTACGGTCGTGACTACGGTGAGACCTTTGCTCCTGTTGCTCATCGAACCACTGTTCTTTCTCTCATAGCCATGGCTGCGGTTCGCCACTAGACTATCACTCAGCTCGATGTGAAAAACACCTTTCTTCACGGTGATCTTCGTGAGGAGGTTTACATGTATCCTCCTCCCGGGTACAGTGTTCCTCAGGGCTTCGTGCTTCTTCTCATACGCTCTCTCTATGGCCTCAAGCAGGCTCCCCGTGCCTGGTTTGAGCGTCTTGTATCTGTTCTTGCAGCTGCTGATTTTGTTCCGAGTTCTCACGACCCAGCTCTCTTTGTTCACATTTCTGCTCGAGGTCGCACCTTGCTTCTCCTATATGTTGATGACATGCTCATCACAGGTGATGATACTGAGTATATAGCCTTTGTCAAGGCTCGCCTCAGTGAGCAGTTTTAGATATCTGATCTATGTCCTATTCGAAACTTCCTAGGGATTGAGGTTGATCATACACCTGAGAGCTACTAACTTTCTCAGCGCAAGTACGTCCAGGAGCTCCTTGATAGTCCTTGTCTCACAGATGAGCACACAGTTGACACACCTATGGAGCTGGCCTACTGATGGAGTTCCTCTTGAGGATCCCACTCGCTACCGTCGCCTAGTAGGGAGCCTTATGTACTTGGGCATCACTCGTCCAGTTATTTCACATGTTCATATCCTTAGTCAGTTTATGGCGTCTCCTACGAGTATGAACTATGGACATCTTCTTCGGGTCCTTCGCTACTATGAATTGTCGCCTTCTTTTCTCCAACTCCAGCTCTCTTCAGTTGCAGGCTTACTTGGATGCTACATGGGCTAGTGATCCCACTGATCGCAAGTCCGTCTCCGCCTATTGCGTCTTCCTCGGCTCCTCATTGATCTCCTAGAAGACCAAGCGACAAGATGCAGTGTCTCGCTCCAGTACAGAGGCTGAGCTTTGTGCCCTCTCTTCGACCACGGCCGAAATCACTTGGCTTCGTTGGCTTCTTGGTGATCTTGGCGTTCCTGTCACCGCTTCGACAGTGTTGTGCTCGGACAACACTAGCGCCATCAGCATTGCCCGTGATCCTATGAAGCATGTGCTCACCAAGCACATTGGCGTTGCAGCTCACTATGTTCGCTCTCAAGTGCAAAATCAAGTGATTACCATTCAATATATGACTTCAGCTCAGCTAGCTGACTTCTTCACCAAGGCAAGACTAGAGCGCAACATGATGTACACATTTCCAAACTCAATGTAGTTGATCCACCATGAGTTTGAGGGGGTGTTAGAATAGCTTTTGTGTAGGACCTCTTTGCTATTGTATAGGTCTATAGGGACCTCTTTGCTTGTTGGCCTACTCTCTCCTGTACATGTATTTCACAGCCTACTTTGAGCCCATCTCAATTGAGCAGCTCATTTTAGCCATTCTAACAGGTGATAGGAATGATGTCTATGGAATTGTTTATATCTTCAAAAGCATGAATATATACGGGAAGCGTCTAATTAGACTGTCTAAATTTATTATATGCTGCATTAAACCATTTTAGCGCACGACATTGACGACAACGCATAATATTATTGCATTAATTGATTTTACTATAAATTCTAAAGACTTGTTCATTACCATGATTCCATGAAAGTCATGCATCCAATATGGTGATATGCATGCATGGGTGATGAGTCACTCAAATCATGAATGTTCCAATTATGTTTCCAATTCAGTTAAGAGTGATAAGATGTCCTAATGTAAAGCATTTCTATGTAGGGATAGTGTATCGACTGGTCCATGAAAACACATTATGCTGATGCATCATGGGTTTTCAGGCCCTCATGATAAGCTATTCGACCAATCTACAGACAAGTCAGCAACTATTCAATGAATCAAATAATTTACATCTAATAGATGTTTTTACCACAAAATAATGTATCTCTCAAGCTTAAGTTTTTGGATAACTATACCTAGATGACCATAAAGATTGAAGATCATCACAAAGACCTGACATCACATCAAGGTGAATATCCCATTCCTAAGTACGCACATAATAACAATTGACAAAATTGTCCACATGCATCCCTCATTGTGACCAATATCCAAGGCACATCAAAGAGATGCAAACTTATTGATAATTAACGTCCATACCAAGCAGTGGGTTCTCTAGCATGTTGCAGCTGAGATTGCCATAAAGGTTCACTACAAGCAGTGGGTTCTCTACCATGTATCCACCATGGTTTCCATAAATGCTTTTGTGTGGTCAGGACCAGACAAATAATAGACCCATGCATAGATATCATGGGGACAAAAGAGATACCATAGATAAACAAAAAATATTTGGAAAAACAAGAACGTGGAAATTTGTGAATATCAATAGTTACATGAACAAGAAATCCACTAAAGAGATCTTGGATCGGAAAGGAATCGAAAAGAGTTACAGTTTGATCACAACAAAGTCATGTGTTCCTACGCACATGAGTAAGTATAGCAACCTTTAAAAAAGTCATGGCTCTTAATCTTCATTAATTAGAGGTTTCTCAAAGGTGTTTAATCTGGTCAGAGCAACCACTGAATCTATCTCACATTTCAAAGTTCAAAGAGGACTTATATAAGGGCAAGTTCACAAATTTCCCAGCAGAGATAGTTAGCCCAATTAACCAAACCAAATGTGCTACAATAGTTGGGTTGCCAAGCAAATAGTCTAGGTTAAGATAGCCTAACTAGGTTTAGAAATTTAGAATGAACTGACTAACCTGGTTATCATAAATTTGAACTATAAAGCACCTAATGCGCTACTAGCATACTTGACCTTGAAGAAGGCAGAACTGTTTACAGGTAATAGCATGCTGGACCTACAGCTTTTATTTATAGGCTAAAGGATACATTTTGTGGGCATGCTACATTCGTCTGACAAAGAGAAAGCCGAACAGAATTTTCGAAAACAAAAAGGTTAGGCAAAGGACTTCCCTATGTGTGTCAATTAAGTTAGCAAAAGCATCAAATAAGAACACAAAAAAATGATCAACAATTATACCTAAACAGATATGACCATTGCTGTATATGTGTGGATGCAATGGAGCCGGATGTACAAATATAACCTGCATAAAAAAAAAAATCAAACCAAAGAGCACAAGAACCCAATGCATAAGGTATACCCAAACAAAATAGGGTAAATATAATAAATCTCACCTGAGGAGCCTCCATAGGGTAATGCTCAGGGAAGTCCAACTGTAGCTGGTATGTATCGCCCGCGTAAAGTGTGCCCGCCGCCCCAGCAACCTCGACCACCCACCTTTTGTTGTGTTATCCACCATGGTTTCCATAAATGCTTTTGTTTGGTCAGGACCAGACAAATAATAGACCCATGCATAGATATCATGGGGACAAAAGAGATACCATAGATAAACAAAAACTATTTTGAAAAACAAGAACATGGAAATTTGCGAATATCAATAGTTACATGAACAAAAATCCACTAGACAGATCTTGGATCGGAAAGGAATCAAAAAGAGTTACAGTTTGATAACAACAAAGTCATGTGTTCCTACGCACAAGAAAACAAAAAACAAACGAAGAATCACCAACGAGAGAAAATCAAGAATCTGCAGGGATTGGAAGAGAAATTTGAGAACATGACACTGAATTATGCGTGTCCCACAAGTCACAACATGTGTCTGCGACAAGTGGGATCATCTAAGCGAATGACAGTATCATATCATATAAGCCGAAATGCGAAAGGACTGTAGATTACCCCTCTGAACTATGGCAAAGGTACCAAATACATCCCTCAACTGCAAAACCAGATAAAATCCCTCCCTTGATTGTTTATTCCGATAAAATACCCCCCCCCCATACCGTTTCTAAGCAGTTTCGGTTTTTCTTTATCCACGTGGCAGTCCAGCAAGAAAAAATTACTAAATTTATTTTCCTGGTACTTCATTTCGGGGTTTTCCAAATCATTAAATGAAACCAGAAATTACATTGATTTAGAGAAATAACGGGAAAAAGTTAAAACCGGATTGGTTCTTTTCCCGAACCAAGTAACAAGTGTGAAATTCATCAAAAAAGGACTCAAATGTTTCGAATCCATGGAATGATCCATTCTATCTAGCTCTTTTCCCAAACCAACTAATGAACAATCAATTCAACGAACTGCAACCATGGCAGTGGCAACTGTAGACAATTGATGGAGGTGGTGCCGCTCCTGTAAACGAGCGTCATTGGAGGTGGCGGCATCGAGCTTCCTAGAGGCAGCGCTGCCAGATGTGGCGCCGTCAGGATCCAGGACACAGAATACGGTGCGGGGACAGCATGTGTGTGGTTTCGCCACTTGCGCGGGGAGCTGGAGAGGGCGCAAGTTGCAGGAGGTGCCGCACTGGAGCTGCTAGCCGGGCAGGGGGGCTACACAGAAGGCAGGGTGTGATGCCATGTGAGGGCCGCTCGGCAATGCAGGAGGCCAGTTGGAACCCTAGTGCAATTGTGGTGGTAGGTTGGGTTAGAACCGGCTAGGAGGTCAAAACCACTTTGACCTGTGTGAGAGGGGATTTCTATCCGGTTTTCACGATTCACTGATGGATTTTTATGTGGTTTTGGAGTTGACGGATGCGTTCTACACCTTTGCCATAGT
The DNA here is from genome assembly GCA_005191435.1 of Raddia distichophylla. Classification (NCBI taxonomy): domain Eukaryota; kingdom Viridiplantae; phylum Streptophyta; class Magnoliopsida; order Poales; family Poaceae; genus Raddia; species Raddia distichophylla. The sequence continues at coordinate 1,670,508 of SPJY01031394.1, forward strand.
TAACGGGGCGTAACCTACACTTTTCCCAAAATGCGAATTTTGAAGAATGCGAGTGGGCGAAATCTCCCGGGGTTGGAGTGCCCGGTAAGGCGGAGGAGGGCACCTCTGCAGGTTGTCGGTGACCTTGTGCTTCAGCCCGGCGGGGGGAGAGAACTGCCACTCCGCGAGCTCCTTCTGCAGCCGGATGCACGCGATCTTGCTCAGCGGCTGCACACGCGAATGGCAGAAAAACCACCGAGCATAGTTTAGCGAAATTGGGCGCGAGAACCACCGTCCGGCGGCGGGCACGGCGGGGCCCGATCGGGGAGGACTAAGGAGGGGGGCTAGGGTTAGGGTTTGGTTACCTTCTGGGAGGAGGAGCTCGTCATGGTGCGCCGGGTTCTCGAGGAAGCGCGACGGGGAAAGGTGTCCTCCCTCAGTCGCAGGCTCGCATCGCAGCTAGTCCTGTGATGAGTGGTTGCCTGGTTGGCCCGGTGTACTGTATGAACCGGGCTTATTGGGCGTCGTTCCTTACCGCGTTTTACGTTGCGTTCAGCAAAAACCAGGGCGCAGGAAAAAAAACCGGCCAGCCAACGGGTGTCCGGCATTTCCAATTCCCAGCCCCCGGTCCCCCATCTGTCTCACCCACTCCTCCCACGCTCACGCCGCCGTCGCCACCGCCACCTGAGCCGATGCTGCCCGCCCATCTCCCTCGACAAAATGCCATCACCCTCGTAGGTTGTCGGCAGCGCCGCCGCCGCCCACTTCTCCACCCCTCGCCCAGCTCTCGACCAGCTGCCGCCGCCGGCGTCCACCCCTCAACACCCTACCCTGCACCTGCCGCCCCCACCCCCGTCGACTTCTCCACGCACTCCCGAAGCTCTCGACCTGCTGCCGCCACCCATATACCAACATCCACCTTCCATCCCTTCGCCTGTGCAAGCTTGCCCTTCTTTTTTGAAGACGATTGTAAGGTGTGGTAATAATGCCATCAAATTTGAGGCTTTCTACAGCAATTTGTGGATCCAAGGTGTTGGCTATTGTACCATGCTGGCTCGCATCTTAGGAGACGACACCGACGATGATGAGTACATGGCCATCATGTGCACCGCCTACTCCGCGCTAGAGCTTGGAGGTATCCTTACTGACCGTGGTCCAAACAGGCGTCGCTCATACAGCGGTTATAGATGGGTTCAGGATACTTTGGCCGATACAGTCCGGTGCTTCAACATGTACCATATGACCCATCTACAATTTCATCTTCTTTACGATATATTGGTAAATAGATATGGATTGGAGAGTGGTAGGAGTGTTTGCATAAAGGAAGCTGTTGCTATGTTCCTTTGGATTGTTGGTAGAAGTGAGTCAAATAGACAGGCACAGAATAGGTTTGCTCGAATGGGCTCCACCTTTGGATTGCAAACGTTGTGTACTCATCTGGAGTCCATTTGTGGCTAGGAACCTTCTCCTTACTGGACGACATATCCAATCGAACCTACAAATCAGGAGGTCACGCTCTCTATGATAACTACCCGCCACAAGTGTACCTAACGATTTAAAAACTGGCAGAACCCACACCTTGCACCGCGGAGACGATGGAGCGAGCTTGGGAGAAGACACACAGGGGAGGACAGGGTGCGCCGTGACAACAGACTTCGATTTCGCCTGGAGGCGTACGGAATGACCAATGGAGGAGTATCACTTACCGAAGGCGCGGAGGAACCGGACCCAAACCATAGCAGCCAAAGAGCTCCCGGTGGCGCCGCATGACCCCGCACTGGAGGAGCTTCCTGAACGCCAACCGCGGATGCCGCCTCCACGGTGATGCCGACGCCGCCTGCCGTGCGCGGTAGGTGCTAGATCCGCCTGAGGTGAGCCAGTTGGTCGGCGCCATGTGGCGGGGTTCGGGATCTGGAGCGCGGTGGGGAGGAGCAAGGGGAGTGTCGACGAAGCCCTCACGGGAGGCCATCGGGCTGGGGAAAGTGCATCCTGACGGCTCGCTACAGTATCACGCGCGTGCCTGCCGGTTTTTTCCTACGCCCGCATACCGATTTATCTACGCAACGAAACGCAACACAACGCGGTAACGAACAAGACCTTGGTCTCTCATTTAACGAAATTAGAGGTATTTTGGGGTGATAGAGAGCATTGGTGGCTCATCAGCAACCCACTAAGGTAGTAACACATGTCTAGGGGCACCGCTACGATCGGGACGACGACAAGCAACCAATGTGGAGGAGTGGTGTTGGCTAAGCCGTGTGGGCAATGCTCGACATCCATAGGGCGGTGGCACTTGTCTACGCGAGAGGGTGTTGCTCAGTCGAGCCACCTAGCAGCAAACGTTCAGTGTCCACAGTTGGCGACGACATAGGAGCATGCGATGAGAGCTCATGAGGGCGGAGGTAGCTAGTGGTGGCTAGGGCTATGGGTACGACTTAGCGGCTGTGAGCACCTCATCAACGACTGGGCTACATTGACAAGTAGGCGTAGGGTGAGATGGTTGGGGAAGAAGGAAGGAGAGAAAAGCAGTAGATCTGGAGAGGGCAGAGCATGGTGGTGCTAGGGCAACAATTGGCTTCTTTGTGTTGGGAAGCAAAAGCAAGCGGGTGGAGGAGTTATACCCGTGCCGGAGAGGGTAAAGAAGAAGAAGAGAGGAAGAAGAAGATGAAGGCAATAAAGGTCATTTCATGTGCCTGTGAGGAGGGTGCAATAGCCCGCCACTTGTCAAAGCCTAAGATGCTACTAACAACATTTATCTAAACTAGCGATGGCTACGCGCCCGTGGCGCGTGGCATTAGTTTCATAAGGCTCAGGTGTACTCTCGTATTTTCTTGTTCTTTAATTTTTTTTATTTTTAAATTTATCTAAAATTTTCATAATTCATCATGTAAAAGTCAACATTTGTAATGCCCAAATGTATTTATGAACCCTCGCTATTTTTTTGTTGCATTTATGGGCCGTCACCATTTTTTTTTTTGAAAACTTGGGAAAAAAATTTGGTGTGGCATACCATAAATAAAACTAAGCAATGAAAAATTGATAAGAAATATGCCTTTCACTATAAAGATCAAACTATTTTGAAAAAAATGAACAACATCAAGTCTTTTATGAATGTTCTTTGTGCAGCCACGTTTTAATTTCTTTATACTTTCAATTTTTTATGATGGACGAAGCATAAATAAACTGAAAAGTAAAAAATAAGAAAAGAAACATGCACTTCATATGAAAAAGCAAACTATTTGAAATTTTAATTATAACATGAAATTTTTTATGCATGTTCTTTATACTACGATAGTCTAAGTGTTGGAAACTTTCAATTTGTTACGAGTGTTTTGCAACCCACAAAAAAATGTTAGTTCCAAGTTTTTAAATAATATTGGAAATTGAAAAATCGAGAAGAAATATGCCCTGAATAGGTCTCAGCAACAATGAATTTGTGCTGCATTTTTTATTCGTTTTCGATTTTTCCCTAAATGTTCTTTGTGCTGGCATGGTTCCATTTTTTTTTTTTTATGTTTTTCATTTTTTGGATTTTTTGCGACATACAAAAAAGGAATGGAAATGGGGGAGGATAACTTTCAATCTAAGATAAAAAATGACTTTATACGTATATTCTTTTTTGCATGATTACATTCTTCAAAGTTTGTTATTTCTATTATTTGTAAATTCATTTCATAGAATGCAACATTTGCAGTACTTAAATTTTTATATGGACCCTTATCTTTTTTTTATTTGTTTTGGTTTTTTCCCTGTTCTTTGTGCAAGCATTGTTCCAATTTTTTATGACCTAAAAAAGAAATGAAAAATGTAGGGAAAGAAAATTCTGAATCTAAAATAGAAAATAACTTCATGTGCATGTTATTTTTTTCATGGTTCCATTTTTGAAGTCTTTGATTTTCTTTTCTTTTTTTTATGATGTGCTGAAAGGAAAATAGAAAAGGGGAAAAAGAGATCTAGCTGGAAATAGAAAAGGGAAAAAAATTCGCTGTGCTACTACGCGTAAGAGAGTGCAGGAAATAGAAAAGGAAAAAAATAGAGAGCGCAAGTAGAGAGAGGCAGGAGAGCGCACGTACAGGCTGGAAAAAAGCGCGTTAGAGAGCCACGCACACGGGGAAAATCGGAGAAACCACGGGCGAGGCTGGGACTCGAACGCTGGTCTGCCGACCGAACGTAAGCGCTGCTAGCCAACTGGCCAATTCAGCCGCTGTGTTGAGGTCATGGCAAAAGAAATCATTTTATATATAAATCATATATGAACGGCCGGATTTGATTTCGCGAGACCATCGAACGGCCGCGGTAAAAAAAGGCGACGTGGCCTAGGGCGCAGGCCAAGGGGCGACGTGGACGCACGAGGAGGCCGGCTGGTAGCGGATTGTTATATAAAGTTGATTTTCGGTAGCATCTTCCATAAATATTCTATATATCCACACAAAACAAACAACACATTATCACATATAATTATGATTCAACATAATTTCTCATCTCAATTACCACATCAAACATAACCATAAATAGACCATGAACTACTTATCCCAAGTTGCTTATCATGGATCTCTAGCAAGTTGTCGTGGCTCCAAAATATATATATCACAAAATGGATAAGAGGTGGATCCCCCGGTGTGACAAGATACAACGCCTACCGTACCTTAAATCATGCAACTTGTGGGTAACCTGTCTCCTCCCTTTTACCTTCGATAAGCTATGACATATGTATATCCCCTATTTATATCACGCCAGTGTGCATGGAAGTACTATAGCCTTTGGGCTTAGCCCAAAGTGATGTACAACAACGAACAAGTGATGGAATTAACGAATTAGAGTGTGTGCAAGTGATGATGAATCAGAGTACACCGTGTGTGCCTCTATGATCAATTGTCGTGTCCCCCTGCATGCATCCTCATCAGTCATCGTTCTATATATCCATTGCTTGCAATAACATAACAATAGAGCCGTTATGCAAGTCCAGAGTGGGAAGGGCTAGAAAAAATTAATATAAAAGTAATTAAATTGAAACCAAATCGATCGAGTGTCATGGTCTCATCTAATCTAGTTATCTAGTTAGGAACGTGTTTGTCAAATTATTTTTTCCTCCTTTGATTTTATATTTTATTTCTTAGATGAGTCATTATTCTATCAAGGTGTGGAGTGGGTTGAACTCAAACAAAATGCTCGTAGAAGTGGAAAAGATGAGGTAGACGGACAAGAAGAAGATACTTTGGTCTTTTTTGCATTATTTATGTGTTATGGTATTATTTTTCATACTATTTAATGTCATTTAGGAGATGGATCGCTTCGATACGGCAACACCATTCGAATGATCTTCGACGTACCATAATTTATTTTTCCCGTCGTCTGGAACAAGGCATACAAAACAACCGTACATACTCACCAGTTTTATTTAAGTGCTTTCTCAGTTCTCAAAAAGTAGTCACCGTTGACTTTTAGACACACGTTTGACCATTCGTTTTATTTAAAAATTTATAAAACTATAAGTGATACTTAAAATACATTTAATAATAAACCAAATCATAGCAAAATAAATGATATTTACGTAACTTCTTTAAATAAGACGAATGATCAAACATGTGTGCAAAAGTTAAAAACGATTTCTTTTTTACGACGGTGGGAGTAATTATTAAGAGGTCCTTCTCTTTGGTTGGTTTATTTAGTTTATCTTACCTATTTATTTTCAAATAAAAAAGTTAAAAAGCTATTGCGGTCATTTTTTTCAAGCTGGAAACCATTCAAAGAGCTGTATGAAATAAATCAAACAAAAAGGTTCGGGTGCCAGTGATGCGAGGAAAAGTGGCCGCCGCCACCAACGTCGCTCAGCCGCCGCCGTTCCCTCCTGCTCCAGCCGCGCGCCGCCGTCGCCTCGGCTGCCGGTCGCCGCTGCTCTAGCTGCCGGCCTCCTCTCTCTGCCTTGCGCCCTCCCCATCCCCTAGCTAGTTCACCATGTCCTAGCTGGCTGCTGCCTTCAAGGAGAGGAGGTAGCCGTTGTCCAGGGAAGGAGGTCAGGAAGAAAGGGAAAGGAAGAAGGAAGGGGGGAAAACTAGGGTTTCTGGGCAACAAAATCTTGGGGTAACGAATCTTTGACCTCGTTTTTGGTAATCATCCTTTTCTTTGTGAAGATTAAGCGGTGATCGTCGATTGCTTGTACCGTAGTGGTCGATTCTGTTGGGCATGCAGCTTGGTGCTGTTCGTGCAGCAGCTTGAGGAGATGTTTTGACGTAGTTAGTTTCAATTCCAGAGTGAGCTCATGTGGTAAAGAACGCGCCTTATGTTCAATATCAATATCTTCAGGCACCACCCCATCCTGGCCTCGACGTTCCTCGTCTTTGCGCCTTTATACCTGGCTCCTTGTCACTGCCGTCACCGGGCAAACCGTCTTCAATATCTCCTGCGACTGCAGCAGGTACCGGGGATCTCCTCCTTCCACATCCTTGGAGCCTGGGCAGTGGATCCGCCGTCAATGCTATGTTTTCATCTTGAGCGTGTCTTGATGTATGGGCAGGCCAGAGGTGTGAAATGGCTCAACCTTCTGTTATCCTAGCAACCGCAAGTTATGATCACACAATCAGATTTTGGGAAGCCAAGAGTGGTCGCTGTTACCGCACCATTCAGTATCCTGATTCAGTGAGTAACACTGGCTTCTTAATGTACCTTTCTCTTAGAGTGCAGTATTTATTTCATCTCTGGCATTTGCATTAGTTAGTTTTTCACTTTTTCTTCACTAAAGCCCTATTTGGAACAAGGGGAATTTTAACCATTCTGTCTAAATTTTTGTGAAATCCTTTCATTTGAAACAGACCTGAGACAAACATATAAAGTTTTGTTCTTTCTTGATCACCTGTATTGTATAACCACAAAGGAACTGCTCGATTTTGGATTCGAGCCAAAGATTTTATTTCTTGCTTCACTTGTATAATTGGACCAAAGTGTTTCTGTTTATGCCTATGTTTTCTCATAATAATGTGTTAATATGATAGCTATTCATGTCTTTTCTTACACTGCCAAAGTAATGAACTACCTTCTTTATATATTTGCGTCTCATAATTTTATTTCAGGATAAATGATGCTTCAATTCTACTTTTTTCAATTTTTAATCATAACCCTCATTTCCCATGTATGGGCCATTGGGTTGTGCTACTAAAAACTCATAAATGACTACAAATAAACGATAAATTATGGAGCTATGCTTGGGCCGTTGGTGTTTAAAGCTATATAGTTTACTAGCAACCTCACGTGCCTTAACTCTGTTGATAACCTATCTTTTGCAGCAAGTTAACCGCCTTGAGATAACCCCTGACAAGCGTTTCTTAGCTGCTGCTGGCAATCCTCATATTCGCCTTTTTGATGTTAACTCAAATAGCCCTCAACCGGTATGTGTGCAATGTTTTCTAAAGCAACCAGTATGGGCCAACATATGTGTTATTCTTATTTAACAATGATTCACCTTGCAGGTAATTAGTTATGATTCACATACTAGTAATGTGATGGCTGTGGGATTCCATTGTGATGGCAACTGGATGTATTCAGGTTCTGAGGATGGCACCGTCAGAATTTGGGATTTACGGTAAGGCTTCTCAATTTATTATCCTTCATAACTATTGTTTATGTTTCTCAAGTTCCTATCTATTTTCCTTGACACGGGGTCCTCTTAAAATGTTAGTCTTGAACAAATATTCTAATCGAGCGAAGGATCCGTGCAAACTTATCTCTAGGTGCTGTCTTGTAAACTCACAATATGATCTATGGATTGTGGTTTGAATGGAATGTATTTAAGCCTTTAAGGAGATTTAGGCGACATGAATGAATTTAAACACTGCTACATCGAGATTGCCTTGGTTCTCTGTAAATCTGATCCATCCAAATCACATCAAACAACCCATCTGAGATTTTTCTTTGTATCACTTGCAGATATTTTTGAACTTTGAACTAGATACTCTCACTTCTATTTATATTTGATGTTTGTGCTACTATATTACTCCAGTTCCATGATGCATTTAATGAATTTGATGTTGGTCTTTCTTCTTGTGCGTGCATGGTTTCAGGACTGCTACCTGTCAACGAGAATATGAAAGTCGTGCAGCTGTCAACACGGTGGTCCTACACCCGAATCAGGTTAGATGTTTGTCGTAACTGATGCAAATTTCATCATATGATGACTGCATTGATTATTGCATTACATTTGTATATAGATGAAATTGTTAGTCAACTAATACAATCATACTTGTATGCATTAGTTCCATATTCTTTTAGGAGGCTGCCTATATTGGTGTTGGTTGGATCACTTGTAAATACACTGATGCAACTGTCCTGCATGTAATTGTAAATCTCTTTTGTTTGTATACTCGCTTTTCTGGTATCCAAGTCAAATTTAGCTAGGGTTAGAGGGATTTGAATGTACATGTGTCATTGATTTTCACATCTACCATACATCCTTGCTGGTGATACAGTTTAATAGTCATTTTGATGGTGATAGTGGCACACAAAGATCACTATTAACTACTGACATTTGCATGGAATTGCTGCGTTGCTTGCTCTCATCCTTTTGAGCTTTCTTGTGGAAGTTCATTTTGTTTTACCTGGACCAAATAGTTTTTATTAATGTTTCCAACTTTAGCATGAAATGGATGAAGGCAACAGGGAGGTCATTTTTATTTTCCACATGTCACTCCTGGTAACCTATTCATTTATTTTTGTGTCATTAGTTTGTAATATTGACTAATCAATCTTTCAGAAAGAACTAATATCTGGTGATCAGAATGGAAACATACGTGTGTGGGATTTGGCTGCTAATTCATGCAGCTGTGAGCTGGTGAGTAATAGTTCATTCTTATGTGGTACCACTATCGTACTGCTGTGGAAAGAGCTGCAAGACTCAATAATGTGATTGTTCCAATTATCCAGGTACCAGAGGTCGATACTGCTGTTAGGTCTCTGACGGTCATGTGGGATGGGAGTATGGTGGTTGCTGCAAATAATCGTGGGACATGTTATGTTTGGCGCTTGCTTAAGGGTACTCAGGTCAGTGGATTCTCCTGGTCTACCTATTTTTAAACATGGACTTGTGGTAGCTGCCTTTTCAAGCTGATGAAATCTCTTATGTAGACAATTACCTGCTTTGAACCCCTCCATAAATTGCAAGCTCATGATGAATACATTCTGAAGTGCCTGCTTTCACCAGAATTTTGTGATCCTAACAGGTAAAAAACTATGGGTAAATGACTACCCTTTCTCTTTCACCGTGTTTTTGTTCCTGTGTATTGTTATGAACGTCCGCTGAAATGCATTTAGGGAATATGAAGAGAGAAGTAGTGCATCATCCAAGTTATATAAGTCTTACCTTTGCTCTATTTTTTTTTTTCTGAATCTCCTATTCCATTGAACTCTGCTGCCATAGAACTCCACTGTTACGATTACTTGTTCAACACTATGTTTGACATACTTGGGGATTGTTGGCAGGTACCTTGCAACAGCATCATCTGACCATACTGTAAAGATATGGAATGTTGATGGCTTCAAGTTGGAAAGAACTTTAGTAGGTAATTTTTCTAAGCATTTTCGTCCAACTTCCCAGTGAAATTTTTTGTTTTTTTCCCCTAAACAAGATCATGAAATATTGTGAGTACTGACTTCGCAGGTCATCAACGGTGGGTTTGGGACTGTGTATTCTCAGTGGACGGCGCTTATTTGATAACTGGTATGCACTACTGCACACATCAACACATCATGATGCATGCATGTTCGGTTTCACTTCCCCCACAATATATGGGCCCCAACAACAATATCTTGGTGCAGCTTCTTCTGATGCTACTGCAAGGTTGTGGACAATGTCAACCGGAGAGGCCATCAGGGTGTATCAGGGGCATCACAAAGCAACCGTCTGTTGTGCTCTCCATGATGGGGCTGAGTCAGCGCCCTCGTAAGCAGCCTCGTGACGTGGCGTTCTGTACATACCGTCCATTTTTAACACATTTTTAAGGATAACGTGCTCGTTTTCTGTTGCTATGAAATTGAGGGATGATTTGGGGTTGTGCACAGTGGTTTTGCTGCCGCCGTCTCCTTGCTAAGTGAGATTTCTTCGATTTTTATTGTGCTGGTTTTACATGTCCAAACCGAGTATGTATAATTAATGAAACTGTGTTTAGTCATCCTCATGTGTTGGAAAAATATAGTTTTGTGTCGCCATGGAAAAATGTCTTTGGCGATCTTACGTGGACATGCCTGATGCCTGCATATATGTGGACATTTGTCTTTGGCTATGGCTATTTTAGGAACACATGCCCTGCATATATGGAGCGTGGTAGTAGGGACACCCATTCTAACCATCTTTTGGCCCATGCGCACACGTGTGGCATTGTAAACTCTCCTCGCAAAAGAAAATTCTCGTTAGTTCACGGCAAGCCCAGCGTCGCGTACGCAAGCACGATACTGGAAGTATTTTAACGTATACTTCTCACTCAACCAATTGCCATTTTCGCGGTGCCAAATACTAGTACCATACAGTTTTGCAAAACTGGGACTGTAACACATCTGACCATGGAGCGAAACAACACATCTGATCTGGCAATTGCAGCATCAATCATTAGACTGTCGTAGGCCAGGATTCAGGAACAAAATATGAGAATAAAAAAACCAGGAATAGGAAGATAAATAGCTGACTGAAAGGTGTGCCCACATGCAAAGCAACTGAATGAAACAATAACTTCATCGAGCTGACCGTAAAGGTACAGAAATTGGCAGGAAAAAAGTACAGTAAACGCACAATCAGAATTGGAAATGCAAATGCAATGGCCGTAATAGGAAACCCCCACAAATAAACGACACGTGCAAAAATAATACAGTAATCCCTACACATGAGCCATTTTTTTTATTACTTTAGCCAGCCACACACTAAATTAAAGCGCTTTTATCTCCATTCGTGATGTTACTTCCATACAACATGATGAATTTTGAAAGTAACTTCAAAGAGAAGAAAAAAAGGGAAAGAGCTTACAACTAGCTCACTCATTTTCTACTTGCATTTTCCCAATTGTGGGTAGCGAACTAGGGGTAACAATGAAAGATTAATACAAAAGGTTCGATTATTAATATGTTAAGCAAAAAAAGAGGGGTTGAACAAAAGGAGAGTTCAGTACCATAGCAGGACCTGGCTAGGTGTACTGGCATAGTAACCCCAGAGGAATTGGCCTTTGCTTGCTACCATCATTTTGTTTGAACTTATCGATCATTGCATAGTTCCAAGGAGCGCTCTGCCCTTGCAATCCCTAGCCATCAAAGATGAGATGATCGAACTGGCGACCAACACTGCTAGAGTTGACAGGTACATATGGATGCTTCTGACATAGTGAGCACCGATCATCTGAGCAAGCATAAACATTTCTTGAAATGATATGTGTGTACTTATGGATGCTAATACAAATAGGGTTTGCTTGAAATTACTAAAGTAAATGTCCATAATCAATTGAAAGTTTGATACATCAAACACATCCCATCTTTTTGTGGACTGCCATGACCAAATTAAAAACAAGAAGTCAGCAGTACAAAAAGTGGCAACGCATCTCACAGAAATGGTGAAAAAAAAGGCCATAACCAGCTGTAATACTGTTTTAACTTACAATACTAAAAAAACAACTTACGGACACAACCACTAATGAAGAAATGATGTGAGAGGAATGTAATACCTAGTTGACCAAAACCATGTCATCTCCAGAAGCCTTGGCAGCAACAACAGCTTCCAGTTGTCTCCACGCTAATTCTCGTTGCTCCTCCATCTCTTTGGCTTTTGTTTGCTTCTCTAGGTACTGCTGCTGGCACTCTTCAAATAGCTCACTGTCCATGTCCAAAAACATCTTGCGCACATTTGCAGTCAAACCATGGACAGCTTGATTCCAGTGGCTCTGTATGTTCCTCTCAAGTGCTTCAAATATGATTGGAAATATAACACTACGATTTTGTGCTATCAAGCTTACAATGTGATCATTGTTCCACAAGAACAAAGCCCGCTCGGCAACCTGCCAGGGAAAAAAAAGAATATCAGAGAAATGAAGTGGACATTCATCACTAGAGCAGGAAGGCCAGTAATATTACATAGTGATCCTCAAAACTAGCAAAAAAAAAAAGGACATGAAGATAACCAGCTTCTTGTGTAGAACATGCTATGCACTTATGCAAATAATGAGTCGATGTACCAAACTAATCACATGAATTAAGAAAACAAAAAAAACGCTTACAGAGTTAGCCTAGTGTTCAACAAACATACAGCATGTTGTAACATGTAGCAAGAAGCTTAGGCATAGAGTCATATCTGCTTTATCTAGTTATCTAACAGTACATTAGCACAAACGCGTACTGAGAATGGTGGAGGGACATAGAATCAAATATTACGACACTGGCATCTGGTGAAGTGAAGTGCTTATTATTAAACCAACTCCAAACTTCTTGTAAGATGAGAATGATATTATGTTTTGAACCATTATTCTCAGTCAACAGTACAAAACTCACTAACATTGCATTACGGAGAAAGCATACTGAACAATATAAATAAAAAGATATTGCCCATTCTCATATCTTCGATAAAACACTGGTAAATAAGCATGTAATATGTATCGAGGATCAGATTCTAGCATATACAACCTACAAAGCAGTAAGGTTATTAAATTTTTAATCAACAGCATAGAACTAGAAGCTTCAACAAATTCTCCAAACATGAAAGATGGAACAAACTCTGAAGATATGTTCAATTGTTAAAAATCCATAATAGATAAAATTTGAAGAGATATTGCAATCATAAAAGTAGTATAGAAACTTGTATTCACCTCCTTGGGATTTATCTTATAGACACTTAGTTCACTTCAACTTCAAGAATTTACTTACATGGTACATGGACAAATCTAGCAATAGAAAAATACGAGATAGCTTGCTTGCCTTGCCTTTGTTCTCGTAAACAAACAGCTTGAACAAAACATCCAGGAAATTATAGTAATCCTAAATGTTGTCAAATCACCGGCAGAGGAAAACCGATGCCAGTAAATGATTTATGGGTAGCTATTAGTAAAACCCCATAAAGCAGATTAACTTGTAAAATATGATTCAGAAACTAACACTAGAGCACATAATTAAATTAATGAAATGCCCTAGCATGGCTATATTTAAATAAAGAAAAAAAAACCTCTAACTTGGCTCTCCCCCCATGCATGAGTCCCTCTCTCTGTGATAGCAGCAAAAAACTCCAATAAACACTTTAGTTGCACCAACAAACTGGTGGCAATACAGCAGTTCGATGGGATCTTGCTTTATCCTATTCTTGAATATCTATCATCAATGCATTACAAGTGTCATTGATTAACCTGGATAAATATAACAATCATTTTCATGAATTGAGGCCTACTTGGAACAAGAGATCTTCTATGATCCAACAATCAATGTCTAGAAAGAACAAAGATATCAATTGACCTAGCCAAGAAAAAACTTAGGTACCAGAAGAAAGAAACCATGTATTTGACTCATATCAAACACTTGAAAAAAAAAATGAAAATGAAGCTTTCTCATGCGAATCCAGACAGGCCGGCGCTAAAAGCCCACAAGCACCTCTGTTAAATTCGAGCTAACAAAAAGTGAAAGGAAAGCCAAAACCAGAGCTACGAATGAGAATGACACAGGAAATATCAGCATGGAGTTGAGTGCTAACAATTTGTCAATATTATTCATGTTTCTAATGCTAAAATTTGAAGATACTAGAGCCCACGATATTAGATAACACAGACAATAAATGGCTGCTAAAAACTGTAGACAGGGTATGCTTGCGCTACAGAACAGGTATACAAGAAGAAAAAACAGAAGGCCACAAAGAGAATATAATATCTGCATATGATTCATTCACCCAATAACACCCACGAATGGTACGATACTTCAGTACAGTAAGCTGAATTTTCAAAGACACCCTGATGTTAACCGTTAACACTTAACACTGTATAGTTTATCACAAATCTCAACAAGACTCAACAGTTTAGCTTGTGGAATAGGCAGGAAAGTGCCATCAGGTTATGTTGATGAATAATCCACTAACAAACAAAAGTACAAAAGACTAAAAGAGCATCAATGCCATAGAAAGAACATAATAAATCAAAACTCCTGGATACATTCCTTGGAGCCATCCTTCACAGAGTGAGGTTATAATTAATATATAGTAGTTGTCGCAAACACTGGCAATAGCCTGTTTGTCCTGCAAATACTGATGTATTTTGCTGTCTTACAATTACTTATTACCCATTTTGGGATCCATTGAAGTAGAAGGGTTGCTTATTTATCTTATTAACTACAGGCAAAATGCTTTTGACGGTAAGCATGCGAATGGGAAATGCTGAGAACAAAGCCCTATTTTTTTTTTTTTTGAGAAAACAAAGCCCTATTTTGATGAGAACTTGTTTGTATACTTGCAACTGGCTGTGTTTTCACGAAGAACATGCATGCAGCAAGAAGATATCCTTTTTCATATCTCACTGGATGACACTCTATATTAGGGGCTTAAGACTACATTATTTTGTAGGAAGCACAAAGCACACACCCAAAAAATGTTTTACTAGCACCTACACTATGTGCATTGTAAAAAGAAGTTTCATCGCTACATGCAAGTAGTGTTTTGGAACACTTATCACAAACAAACACATTTCTGATTGTATAGGAACCATTTCATTTCATCAAATAGCCATATCCCCAAATATAGGGGAAGAAATTATATTTAATGGCAAGTAATTATCAAACTAACAGAAACACTGTACCTGAAAATGGGAACTATTAAGGCAGCGCCCAATTTGCTTAAATAGTGGCACCATGCACCGCTGAAACTCAGCAGGTTGTGTTGCCTCGAGCACTTCCTCGAGCTCCCCTAGAAATAGCACCTCCTTTTGGCAATTTGTGACTGGCCAGTATTTGAGCAGTCCCCTGATGACAGTATCAGCAAGTTTGTAGTCCTTCTCGACGAATTGGACAATGCAATAGGACAGCTGCTGGTGGTAGATCGCAACAGACTTGGGCTTGTGCAGTGGAATGAGCGCACGAGCTAGGAATAGCTTGTGTTCCTCCTTCATTGGCAGTGCGAAGCCATTAATGATGCTTCCAAGTATCTCAAGGAGCTCACCAATACCATTGTGGCGCTCGGTCTCAAAGATGAACCGGTAGAACACATTGTTGATGGCCTTGCGGATGAAGGGGCGGTGGACCATGAACTTGCCATAGATGCGGTGCAGCACAGTCTTGAGGTACTCACGCTCGCGGGGGTCCTCTGAATCAAAGAGGTCGAGAAGGCGGAGGACGAAGGCGTGATCCACATACCGCTTGGCGACCTTGGTGTCTGTGTCGGGAGACACCACATACCGGAGCAGGAGCTCATAGACCAGCTGGAGGTGCGGCCAGGCAGGATCGAGGTAGGGCTCCTCCTCGTCGTCCGGGGCAGCTCCAGGGTCAATCGCAGCGGCGGACTCGTGCAGCGCGGGGGGCAGCGGTCGGAAGATGTTGGCGGAGATGGCGGTGACAAGGGCCTCCTGAACGTGGTCGGGGAGGCGCGCGGGCGCGCTGGCGTTGCCGGAGGGGGAGGGGGCCTGGACGTAGTCGACGAGCTCGAGGAGCGCCTGGCGCTTCGCCTCCTTCTCGCGGGGGTGCTTGAGGGAGTCAGAGAAGTCGAAGAGCGCGGCGACGAGGCGGAGCTTGCGGAGGAGGAGCCCGGGGCGGTCGGCGGCTGCGACGTCGCGGAGGAGCGGGAGCGGCTCGAGGAGGGGGGGCGAGGAGTGGGACACCGGGTTGGCCGCGAAGGCGGACGGCGCGAGGTGCGGCGAGGTGGGCGACGACGGCGATGGCGCGGAGGCACGCGAGGCGTGGTTGACGGTGACGGGGGCGGGCGCCCCGGCGCCGCCGGACGAGGACGAGGGCGCGGCGGGCCGCGGCGCGGCCTCGGCCCCGTCCGCGCGCGGCCCCTTGCGGTTCCCGCGCTTAATGATCTTGTTGAACATGGCGGCGGCTGCCGGCGGCGGCGGCGGCGGATTGTGAGATCGGCGGCGGATCGACCGATCGCTCGATCAATTCCCCTTCCTCCGCGAGGATAGGGGGATTTGGTGGGGGATGCGGAGGGGGTGGGACACGGACGGCGGCGTCGGAGGGGGAGGGCTCAGCCGGCGAGGTGCGGTGGGCGGAGGAGGGGAGGAGGCGGCATGCTGATTTCGAGGGGGGAGACAAGAAGAGGGGAGGAGGGGATCAAACCAAGGAAGGGGAAGGGGGGAGAGGAGGAGGAAGGCATTAGGCATCGGATTATTTCGGGTTTTCATCTCTGGGATGATGTATTCACGTTTATTTCTCGAGGTATTTACTTTGTATTTTGAGGGTTAGTTCATTTTTTTTTCATTTTTCACGATGGTCAAAATCAAGTTTAAATGGCAGACATAATTTTGGGTTTATGTAAATAGGGTAGTTTTGGGATTTTGCTACGCGTCGGAAATTATTTTTTTAAAAAAATACGAACATCACTAACACCTGGGAACATCACTAACAGCTGGGAAATTTTTATAGTATTTTTTTTGTTACTAAAGTTCAATTCATTTGATTTGTTCTAATAGTTTGAAGTAAATGTTGTAGCTCCAAATCTCACTTGTTTCAATAGTTTAATGTGCATTTTCATTTTCGTATAGCAAATTTGTTTTGGTCCTACGGTCCAATTCATTTAATTTGTTCTAGGAGTACATTTCATCTATTCCATTAGTTTAACGCATATTTTTCTATAATTTTACTTGTGGAATGCATCACAAAACAAAAAAGAGTAGACTGTTGGAACAAGCGTCCAATTTTTTTACAGATTGAACATCCGACGACTAGTTCATCCCAAAATAAATTGGTTCAATTGTTTCGAAGCAACCCTTGAAATATGCTCGGTAAACATCGTCGCTAACCTGCATCAATTAAGAAGCAAATCGTGTTAAATAGAAGAATATCTTCATCATAGCTATATCGACCATTCATGTGTAAACAAGAGAAAAGCATAGGATGTGTATATTCTTAACTTGTGCTTGGAATTGTTTTTTCATAGATGTCACTAGAAATTGTATTTATGTAGGATATTTATTGCGTGTGCAACATCAATGGAAATGAATGGGTGCTAAATATCTTCAATGATGGATCTATGTTCGTCGAGAAATGGATTATGTCTTCCTAATTGTTGTGTCTACTAACCTTTTCAAGAACTCACCTCCCCTTGCGAGAAATGACAAGAAAAGAGTATACTACTTTCTGGGCAATTCTTTACGGCCTTGATTTGGAAATAGTTGTAGTTTTCGTTTTCCCATACAAATTTTCCTTCAAATGACACTATTTATAGCTTTTTGGTTTTTTTTAATCACAATTTGTTGTAAGGGAAAAGGACTGCAACACCTTCTCACAGTCGTATTAGCTAGAGTGTTACTAAAAAGATATGTATAAGATATAAGCCCAGTCAAAGAAAGAAAAAAAAAGAAGAACAAGAAGAGGGAAATGCAAACAAAGACATTAATCACTTTCTTATTTTCTTTCTATGTTCAAATCGTATAAATTTGGAACAATAGGAAACATGAGATGTTTTTGTTTTCAAATGAAATAAATGCTAAAACATAAACTATGTGGACATGTTTAGCTTATAGTATGATGTAATTTTCTTCATATGAAAATCAAATCTGTGTTGTATTATTCCTAAAGTATTTAAACTTACGCCCTATATGGCATCAAAGTTCTGGAAAAACTTTGTATTAGCATACGTAGAGTTTTACAAGCTGTGCTTACGAAATCATGGCTTTAGTTAACACTATAGCCTCTTTTGTTTTTTTGAAACTACAAGTTGTTGGTTTGTGTCATTTGTGTAAGCAAAACACAATGGGTAAGGAAAGACTACGCACTATTCAACAACCAAAGGTAAGAGAAAAAAAGGGTTTGGTGTAGAGTTGTGTCACCAAAAGTAATGTATCCAAACATCTCCTAAATATCCAAATCACAATTTTTTCATGTACAAGAGTTTTGTCTTGAAACTATGAAAAAAACATGATACCAAATAGACCCTTATCTATTTTGTGTCTGTTTATTTGTCTGTTCGCTCTATCACCTTTTCACCGAACTAAGTACTTTTATCCCTGATTTATGCTGTTACGCGCATACGATTTTTACATCAGTAAAGCGTGCTACACATGAAATGTGTATTTTATTTTCGATGCTAATCGAACATTGGTCTATGTATCACTGGCCTTTCATGGATTAAAGGACATAATAAAGGGTGGCCAACATAATAAACAAAGATTGGGATCGTTCTTGCAGAGCCCAATGGGAGAGAAGAAAGAAGATAGAGATGGCGAACCTTTGGATAAAGTCGTGCAAGGACGAGGAGATGTGGAGAGAAGAAAGGGATCGTTCTTGCCAAGACAGTGACAGCCTTCTTTGGTTATGATTGGACTAACCTTACCGACGCTCCCCTATTTCAAACAAAATTTGTTACGTTTATTGGATGGACGTGGTTGTGTCACCTCGTTTTCTCGTATGCACGCATAAAAAGGTTTTGTATCCTACTCTAGTTAATTTTTTTTTTATGCAGATATGGATGATGGTAGTGAAAATCAGAAAAGATATGGACACAGACACGAGTACTTACTAACAGATAGAAAACGGTTAAATGGTACTTAGTCCAATAGTACGCGAATTACCTAGGATCAGAAACACGTGATAAAAATAATCCAACTAATACATATAATCTAACCTATTGTTTCACCGTTTATTCAAAACAAAACGATGCCTTTTGCCGGCAGTGAGAGAAAAATAATGTGGATGTGCCAAAATTTTGCATCATGGAGACATGGCATAAATTAGCAATATTGGCTGCACATAGAGATTGCAAAACAACGACTGGCATGTTGTTGTAAAATTTATAAGAATATACAGGGGCTTAATTAAAATCATTCAGCACCCTAATGCAAATGTGAAACTGTTGAATAGACCATAAAATGGTCATATGGAAATGCGCAAGAATGCATTTTCTAACACGAGCTCTCGTGTAATTGCAAAGCTATGGATATCTATAATTTACTAAAGCATAAAAGGGCTAAATCAAGAATTTTATAGCTCCCTTGCATTTAAACAAAAATCTAAGACGAATCTATGGGGAAAAAAATTATTAAGATGTGCATAAACATTGGCCAAGATTGGAATTTATAGCTACATCCATATTCTTCTTAACACCAGGAGCAAATGGGAAAACCAACTCATCTTCTAAAATCCTTATGAAAGGACCTAAGTGGCCTAGGAGGGGGATGACTAGGCAATTCTAAATTTATCATTCAAGTGAGCTTTGGTCAAGATTGAAGGAGAGACATAAAGGTAACTTATGGGTATGCTATAAAACATGTCGTGGGGTGTAAAAAATCAAGATAAAATTTGCTCCTTCTTGATAACGGGAGAAATATCTATGGGCCCCTCGGTGTGGATGGATAAGGAAATACATGGTTGTGCCAATGTGATCCAAGAATCACATTACATTTACACCCATTACATTGACGAGTGAATGGGTCGAACTATCGTAAGGGTGGTACACATCTTGCATTGAGCTTGAAAGGTATCACATGGCAAAAGGATCGGTATCTAAGTGTATCAAGGTTCAACTGATATGGTCATTTTGTGCATTCAGGGTTAATATGTCCTGCTAGAAACCATTGTTGACTTGTGGTTTGGAAAACGACTTTCCATGGCTATGACTGTTTGTGCATGAACGTAATGGGTCGCACACTTAATGGGTTAGAACATGTCCAATGGATTGATCCATTGATGCGTTTTTGCGGATATGGGTATGCAGGGATGAGAGTCTAAATGGGCTTATATTGTCGAAGGTCCATTAGTGCACACTCTATAAAAGGAGGTGTGGGGCGATGCGGCTAATTATCTCCCCACCACGAGCCCCACCCACCATTGTAGTCCATTGCTCTCCTAAGACCCTAGCCGCTAGGAGCTCGGTGCTAGCACACCGGTGCACGCTGTCAGATTCCGGTCTAATTGACTGAATCCTAATTGTGCATACAGTACTAGTCCCAGCAGATCATGGCTAGCACACACAATTCAACAATAAATGGTACATTGCCTTCGAGTTACATTATTACAACATAGGGAACTAAGTGTCCCAAAGAAAATCACAACTTACTACATCAAGCACGGCACGCAGGCCAAGATACAGAGTTACACACACGGTGACGCAGGAGCCCAACATGGCACGATTTATTCTAGTAGCTAGACTACTCCACAGGCAAAGCGGCAGGCAGGACACAACCCTACTCCTCGTCCTCGAAATCCTCATCGTCCTCCTTCTCCTCATAGTCCGGGTCATCCTCGAATGGAGAGACGTAGGGGGCCTCCTCGACTGTTGAAGTTTTTAAAGAGGGGAAGGGGAAACAGGGATGACTACAAAGGTACTCAGCAAGTCGGGGATGTATGCAGATGGGATTTAGTACAAATGGATGGCTTGGGTAGTTTTGTAGAAATGCTTTTTTGTTCTTTTCCTAATTACATAAAATCAATTCTCAAAAATTTCGAAACTCGAATATTTATCTTTTGGGGCTCATTCTCAAAATGCTCTCGCCATTCGGCCTCATGCCGTAGCGAGTCTCTTCCTTAGTTTCTTCCCGTTATGGGGAATAACTCGGAACAAAGGGGTAGGTCGAAACCACGCAAGCAATTCATGATAGACCGAACCCAATTCATGATGCAAGCCGGTAGTACCTATCTCAAGATCAAAACTATTTCTCAACAATTTTTACTCAACTCAAATCCTTTTTGAAAATTTCCAGTTTTTGAAAAAGAAGAACTACCATATGAACAGTCCCTTCGCATGGTCATGACCGCGAGCATGGCTACCATGATAATTTTAAATCTACAGAGTGGGTACACTTTAATCTCGAGAGGCTACGCACCCAGAAGTGTTTCGCCACAAAGCCGTTAGATTCAAACACTAACGACGACCGCCGGGAGTCTCCGTTAGGGATTTTCGGCTAACAACTAGGCCCGTCCCATAACGGGACTCGAGGTCGTACTGTATGGTTCAGTTCGTATGTTCATAGGACGAGCGGTACTTAAACCAGAAGAGACAATAATTTAGTCCCGTTTTCTCAAAACAGTACCTTATTGCATCAAACCGGCAAAAGTCTCTCCCTAGTCGGAAGGTTTTTGGGGGGAGAGATAAATTCATTTTTCACCCATGGCACCACCCTCGATGCTTCAGTCTTCCGCAAAGAGTTTTTCTTAAACTTTTTCAATTCTTTTCTCTTCACACAATTTATTTTCACACACAAGAACGACAGTGTCATTTTGATAATATTATTTTTAGGCATTTTTTCTACCATCAATGGAATGTATATATACACAAAAATAATAGTAAGTTCTTATGGTTTAAACCTATCACTAGTCTTACCATGATTCGTTAGGTTGCATAACTAGTAGCTATCAAATATGGCCTTTTTAGTTTTAATCTAGCATGCAGGTTTTCAATCTCTAATAAATTATTTTTAAAACAAAGCACAAGGCTCATAGTATGTTCAAGGAGACTTGCCTTGGTCGGAAGACGGGTAGGAGCAACCGGCGACGTTGGATGGGTCTAACGCTCCTTGAGCTCCTAACCACGCGAACAGCACATACAAGATAATACAATCATCCATCAGACAGGGAGACATTTATATGTAATTTTATTGTAAAAAATAATGCATGAAAGAAATATGTATGGAAATGTGATGCATGCACATGAAATGATTGACTAAGCCTTTAACAAATTAAGGTGCCATACCTACATGCATGCACAACTATTTTATATTTTTATATTTTTATTAAATCAAGTATATGCATTGAAAAAATATTTTTCGTCATTTTCTAAAGTCTTTGAAAATCATTCGTCATTCGTTATTTAATGCAAAATGATTAGTTTAGTTTTTATTGTTACAGGTCTTAATAGAAATTGAGAATTATTGAATTTTGGGTTATTTTTATGTGTGCACTTTTAAGTCTGGAAAGCGTATTCTATTCAAATACGTTTACACTTATCCAAGAGCTATCCATTCTCACACTAGCACCAATCTCAAAGCAAGTTTTCTTCAACCTCTAGCCATGCATGCAGGAAACACACAACACGCACAGGCAACTCTATGGGAGTTTGGTGGAGCTCACCTAGTCGGCTGTGGTGACCTCCGTTTGACAAACCGACTGCAAAAATGGATTCCTCTCAACTCAGCGCTTCCAAAGAGACCTAAAGTTGTGGTTTCGCCGATCGATTGGTTCCGCCGCCGAGGACATGTATTTATACACAAGCTACAGGACTGCTTCTTCTTCCTATAGCTAGCTAGTGCAGCAGCCATGGGAGGACGTGGTGCAACTGGTTCGGAAGTGTTTCGACACGGTGGGACTAAGAACAACACCAAGGAGACACTGGGAAGCTACCTAAGTGAGCAACAGACCCGGAGAAGGCTCGTGGAAGACCGGCGATGTAGACGACGAGGTCTCCACGGACCGAGGCGGCTCCACGAGAACACCGGCGACGGCTTGCACCTTGGCTCCGACGACGCTCTGGGCTCCTTCGACTACTAGAGAGAGAGAGAGAGAGAGAGAGAGAGAGAGAGTGAGTGAGGACATGATGACGAATTGAGAGAACACCATGAAAATAAACCGAGCTCACCAGGGAGAAGCACGGGCACGGCAGGGCACTGGGCAAGGGGAAAGAGGGACACAGGGCCCTGATTTATAGGCGAGAGGAAGCGGCTGCTTCGCCTCCAAGCCACCATGGGAGCACAGGGGCGGAAACAACGAGTGACATCCACTGTTGATCCACAGCGGCGGCGAAACGACGTCAAGGCCAGACGGTTGGCGCGGCGTGGCGAACGAGACATGGTCAAGGCATGATCTCCGGGGCGCCGTTGGCACAAGATGTGCACAGGCGACACAGATGAATCTAGTCCCCGAGTTTAGGATGTTACAAACCTCCCCCTAAGGAGAATCTCATCCCCGAGATTCGGATTCTTTGGGAAATAACTCTGGGAACTCAGCGCGAAGGTCCTCTTCATGCTCCCAAGTGGCTTCCAACTCAGAATGGTTACTCCACTGAACACGGCAAAACCGAAGCATTTTACTCCGGGTTTTGCGCGCAGCCACATCTAGAATCTTGATCGAATATTCCTTAAGTGTCAAATCAGGTTGCAGATCTGCCTTATCCAATGGCAACTGCTCTTCGGGCACATGAAGGCTTCTTTAATTGAGAGACATGGAACACATTGTGCACATCAGACAGATACTCAGGCAGTTCTAACTGGTATGCCACCTTGCCCCTTCGGGCTAAGATTGGAAAAGGACCAATATATCTTGGAGCCAGTTTGCCACTCACACGGAACCTGCGCATGCCTTTGAGAGGGGACACCCGCAGATACACAAAATCGCCTTTGGCAAATTTTAGGTCACGCCGACGATTGTCGGCGTCACTTTTCTGCCTAGATTGGGCTGCCTTCAGCCTTTGCTGGATTAGCTTCACTTGCTTTTCTGCCTCTTGCAAGATATCCAGACCAAATACCTTTGTCTCGCCAGTTTCTTGCCAGTACAGGGGGTACGACACTTTCTTCCATACAAGGCTTCATAGGGCGTCATTTGGATGCTTGACTGGTGACTGTTGTTGTAGAAAAACTCAGCATATGGTAATTGACTTGCATTCTAAAGTGTTAGGACCCGTTTTTGAAACAACGAAAAAGGGACTAAAAAACTCAAAATATGTCTTTTCAAAACGTAGATAAGTCATTAGATAGTTAAGCTGAAACGAACAGAGCCTTAGGCGTTTGCTACCCAACACGTCACATGAGTGGTTGTTGTCCAACACATCACTAGACCCATTTTGGTGACTTAAAAATCTTTGTAAAACAAATTTAAATCAAAACTATCCCAAATAACACTTGACACACTAGCTCTAAACCCAACCTAGGGCTAAGAAGACCAGAGAAGACTAGGTGTGACACAAGAAAGCTTGAGATTTGACTAGATCACCTACACTTGGACCCTATCTCGAAAGAGTAACAAACAAGTAGAACGACGACCCTAAAACTACTCAGTAATCCTTCACCACACCCGGGTCACATCTTCGTCTTCTGGAGTCCATCTTTGCTTGATGTCCTCTCGATCACCAGGGTTCCAAGAAATCTGAGAACACCCTTGCGATAACTTGACCACTTTCGGCATGTCATCAATACCAAAACTAAGACAATCTCAAAATTAGGGGTCCCAAGATGCTCACACCTAACATCCCCAAATCTCTTCTATTCTTCCTCAGTTGTCACTATCTTTTTTTTTCTTCTTGCACACACCAACGGAGGGAAGGAGTGAGAGAGTAAGAGAGTGTGGAGTTGGCGAGAGATGGAAGGGCCGGTTGCTAAGGTCAGTCAGGGCATGGGAGCTAGCAAGCCAACCCAATGCAACGTGGTTTAGTAGCCATGGGGCAGCAGTGGACCAACCCAGTGCAACACGGGAAAACGACTGGAGCAGCACAAACACCAAGGCTATCATGTCGCAAGGTGTTGTTGTTCCGTCGCGTACACTTGTGCCCCAACTTCCACGTTGCCAAACCAACTCTGATTTGGATCTGGCTTCCTTCGAGAAAGCCTAGGTTTAATTCTTATTTATTGTTCTTTTCTTATTTTGGGGGTGATTCTGTGAATCCTATATTGCTATGTTTGTTTCTTTCCTGGCTTTTTCATTGTTGATTAGAGACAGTGGGAATTTGCTTCCTTCAAGAAGCCTAGATTGTTGGTCAGAGACAGCAGGGCGTGGGAGGCAGGCGGCCAATGGGGGAGACGGTGGGAGGCGGCTGCAGCATGGAGGGTTGGAGAAAATTGGGGATTTGGGGTGTGACATATGCACATCGGTGTGAAAGTTCGCTCTCTGTCTCTTGATCGAGAGGGGCTGGTTTGGGCTAGGAAAGTGGAAGGATGTGAGCTGGCTTCATTGGGCTGGTAGGTCGTGGACACTTAACTGGTACACATTAGGCTTTTTGAGTACTCGTTAGATTTACTCGTTTTAGATTTTACCCGATGGTCGTATCCAACCCGTATCTGTCAAGTATTTTTGATCATCTATCCGACCCGTATCGAAATCAAAAGTTTCGAGTGCTACCCAAACCCGTAACCAAATCAAAATTATACGAGTACTACCCAAACCCCTACCCATATCTGATGGGTAATAATACATGCATCCCATTTCGGGTAACCAGGCTACCAGATGCAGATACAAGTTTGGTATTACTCGATTGGTTTTAACAACTAATCAGATGATGTAACTTTTTTTATGGAGTAAACAAAAACAATGTTGGATGGATAAAAAACTAATTTAAACTTTTAGGAATAGCTAAAACGTTGCTACAACTTTAAACTACTACTTTAAATTTACTCGATTAATTACATTTATGCCATTATTTGGAGCAGGTTTACCTTACAACCCCGAACTATCGGCAAGTCCACTTTACCCCCCTAAACTATAAAACATTTATTTCACCCTCTCAACTTAAAAAATATTTTTGAATTTACATATATACATATATATATATAGTTGTTGTTTTAAAAATATATTTTCAAGATTTTGAATATTTTTTTTAAAGAAATAGGAGTTCATTGAACTTCGACAATTTGAGAAGGGGGAAATGAACTTATTTAAATTAAAAATGTCAAAACCATTGTTATAATCATCTTAGAGGTTTCCTCACAGTCGAGGAGAGGTGAAATAAATGATTTTATAGTTTAAGGGGTTAAGAGGAGTTGAATAATAGTTTAAGGTGCGAAATGGCTCATTATAAAGTCTGAATCATTGTAAGAGACGTTATGCACTTTTCGGTTTGCTTTAGTTTTCATAGTTGAGGGGTTGAAATAATGATTTTATAATTCAGTGGCTAAGTGGAATTCCGCAATAGTTCAGTGTGTAAAATAGACATATTTCTTATTAAAATCCATGCCATTATAAGCTTCAATATAGTTGAAATGACATTATAAATTGGGAAGTATTTCACTACAAAGTTTGAATCGTCTTAAGCAACATGTGTACTTTTAGATTTGCTCTAGTTTTCATTGTTCGGGTGAGATAAATAGTTTTATAGTTCAAGGGGTTAAGTGGAATTGCACAATAGTTCAAGATGTAAGATGAAATTATTTCTTTTTAAAATTCATGCCATTAGAAATTTTAATATAGAGAAGTGCCATTATAAAATAGAAAAATATCTTATTATAATGTTTGAATCGCCGTAAACAACATTACGTATTTCAACCCCATATGCACCGGCCACTTTTCCCATATTCATCATCCTCCCTTCACCCCCAACTCTCCCTATCTCCTATCTCTCCCTTCTTCTCAACTCTGAACAAGGCTGTTGTTCATTGCCTTGGGTTAGGGCAAGTCCAATGGTACACTAATTTAGGGTAAACTTAGCACTGTAGCAATAAATAAAATAGAAGAAAAAAGCTGATGAATAATGCTTAATAGTACTAATTCCATCCTAAATTAGGGTAACATGCTCTTAGAGCTTTCTAAATGAGAGGGGTGGATCTGAGTGCTCAAGGGCCGAAGATGAATAGGAGAAAAGGGATGGAGGGATGACTAGCTAGAAGGCATTTGGGTCCAAATGTTTGCGATGATTCGCTTTTTATAATGGTGATATTTTTTAACTTAATAATGACATTCATAATTCATTCGATACAAAATCAAGTCCTAATAACATCATGGATGCAATATTTCCTCATGTTTGTTGATAGCCACATCCCAAAGTTCAATCCTCATCATTGTAGTGGTAGAGTTAAGAGTAAAATATAAGAGATATAAGATGTGTAGCAGAAAATAGTTACAATTCCATTTAGTTTGACGTGCTTTTTAAAGTGTTAGAACCCACCTTTGAATCAACAAAAAAATGGACTCAAAAATTTCAAAACATGTCTTTTCAAAATGTAGATTAGTCGTTAGGCAGTTAAGCTGAAAAGAGCAGAGCCCCTAGGCGTTTGCTACCCAACACGTCACTTGAGTGGTTGTTGTCCAACACATCATCAAACCCATTTTGGTGACTCAAAAAACTTTGTAAAACAAATTTAAATCAAAACTATGCCAAATAACACTTGAGACACTAGCTCTAAACCCAACCTAGGGCTAAGAAGACCAGGTGTGCCACAAGAAAGCTTGAGATTTGACTAGATCACCTACACTTGGACCCTCTCTTGAAAGAATAACAAACAAGTAGAACGACAACCCTAAAACTACTAAGTAATCCTCCACCACACCCGGGTCACGCCTTCATCTTATGGAGTCCATCTTTGCTTGATGTCCTATAGATCACTAGGGTTCCAAGAAATCTGAGAACACCC
This sequence comes from Raddia distichophylla, assembly GCA_005191435.1. Taxonomy (NCBI): domain Eukaryota; kingdom Viridiplantae; phylum Streptophyta; class Magnoliopsida; order Poales; family Poaceae; genus Raddia; species Raddia distichophylla. The sequence continues at coordinate 1,697,894 of SPJY01031394.1, forward strand.
TTGCGATAACTCGACCACTTTTGGCATGTCATCAATACCAAAACTAAGACAATGTCAAAATTCCTAAGATGCTCATGAATAGTGGGAATCTGCTTCCTTCAAGTAACCTAGATTATTGGTCAGAGACAACGGGGCGCGGGAGGCGGCGGCCAATGGAGAAGACGGTGGGAGGCGGCTGCAGCATGTAGGTTGGAGAAAATTAGGGATTTGGGGTGTGACACGTGCACATCTGTGTGAGGGTTCGCTCTCTGTCTCTTGATCGAGTGGGGCTGGGCTAGGAAAGTGGAAGGATGTGAGTTGGCTTCATTGGGCTGGTGGGGGCAAGGCTTGGTGGGTCGTTGGCACTTAATTGGTACACATTATGCTTTTTGAGCACTCGTTAGATTTACTTGTTAGATTTTACCTGACGGTCATATCCAACCTGTATTTGTCGGGTTTTTTATCATCTATCCGACCCGTATCCAAATCAAAAGTTTCGAGTGCTACCCAAACTCATAACCAAATTAAAAGTATCCGGGTACTGCCCTACCCATATCTGATGGGTAATAATACTTGCGTCCCATTTCAGGTAATCAGGCTACCAGATGCAGATACAAGTTTGGTATTACACGATTCGTTTTAACAGCTAATCAGATGATGTAACTATTTTTTATGGAGTAAAAAAAACGTTGAATGGATAGAAAACAAATTTAAACTTTTAGGAATAGATAAAACGTTGCTACAAATTTAAACTACTACTTTAAATTTACTCGGTTAATTATATTTATGCCATTATTTGGAGCAGGTTTACTTTAAAACCCCAAACTATCGGCAAGTCCACTTTACCCACTAAACTATAAAACATTTATGTCACCCTCTCAACTTAAAAAATATTTTTGAATTTACATATAATAGTAGTTGTTTTTAGAAATATATTTTTCAAGAATTTGAATATTTTTTAAGAACATTAGGAGTTCATTGAACTTCTTCAACAATTTGAGACGGGGAAATGAACTTATTTAAATTAGAAATGTCAAAACCATTGTTATAATCATCTTAGAGGTTTCCTCACAGTCGAGGAGAGGTGAAATAAATGATTTTATAGTTTAAGGGGTTAAGAGGAGTTGAATAATAGTTTAAGGTGCGAAATGGCTCATTATAAAGTCTGAATCATTGTAAGAGACGTTATGCACTTTTCGGTTTGCTTTAGTTTTCATAGTTGAGGGGTTGAAATAATGATTTTATAATTCAGTGGCTAAGTGGAATTCCGCAATAGTTCAGTGTGTAAAATAGACATATTTCTTATTAAAATCCATGCCATTATAAGCTTCAATATAGTTGAAATGACATTATAAATTGGGAAGTATTTCACTACAAAGTTTGAATCGTCTTAAGCAACATGTGTACTTTTAGATTTGCTCTAGTTTTCATTGTTCGGGTGAGATAAATAGTTTTATAGTTCAAGGGGTTAAGTGGAATTGCACAATAGTTCAAGATGTAAGATGAAATTATTTCTTTTTAAAATTCATGCCATTAGAAATTTTAATATAGAGAAGTGCCATTATAAAATAGAAAAATATCTTATTATAATGTTTGAATCGCCGTAAACAACATTACGTATTTCAACCCCATATGCACCGGCCACTTTTCCCATATTCATCATCCTCCCTTCACCCCCAACTCTCCCTATCTCCTATCTCTCCCTTCTTCTCAACTCTGAACAAGGCTGTTGTTCATTGCCTTGGGTTAGGGCAAGTCCAATGGTACACTAATTTAGGGTAAACTTAGCACTGTAGCAATAAATAAAATAGAAGAAAAAAGCTGATGAATAATGCTTAATAGTACTAATTCCATCCTAAATTAGGGTAACATGCTCTTAGAGCTTTCTAAATGAGAGGGGTGGATCTGAGTGCTCAAGGGCCGAAGATGAATAGGAGAAAAGGGATGGAGGGATGACTAGCTAGAAGGCATTTGGGTCCAAATGTTTGCGATGATTCGCTTTTTATAATGGTGATATTTTTTAACTTAATAATGACATTCATAATTCATTCGATACAAAATCAAGTCCTAATAACATCATGGATGCAATATTTCCTCATGTTTGTTGATAGCCACATCCCAAAGTTCAATCCTCATCATTGTAGTGGTAGAGTTAAGAGTAAAATATAAGAGATATAAGATGTGTAGCAGAAAATAGTTACAATTAAAAACTAAGGTTATGTTCTTTTTGAGCTGAATAGTTGAACAATTAAAATGACTGCATTTTGATAGCTTCTCGATGTAGCCTTAAGTTTCGGATCCATTTCATTTGACTTGTTTTTAAAACATTGGGACCCACCTTCGAAACAACGTAAACCGGATTCAAAAAACCCAAAACATGACTTTTCACAATGTAGATAAGTTATTAAGCTGAAAAAAATAGAGCCTAAATGAATAATATTAGAATGGACTAAGATGTGGCATTGGACATGTCCTTGCTCTTTTTCTACAAGGAAAAACTAGCAAACTTTACAGAGAAGCCATGTAATGAAATAAAAAAAATGTGTGGTAGGCTAGTGTATCCCAAATTCAATTAGTAGAGATACATAATCATCCTGTTATCTTCTTTACAGAGAGGCCATGGAATGAAATGAAAAAATGAGTATGGCACAGCCTTCCTGGTCTCTTACGACCGTACAAAAAAGGCACAACGGCAACACCTGCTGCTGCGAAACGAAAGCAAGATACCCAATTAATATCAGCATGGTCATCAAGCTTGTTCATACAGAACAGTTTCCCAATAACTGTGCTCACGGGAGTACTTTGGTCACTGTTCCTATAATATTCCTTGCATATCAGAACTACAAGATGGCAAACAATCACAGAGGAATGAAAAACATGTGTAGCAATAGAACCATTCAGAAACTAGGCAATCAGGTAACCAAACCAACTGCTCTATGCACGACCAATCCACTCAGCATGGAAACAGTCTGCCGCATGAACTTAACCAGAAGGCAACATCAGAGCCAGTACTAATTCCAATACAGAAAAGAGAACGGTGCCTGAGTACTCATGTAGGCATTCAGCCATGTCAAACGGCAAATATTAAACTCCCAAACATTAAACTGCAAATACATAACTTGACTCAGTAAACAGTTCATTGGAAGCGATCATCATAGCGTCCTCCTCTGCTGGGGCGGTCATACGGCCCAGGTCTCTCCCTGTAACTTCCTCCATCATAACGAGCAGGTCCTCCATTGCCATAGTGGTCAGCACCGCCACCACGTGGACCATCCCTATCGTAGCCACCCCTTGGACCATCCCTGTCATAGCCACCCCTTGGGCCATCCCTATCGTAGCTTCCACCAGCCCTTGGACCATTCCTATCATAGCCGCCATTGCCACGTGCTCCATCTCTCTCATAGCTTCTTTCTCGCTCCTTCGCAAAACCACTTGGCTGATAGCGATCTGAACCCCCATACTTGTCTGCACCAAAGCGATCACCACCAGAGGGATATCGATCATTGGCATAACGATCGCGGCCCCCATCATACCTGTCCCTGCTGTCAATAGGTTCACGGTACCCATAACGGCCACCGTCATAACGATCATCCATGTAACGATCATTAAACCTATCTGATCCAGAAAAACGGTCTCCCCTGCCACCACTGAACTTCGAAGAAAATCGCCCAGAACGGCCACCACCAGCATTAGGGCAATCACGAACCCAATGACCAGGACGACCACATTCAAAGCAATTGCCAGGAGGTGGACCATCACCTCTACTACCACGATAATCTCCTCGCCCGCCACCACTGTCATGCCTTGTGTCATCTGTATGCATCTTAGGCTCAGCCTTGTTCACTGAAATTGTTCGACCATCTAATTCTTGGTTGTGCATTTCTTTGATAGCGCTGTCAACTGCTCTTTGTTCTGAAAAGGTCACAAAGCCAAACCCACGGTGACGGTTTGTGTGTCTCTCCACCATGATCTGCAAACAGAAAAATGCTTATAACTACTGGGATATATCAAATACAAGTGTGCAATAAGCCAAGTGAAGACTGAATTCAATCCAGCTGAACAATGCATATACAGAGTATCTGTCCATCAGTAGGATAAGAATGCATAATATTTCAATTTTGGGATAGACCAAGGACCAACAAAATATTTAATGGAAACAAACCAATGCATAATATATTAATATTTAAATTTTGATATAGACCAAGGGCCAATGAAATATTTAAGAGAAACAAATCACCTGAAATTCAGTACCAAAAAGGTGCAATAACACTTCAAGCAATAGTTTTATTTCAAACCATAGTATATCACGATTTAGAAAAGGATTGCCGCACACAGCAAATTGAGAAACACGTATATCTAAAACTATTTCACAAAGATATTTCACAAAGATATTTCACAAAGATACATGTTTTTCTTCTGGGACATAACCTTAACAGTAAATTAAACGGTGTACACTTAACAGCTATATAAGATGCCAGCTACCCCTCCACAGAAGGAACTTCTTTTCTGTTGGCATGAATAACCATAACCTCAACAGAAAAGGAAAATGCAATAAACAATCAGAAGGACATCATATGGTGAGGACTGTTAAGGTGTCAAACATAGTATTCATGTAACAAAAATCACTTATACACACCTTAAAGACAATAGACAGCAAGGCATTACCTTGGGAGCCGCATTGAGATTAGGTAACACCATAACAGGTATTAGACAAAACAAATCAGAATTCTGTCGCACAGCCACATGTATCACTAACAACCTTTGTGACCAAACATATTCCAAAAAAAAGTAGAGTTCACTATCACTGACAAACAGTAGGAAAATTAAAAACTGTCCAGGCACTTTCTGTCCAGAAAAAAGTAACAGTGAGTTCAACCAGCAGTTTTTGCTGTCACTCTTTCAACCAACAATTCATTAGATTTCTCTGAATAATCTGAATGGGCCATCCTCTCGTACCTGGATTGCTACTGTGCATCTCACATCAACTAAACCAACTGTCACAAGCTACGAGTTGAGAAGCAAACAACTTTGCCATGAAAGCAAATATCAATCATCTAAACCACATGGTATGTCATACTCCAATCATATGTAAGCATGATTTGTCTCAAGAAAATCGACCAGCCAAGTAGGTGCATCCATCAACTAAATTTCCACTGGGAAGGATGATCACTCTTTCACAATAAAACATGAATATTCTCAGACCCATCATGGAAGATGTCTGAAGTGCTGGCAAACTTGTCTGGTCGAGAAGCTCATTAGAATATTTTAACATATACTTGCACAAAGTAAGCAAAGGCAGCACAAAGAAATATCTGACAAACACAACGAGCCAATTCAAGTTGGTTGGGTAAGTGCTAACATCAAATTTTGGTTCTGCGATCATCCGTTATCCTTCAACTGTCCAAACATGAGGGCTCTGCATCCTCACTTAGTTTTATCACAAAAGTTGATAACCCTTGGCACACATATTACTGATTTACTCATTACAACATGTCACTTAAAATAGACGGTGGCTTAGAATATTGTATAGTACAGTACAAACATATTTTAGCAGTCAACTTTTAAAGATAAAAATAACAAAGTAAAACCCAAACAACACAAGAAACAGCTTAAGATAAAGGTATGCTTCAGAAAGCAAATATCTTGCACTCATGATATAATAATATCGTGACTGCAAGGTAACAAATTGCTACTGTTTTTTCTCAAACCATAAAGTGATTATATGTATCAAGAATTGCAACCAGTAGATGATCATAAAAAGAATGTTCATCCTGCTGCAAACAAGCCATGGAAGACATAACAAGTTTTTCCGACAAATCAAAGCAAGGAATGGCACATATCAAGGGAAAAAACACATCAAAAAAAGTGTAGATATTTAGGCCTCGTTCTTTTTAGATGAAACCAGCTGAAAATTATAATTTGGAAAAGTTGTAACTTCTGACCCCTCGAGGAAGACCTTAAAGACTCCAAAAAAAATATTTAAAAAAATTAGGAACTTTGAGAAACCACTTAAAAGTTAAAACCCCACAAAATGACTACAAAGTAATACATCGTTTGGCTTATACAAAAATAACAAATTTTCAGCGATAGCTTTTAATTTTAATTTAACCTGTAAAGAAGAAGGCCTTAATTGCATGGATGCCATGGACCTTAAAAAGAAACATGACCAACAAAACCCTAAACATATTGACAGTTTCTTGTTATCTTCTGAAGCAATCAAATAAGGTTAACCAGAATGAAGTGAAAATTTCCACATGTTTCCTTGGTAAAAAAATGGACTGCCAAATTTTACCCTGAAAAAAGGTGAAAATTTCCATGTTTTTCTGGTACAACAATGGAGCTCCAAAGTTTAACTGATTTTCTGTCCCATTAAAATAAAAAACTGTCCCTTCAGCTGTTTCCAACTGCAGTCTATAGCACCAGCACACCACATCGCAAAAACCAAAATCACCAGGAGTGCAGAGAATCACATAAGCTACTGAACGACTGCAGGTATTGCTCCAGCAAGACAGGTACCAATGTTTTTGCAAGAACACTTTGTTTCTTTTCTCAGACGTCAAAGCTGAATGAAAAATATCAGAGAACCATCAACATTTGGATCAATAAAAGGGCATGCTTATCGTATCGAATTTCACATGTCGCAATGCTCAGTTCAGGCATCTAATTGTAATGATCAGCATCATCAAGTCCCCTTGGGAAAGCAACTTCCACCTCAAGTTTTTCTCAAAGTGCAGCCAATATATGCTTTTTTCCAACACAGTTAAAAAAATTCTCTGCAAAGTCGCTTCTTTAACATCAAAAAAAAAATCCATATGCAATCCAAGTCCAGATATCTGCCAGCTCATTTGACCCCATAAATTTAGGGTGACTGAGAAAAATCACTATCAGACCATCCAAAATTAGAAAACAAGAGTGGTGAGTGCTCCAGGAAAAGCCAAGAAATGTCACTAAGAGACCACCAAAATCAAAGAAAGATAGAAAAAACCAGGAACTTGTACTAGTGAGGTTTGGAGCAAACGTACAATGCAGCGATTCAATACAACCAGGAACTTGTCCTAGTGAGGTTTGGAGCAAACGTACAATGCAGCGATTCAATACAAGGACATCTCTCTAAAGATAGTAAATTCTACTAGTTATTAGAACATCATTAAATTATTGTCATCTGGAGCAAATTCTTATTTTAAATTTCAGAAGCTGGAATAAGATTGATTTCCGATGGAAGCTTCATTACCTGTAATCCTAGCTATTTGCTCCACTAAATATTAAACACTAATCACCTTTTTCATAAAGAAGCAAAATAGTTTGATTATCTGTAAAATACAGCAACTAATCATCTTTTAGCTCTCGGGAACAAATCGGGATATTAGAACAAGAGAAAGGTATCGACATTGCACTATCATATTCCCTGCCAGAAAAAGCAAAAGCCTCCTCGAGGCTTTGACGATGCACAGAAACAAGCAGATCCACCTTTCGTCTCCAGGCCATCAAAAACCCACCACCCTTCATCTAAAATCAGAATAGACATGCAACAATAGACGGCGAAACCCCCGAACTTGCACAGATCTAGCACTTCGATAATACGGAGCGACGCGGAAGATGCAAGCGGTAGCGGAGGAGAGCGGGGTCGGTAGGGGTACCTGCGTGTCGACGACCTTGCCGAAGCGGCGGAAGGCGTCCTCGAGCTTGCGCTCGTCGGTGTGCCAGGACAGGCCGCCCACGAAGATCCGGCTATCCTCCTTGTCCGCCATTGGTCACCCCCTCTGCCACGCGCCTTGGGTTCGTGGGGAGGAAACACTAGGGTTTGGGGAGGGAGGGAGGGAGACGGAGGATGACGAAAATCGGGAACGGAGGAAAAAGCGAAGCGACAAGCGAGCGCGAGTCTCTTTTAACTATAAAGCCCTCCCTTAAAAAAAAAAAAGAAGAATAATTTACTTTTTGCCATGAAGTTCATTGCCAATCTATTATTTACCCCAACGAACCTTCTTCTATATGTTTTGCCCCAAAGTTGATGGGGTTATCTATTATTTGCCCTTTTAAAAATATTTGGCAAAATATGATCAAATTTAGACATAGAAAGACCATCTTGCCCCACCAATACAACATCTATTATTTGTCCTCCTTTTCACTGCGTCTCTATTATTTGCCTCATTTTCACTGCCTCTCTAATATTTGCCCCCATTTTCATTGCCTCTAATATTTGTTGTCGGTAATAATTGCCTCTAATATAACCGCTTAAGATTGATACATCCGTAGATCCATTTGATATCCATATCCATCTTTATCTTTAGATATATTACATGACATATCATATTCGCATGAATGTTAGCATATATGAAATGCAACAAAATAACATCCAGAGTGTACATCCAATCTAGCAAAAGAGTATGTAGAGTGCACACTCGTGCAACAAAATGGTATCATGCTAGGCTCCAAACCAGTCCTAGAGTGCACATTTTTTTCGCTTTCTTGGAGTCAACTTTTTGGCAGCTGCTTTGGACCTTGTATTAGCTGCAGGAGATGACATGCCAGGCTCCAAACCAGTCCTAGCATCAGGAGATGATGCCAAGCCCATGACAAGTTGGCTAAAAGAATTGGTCAATAAAATGACTTTACGATTTGTAAGGACAAATTTCTTCGAGGTAGCAAATAATATAGTACATACCTTCTTGTGACAGGCCTCGGACTTTGTTGGAGAAGTAGAGGTAACCTTCTTGCCCTTGGAGGTGTTTGAATTATTTGTTCTGATCCTTTTGTTGGACCACTTGCTTCCTCTTCATTGGGCAATCCTCTTCCTTTAGAGCTTGTGCCATCCTTCTTTAGATTCTTCTTTAAATACAGGCCATCAGCACGGCAAGGCTGCGCCACGTGACGATTCAAGTATTTACGTCGGCTAGGCTGGCCGACGTAAATATTGGAGCCATCTAACAGCCGCGCGTGCATAGCTCCAGTATTTACGTCGGCCAGCCTGGCGACGTAAATACTGGAGCCATCCAGCAGCCTTATTTGCAATCGAAATTGCCATTTTAATTTATATATCGAACAGTAACAAATATAAGCAGTATTATATCAATTTCATAATCTGAAAGACACAATACAAACGATACTTAACAACGTCAACACAAGTTCGCATCGTCTTAATATTGCCAAACACATACATTCATCAACAAGCACAGAAGCTCACACAATTAATTCTACGCGTTAACATAAGTTCGCACAAGTTCAACACAAGTTCAGCGTTCGCACAATTCAACACAAGTTCGGCACGTCAACACATTTACATATATCAAAAGATAGTTCACAAAATCAACTAGCTCGGAGAAGTATTATTAAACTGATGTCCGCTACCAGCATCACCTCCTAAGGCAAGGAAGTCTCCAGCGGTCGGTGGAGTCCTCGAAGAAGAAGCGCCTCCAACGGCTTTATTTACATCGCCTTCGTCCGGGCCGACGTAAATAAAATTGGCCGACGTTAAAAGTTCATTTTCCTGTAGTGATGTTAGGATTTCTTAGCGTAATAATGAATGCCAATGCATGAAGACATGGTTTGCCACACAACTGCCACTCACCACATGTACACTCATGTGTCGCAAGGTCAACAACATGTCTATGAACTGTATGAGTGTTGTCAATTTCAGTTATCTCAGCAGTTGGGTGTGAAGCAATTGGATGTGAAGCTGAATTCACTCTAATATTGGCCAATCCTCGTGTCCTTCCATTAAGTTGATGTATGACAGCCGGTAATATTTGGCCTCGAAGCCTCTCTCCTATCCTCCTCCTCTTTAGGAAGAGTTGCATTATCATTTGCCTTATCTTGTCGGCAAGCTCAACAATTGGTAAATCCTTCACATCATTGATCCAATTATTGAAGGACTCAGCCAAATTATTGTTTATATGATCACACTTGACTAATGTCGAGAAGTGCCACCTCATCCATAGAAGATTGTGATGTTGCGTAGGTAGTCACCAACTTGAGGACATTCTGCCAACATTTTATCCATATAGAAATTATATTTGTCAACTGTGTAGGCCCTCGCAGCAATGTACATGTTGGAGAAAATAGACCCATGGAATTTTTTCATGAAATTTTGCATCATGTGCCTAAAGCACTCCCTTTGTTCAGCATGTGAAAATACTGTGATAACAGCCTTCTCTAAGCCTTTGCATGCATCTGTGCAAATTGCAAGGATAGGAGGTGTACCTATGGACTTTTGTAGTTGTTGCATGAACCATGTCCAATTATCTTTTGTTTCAGAGTCGATGAGGCCAAAAACAAGGGGGAACATCCAATTGTGGCCATCCAATGCACTCACTGATGCTAACTGTCCATTCCACTGACCATTCAATGCAGTGGAACCAATACTGAGATATGGCCTACATTCGTTGAAAAAACCTTCTATACATGGCTTCAAAGCAACAAAAAATCTATGAAAATGAACTTTACCCTTGACCTTCTTAATGTCTATCTCAAAAATACTTCTTGGCGACCTATGTTCAATTTCTTCCTTGAACCTATAAAGAAGGTGGAAGCTATCTTCCCATAAACCATACAATTGAGCAAGAGCTTTATGTCTACCTAACCACACTGTTTGGTAATCAAGTATAGTAGGGTACTCATCTTGCAATCTTTCTAAGAGCTCTTGAGCTCCTATGTGTGGAGACCTTCTCAAAGCGGAAAGAACTCTATCAGCCACCCATGATTGTGAAGTCATGCTGCTCTTAGTTTTGCTAGTTGAAACACATTTATGCTCCCCAATCTTCTTAATCACTTGCATAACACGTAATGTAAGTTAGTATGGTACATTACTCCAATGTAAGACAACTTGAAAAATTTATAATATTCACCTTTACAGCCTGTTTATCCGGTGTAAGACGAGCAACAATACTCCAATTACTTGCGCTATTGGAGTATCTGCAACCTGTATAGAAGACCAATCAACTGTTGCATCACTTGCCCACACATTTCTATTGTCCAACACTTCATTATGCACAATAACTTGTGGTGCATCTTCAAATTCCTGATAAAAGCAAACCCATTTCGAACGCAGACGCTCAGAAAAAGCTTGCATTAATTCACAAGTGGTGGTGATCCTGAAATTTTCAACAAGAGTCCTATTACTGCACCAAACAATAGGAACTTGAGTTTCACCCCGTGTTAACCGATCTGCGAGGTCTTTCATGAACACATCAAATAAATAGCCCTTTAGATTCACAGTCCAATCCAAATCACAACGTGCAACAGGAAGCAGACTACCATCATTCAATTTTGCAACATATTCACCAACCCTAACTAAAATGTTAAGTACGTCATCTTCATCAACCCTACAAAATTTAAATGGAAAACACATTGCCAATGTTCAAGTTGAGTTGGGACAATATGCAACTGAGCTGAAAGAATGAAGAGATGCATGCTAGGACTCACCGGCCACCATAGTCTGCCATGTTGTGATTAGGGCGTCTTCAAAGATAGCGAGGGCGGGGAGATCGCCAATGGGGATGCCTGCCGTTGTGGAGGGCGCGCCGCCGGGGAGGGCTGCCGTGGGGGAGGGCGCGCCGCCGGGGAGCGCCGCCGAGGAGGGCTGTCGTGGGGGGAGGGCGCGCCGCCTGGGAGCGCCGCCGCTAGGGAGCGCCGCCGGGGAGCGCCGCCGCGGGGGAGGGCAAGACGTCAGGGAGATGCGTCGTGGAGGAGGGGGCGCCGCCGGGGAGAGCCACCGCGGGGGAGGGCATGCTGCCGGGGAGAGCCACCGCGGGGGAGGGTGCGCTGCCGGGCAGGCTGCCGCCGGCGGGCTGCATCGCTGAGAAGAGAAGAGGGCACAAGCAGAAGGTAACAGGGCACAAGCACAAGAAGTAACAGGGATGAATACAAGTGAAATAAGAGAAGGGCAAGATTGTCTTTCTACATCTAAATTTGCTCATATTTGTGCCAAAAATTTTAAAAGGGCAAATAATAGATAACCCCATCAACTTTGGGGCAAAACATATAGAAGAAAGTTCGTTGGGGCAAATAATATATTGGTAATGAATTTCAGGGCAAAAAGTAAATTATCCCAAAAAAAAAGGCGAGCGCCAGGCGTCGGACGTCCGGACGGACGCGCCAACGCCGGATCAGCACCGTCTGTCCGATCACCAGCGCCGCGCAGATCCAACGCAGCCCGCGCTCCCTCATTGTTAGTCGTTGTAGTTGATCAATTTTCCAACTTCTGATTTTTGTATAAAATTTATACAGTGTTCAAAATGTGTGGAATAAATTTCATAATTCTTCTAAAATCGAGAGCAACCCATTTTAAATACTTTTTATTTTTTTTTCACTTTTCAATTTTTTTATGTGAAACTATGAGAAGGCATTTATGAAAATTACACCTATACTAGCGAAACTTGACCGTGTGCTGATGAAACTTGGTCAAGTGCTGATGAAAACTGATGAAACTTGGATGAAACTTCGATGTAACCTAATGAAACTTGGATGAAACCTGTTTGAAACTTGAATTGACCTGATGAAACTTGAAGAAACTTCGGGAAAGTGAACTCCTAGGGTCTGGAACCTGGGGTGTTGCTCCGAGAAAAAATCCTTTCTTTCTTGTCCACTCCAGGGGGTGCGGACACACCTGCGCGGTTTACAGGTGACGGTTACAAGAATGGCGTATGAGACCTGTTGAAACTTGATGAAACTTGCATTAAACCTGATGAAACTTGACAGTTCGGCAAGTTTAACGAATATGAAATCCAAGTTTCAGTAGGCGAAAACCAAGTTTCAGTAGGCGAAACCCAAGTTTCACCAGGTGAGTTTGAAGAGTTATATGGCAACATATATCTTGTTTTGTTCGTAAAAATACGAGGAACACGTTGGTGCAAACGGATTGTGGATTGGAGCATCCAGTCAAAAATTATGGTCACCAAAAGAAAAAAATTCCATGGGACCCACCCTGCATGCGGCACAGTCAGCTCCTGCGTGTTTCGCGCGCGCCGCGCGCGCGTCCTGACCGCGCTAGCCTTCCGGCCTCCAGCCTTTCCGAAAAAAAATTATAAAGCCCAGGTAGGTTGGTTTTAGGGATGGCAACGGGGCCATTCCCCGACGGGGAGTGCTCCCCCATACCTGGCCCCGAAACAGCAAAAATTCCACGCTCCCCATCCCCGTCCCCGGTTGCGGGGAGGGTTTCTCTCCGTCCCCATCCCCCGTCAGGTTTACGGGGACCCGATGGGTACAATTCCCCGATAAGAAATAAACTCCCTCCTTTCAGAATCAGCACACAGCGTTGCTTAAATGCTTAATATACAAGAACACATCCACGTATTGCTTAATACAAGAGCATATCAGAATCGCAGTAGTGTATAATGTAGCAAAAAGAAGTAAACATGGAGAACTTGTTAATAGGGATGCAAGCGGGATGCTTTGCGGGTACCCGCGAGACCGCTTGTTTCAATAAAATACACTAAGCCTCAAAATGGTTAGTGTATTTTAATGAAGCAAGCGGTCTTGCGGATACCCGCAAAACAACCACTTGCATCCCTACTTGTTAACTACCATTAGAGAAAAAAAGACCTGTCCTCCCATTCACTTTTCATTTGTTCACTAAGCATCATAAGAACACTTGAGAAAGAAGGAATCATTCAGATCCAAGGAGATAGGGAAGGATTTACTTAGATATGAACCTGTATGGCGAGTAGCAGGCTAGCAGCAATGACCTTGGTGCTTGGGGCTCGTCGATGGCCGATGCAGGAGCTAGACCAGATCGAGCCACTATGGAACAACGAGCAGCACTGCAGCAGCGACAAGCACGTCAACGAGCAGCAGGCTAGCAGCAGCTAGCAGGTGGAGTCGCACCGCCCTTGCTGCTTAGGGAAGGAGCTGGAGGACCACGAAGATGACCTCCACGGCTCCGCCTCACTTGGTTTCCACTGTTGTGAGAGAGTCCGAGAGGGATTTGAGATTTTTTGAGGGAGAGGAGGCGGCTAGGGTTCAGAAAGCGGGGGGGAGGGGGGTTGGGAAGCAGCAGACGAGAGCTCTCGGGCCCCTCGCATGTCAGTGAGTTCTCGGGGCCCTGAACGGAGAACGGGGACAGGGAGGGGTGGAACGGACCCGGCACCGCTATCCCTGACAGGGGGACATTCTTTACCATTTCCATCCCCGCGGGGAGTCATTTTCCCCCATCCCCATCCCCTAAAGGAGGAATTCCCCGCCGGGGATCGGGGAATGGGGCCCCATTGCCATCCCTAGTTGGTTTAGCTCTTTGGTGGAAATTCTACCTTTTTCACATTTTGTAAAACAGTCCCATACGATTGAAATCTGAAATCATTTATTTCATAAACCAAACGATTCACCGCCGATTTTTAAAATCTGGCTGAGCCATCAATTTTCATTAAAATTCCTAATTTACTCTCAGTTTCTCCGCCGTGAGTCTCATAAAACAAAACACACGAGAGCGTCGTGGTTCTCTCTTTATAAAATCTTTAAGATAAAAGTGTTTTGGAAAACTACCATTGGGATCATGCTTCCACCGTCCATCCTTAACCGTGGACACGACTATCACGATAGTTGAACACTCTAAAGAGGTTGCACGCTTCACCCATGAGATATGACAACCTCTAGTCAGAGGTGTCGTAATGAGACCTTTGACTATTTAGCATTTGACCAGCATCCTATTCCCCACAGCGCAAGTTGAACCTCCCGTTGGTTGTGTTCCCTTCTTAAGTCTGGACGCCATGGATTTTGCACATTCGCCGCCACACGGGATGTCTGAACTGAGAGTTCGAAGGGTACTCAGTCCAGACCGACCCATACAAGCACTCATGGTCTTGTACTTAAGTTTGACAACCATAGGGTATCGGTCATTAGGGACTAAGGTGGTTCCCACACTGGGCCCACATCTCGTGCTGAATCGCACCTGCTAAGTAACCATTCACCATATTTGGTTTTATAAAAAATATTCCAACTTGATGATAGCCCTAGCTCCCGGTGACATAAGATTTTCATCTCATGAAACCAACAACATAAACTGTCCTCTTTCCAAAACATAGCAAAAACAATCATCAATACATAGTCAATATAGCTGAAGATGACTAAGCAATTAAATCTTAACTTAACAATAGATCACTGCAATAATAAATAAAATAGTAATCCGATTGTTTCGAAGGTTATGGAATGTTGTATGTCATGGACTAACTAAGCCTACCGATATATATTGTGGAAATTCTACCTTTTTCATATTTTTGTAAAACAGTCCCATACGATTGAAATCTGAAATCATTTATTTCATAAACCAAACGATTCACCGCCGATTTTTAAAATCTGGCTGAGCCATCAATTTTCATTAAAATTCCTAATTTACTCTCAGTTTCTCCGCTGTGAGTCTCATAAAGGTCATGTATACTGTAGCGTAGCGTAGCATTTCAACAAAATTTAAAAGCCTTTAAAGAGAGATTTAAATATTGTAAAAAAGTAATTTAAAAATAGTTTTAGGATCTTTAAGAGGACTACTAAAAACTTGAAAAAAATCATTACAAATTATTACACCAAATAGGTTATATAAAAAAGATAAATTTTACTGAAACGCTACGCTACGCTGCACGAAGCTAAAATGTACTAGACCAAAACAAAACACACAAGAGCGTCGTGGTTCTCTCTTTATAAAATCTTTAAGATAAAAGTGTTTTGGAAAACTACCATTGGGATCATGCTGCCGCCGTCTATCCTTAACCATGGGCACGACTATCACGATAGTTGTACACTCTAAAGAGGTCGCACGCTTCACCCACGAGATACGACAGCCTCTGGTCAGAGGTGTCGTAACGAGACCTTTGACCATTTAGCATTTGACCAGCATCCTATTCCCCACAGCGCAAGTCAAACCTCCCGTTGGTTGTGTTCCCTTCTTAAGTCTGGACGCCATGGATTTTGCACATTCGCCGCCACACGGGATGTCTGAACTGAGAGTTCGAAGGGTACTCAGTCCAGACCGACCCATACAAGCACTCATGGTCTTGTACTTAAGTTTGACAACCATAGGGTATCGGTCATTAGGGACTAAGGTGGTTCCCACACTGGGCCCACATCTCGTGCTGAATCGCACCTGCTAAGTAACCATTCACCATATTTGGTTTTATAAAAAATATTCCAACTTGATGATAGCCCTAGCTCCCGGTGACATAAGATTTTCATCTCATGAAACCAACAACATAAACTGTCCTCTTTCCAAAACATAGCAAAAACAATCATCAATACATAGTCAATATAGCTAGAGATGACTAAGCAATTAAATCTTAACTTAACAATAGATCGCTGCAATAATAAATAAAATAGTAATCCTAATGTTTCGAAGGCTATGGCATGTTGTATGTCATGGACTAACTAAGCCTACCAATATATTTTTTATTTTTTGATATAGCAGGTCATTTGTGAAAATCTAATAAAACAGGTGTAAACATATATAGAACAGGAGCAAAATAGTCAACATTGGACTTCCTGTGTTAACAGCGACAAATTAAAAAAAACGAAGGGAATAAATATGTTTTAGTTGAATTTAGGAGGATGTACTAAATTTCAACTATAGCCTAACAAATTTATCCACGCATTTGCGCGGATCTCCATGCTAATTTGTATTATAAGAAGGTTCCATTGATATCCATTAAAAAAATAGTTGGAGCCAATGGTACATAGACATAGTCGAGCATGTGAGGGTATGCTTAATACCATACCGCGTACCCTTTTGTTATACATTTTGTGACCCAACATTATTCTTCTAGTTCAAATTCATCTAGTTTATTTTTGAACTGGACAAATAGTGTTATACCATAAAAGGTATAGAAAAAGGTATAGGGTTAAAGATAGCCTGATGTAGCTGAATGCATAAGTCAAGCACATTGATAACAGCATGTTAAGAAAGCTTTTGATTATTTTTAGTTTGTAGAAAAATACGAGCACCTGTCTATTTTTTAAAAATATTATGGACCCACATATGTAGGTTAAATTGTAAAATATCCAAAAGCTCGACAATGCACTCTACAAAATCTAAAATAAAAGTGAATTTATGTAGAGAGTATGGCAGTGATAAGATAAGGTTTGAAAGTCTATAGTAAAAGAGTGCATGCAATCACATGTAGATGTTGTGGATCAGCCAGAAGAAGAAGCACAAGCACGGCGCTTAATTAATTACCATTTAAGACCTTTATTAGGTAGTAAAACAGAGTTACAATCTGCAATCTTATATCCGACCAAACTTTGGTTTCAAACTTTCTATCCATCCTGCGTGTGGAACAAGACTGTAATGAAATTGCACATTACTTAGGATTGAAATTTCGTACTTAACACTATGCAACTTTAGACCAACAGAGGTAACAAAATTACTCTCAATGTAGTATAAACACTAGAAGCACGTTCCTAGGATTAGAGCGAATTGTTTTTCGTTTAGGGCTAAAGACCGGAGAGACTTCCTGCCATCATTTATTATACTCAACTGATGACGCGTGTGACAAGAATCTTCTTTTGATAAATAAGGCCCTCTTTGATAGCTTGTTTAGTTTTAGTTTAGTTTTAGTTGGTAAAATTTGACCACCTTTGAAAGTGCTATGAAAAGGCTAAATAAATTATTAAAAAAATATTTTTGAAATCTTTAAGAAAAACCCTACAAAGTTATAAAAAAATTATTTTCAAAAAATAAAATAAATGGTGTATATAAAAATAACAAAAGTTGCAATCCCAACAAAAACTGAACTAGAACAAGGTATCAAAGAGGCCCTAAGTCGCACTCTCGAGTCTCGATCACATGCATTGGCTGGGGACGCGAGGGTGGTCCGATGCCCGTCGGACGCGCGCTGGCAGCATTAGATCTTAAACAAACTTTTATTATTTTTATTTTGCCATGTAAAAAATTCAAAATAAATCAAAATAAATCATAAATATTCTCTAATCAATGTCAGGTCCCACATATATTTTATTCGGATCAGCATGGCCAATATTCATTTTTATAAACTTTTTTTAAAGAATAACCCAAATATATAAATGTTTTATATCAATATAAAAATATATGTGGGGCTTGAAATTGATTAGAGAATATTTATGATTTGTTTTGAATTTTTTGCATGAAGAAACAAAAATAACAAAAGTTTGCTCAAGATCTAACGCCGCGGGCTTCGGACGGGAGGCGCATCCGACGGGCGTCGGACCGCCTCTGCATCCGTTGGGTGGTGCATCGGATTGGAAGCCGAGACACTCCACAATTAAGCTGTGGTCACTGAGGCTGTCTCCAACAGGCTCCTCTAAAGCACCCTCTACCCTAAAATAGGGGATAGATTCTTCCTCTACGTGCTTCAACAGCATTTCCTATTCCGTTCCCTAAAATAGAGTTTTTTTTCTCCATCCCCTTGTATGTAGGGGTTAATTGTTCTCTCTCCTCCCCCTATACAATTCTCCATATAGGAAACTCTGTTGGAAATGGAAAAAATATAGGGTGAGATTTTTTTAAAGGGGACCTGTATATGAGGCTATAGGGGATCAAATTTAGGGATTCGTGTAGGAGACAGTCTAACTGCTCAAGTGATTAGCGTACATATATATATAGCCATTTAGCCGCTGCTAGCGAGTGCTCAAGCACACACAGCGAGTGTCGCACACTCGCACAAGCCAGCGTTCCAAGCAGTGAGGAGTACGTGCGTGCGCGTCGTCGTCCCGTGGGCTAGCGATGGTGACCGGCGGCGATGTCGGCACGGCGGCGCCCGGGGCATTGGGCCCGACGACGACGAGGTTCGCGGCGCACGTGCTGCGGGGGCGGTGGTTCATGTTCTTCGCGTCGATCCTGATCATGGCGGCGGCGGGCGGCACGTACATCTTCGGCATCTACTCGAAGGCGATCAAGTCGTCGCTGGGGTACGACCAGCAGACGCTCAACACGCTGAGCTTCTTCAAGGACGTGGGCGCCAACGTCGGCGTCCTCCCGGGGCTCATCAACGAGGTCACGCCGCCGTGGGTCGTGCTCGCCGCCGGCGCCGGAATGAACCTCGCCGGCTACCTCATGATCTACCTCGCCGTCTCCGGCCGCACGGCGCGGCCCCCCGTGTGGCTCATGTGCGTCTACATCGCCACCGGCGCCAACTCGCAGTCCTTCGCCAACACCGGCGCGCTCGTCACCGCCGTCAAGAACTTCCCCGAGTACCGCGGCGTCGTGCTCGGCCTCCTCAAGGGCTTCGTGGGGCTCAGCGGCGCCATCTTCACCCAGCTCTACCGCGCCATCTACGGCGCCGACGACGACGGCGCCGCCCTCGTGCTCCTCATGGCGTGGCTCCCCGCCGCCATCTCCCTGCTCTTCATCCCCACCATCCGCATCATGCCGCGGACCGCCGCCGCCGCCGCGCCGGAGAGCCGCCGCCGGGAGCGCAGGGCCTTCTTCTACTTCCTCTACGCCTCCATCGTCCTCGCCGTCTACCTCCTCGTCATGAACGTCGTCGAGCTGGAGGTGATCGGCTTCCCCAAGCCCGCGTACTACGTCACCGCCACCGTGCTCCTCCTCCTCATCTTCCTGCCGCTCGTCATCGTCGTCAAGCAAGAGCTCAGCACCTACCTGCACCCGCCGCCGCCGCCGCCGACGACGACCTCGACCACCCCCGCCGTCGCCGCCGACGAGAAGCCGCCGCCTGCGCCGTCGTGCTTCCAGGACGTGTTCCGGCCGCCGGCGAGGGGGGAGGACTACACGATCCTGCAGGCGCTGTTCAGCGTGGACATGGCGGTGCTGTTCGTCGCCACCATCTGCGGCGTGGGCGGCACGCTGACGGCGATCGACAACATGGGGCAGATCGGGCAGTCGCTGGGTTACCCGCAGCGCAGCATCTCCACCTTCGTCTCCCTCGTCAGCATCTGGAACTACGCCGGCCGCGTGGTCGCCGGCTTCGCGTCGGAGCACGTGCTGGCGCGGTACGGGGCGCCGCGGCCGCTGGCGCTCACGGCGGTGCTCCTCCTCGCCGTCGCCGGGCACCTCCTCATCGCCACCGGCGTCGGCAACGGCCTCTACGCGGCGTCGGTGATCCTCGGGTTCTGCTTCGGCGCGCAGTGGCCGCTGCTCTTCGCCATCATCTCCGAGGTGTTCGGGCTCAAGTACTACTCCACGCTCTACAACTTCGGCGCCGTGGCCAGCCCCGTGGGCTCCTACATCCTCAACGTCCGCATCGCCGGCCGCCTCTACGACCGCGAGGCGCGACGGCAGCAGGAGCTGCGCGGCGGCGGCGGGGGGCGGGACCTGACGTGCCTCGGCGTGCGGTGCTTCAGGGTGTCCTTCTTCATCATCGCCGGCGTGACGCTGCTCGGCGCCGCCGTGGCGCTGGTGCTCGCGTGGAGGACGAGGAGGTTCTACAGGGGCGACCTCTACGGCAAGTTCAGGGAGGTCGGGATGGCGGCGCGCCACAGCCACGAGGAAGAAGAAGCCGGCGGCAGCGGTGGCGCCAAGGACGGCGCCGCTGCTTCTGCTTCTGGTGGCCAGGTTGCCGCCATCGATAGCAGCAAGGTTTGAGATTGGTCCAGTGATTCGATATCGAGATTTACCTTTCTCGACGGTTACCATATCTGTCTCGACGGCTTTGCCCGTTGAGAATTTGTGCGATCCGCGTGGTGCCATAGCTTTATGCTTCGATTGTTGGTCGTGTTTGTGTCATTGTCACATTGTGTGGTACTGTGAGAACCGACCAATGCAGTGCATATGTGCCTTGTTACTGATGCAATGTCCTAGACTCGGGTGAGGTGATCATCGATCGAACGTATCATGTGTATAAAATATAACGTATACACGTTTGAGAAAAGTTCGAACTCGTTATTTACCATAAGGTTCAAATCAGGGGAGAATTTCGGTTGATCTCTAAACTCCTCCTCTACCATGTGTCAAAGGCCCAGTTCTTTTCAGCTTAACGGCTTAACAGATTAACAACTTATCTATGTTTTAAGAAGACATATGTTTTGAGTTTTCTTAGTCTTTTTTTCACTGTTTTGAAGGTATGTCCTAACGCTTTGAAAAGCATTCAAATGAAATGGATCCGAATCTCGAGACTATTTTCAGAAGCTCTCGAAGTTTAATCATTTTAACCGTTCAGCCGTTCAGATAAGCTCAAAAGAACAGGGCCAAAATCTACATCTACCCATCTCTATCTTGGCATCTTGCTCATTGGTGCTCTGCTCCCTGGTGCACAATTCTAGTTAACCCATTAAACTATAAAGTCTTCATTTTGCCCTGTGAACTATAAAAATTGGAGCAAACTGAAAAGTCCATAATGTCAAAATTTAATTGCTTGGCACCAGATGGTTTGTCATTTGTCGAACATTAATCTTTCTAGTAAATGTGGTGTGTTTGTATGGGAGTTGCATGAGAACGTTCTTTTTATTTAGTTTAGTCAATGTAGCAAAGATTAGTAAATCAAAATATTGTTTACCCAAATAAATTTATTTGGAGAATCAAGGTCCCTCTAATAAATATATTGTGTTTTTTAATGGTATATCGAGAAAAGGGTTCTTTTGACTAAAGACAATCTTACTAAATGTAATTGGAGGACGAGTCAATAGTGTTATTTTTTGTTGTGCTAATGAGAATATACATCGTTTCTTTTTTTGTTGATATATTGATAAGTCTGATGTATTGCCTATATTGCTTTTGGTTTAAAGACCCAAATAGTTGGGCTCGTTTTGTTGGGTGATTAGCTTTGTGGAGTGGATTTAAATTACAAAAATGCTTACTTTACTTGGGGTGGCTGTTTTATTTGGTCTATTTGGCTTTATTGAAATGATATTGCTTTTGACAAATGTGAAGTTACTGTATTCATTTAAATGGTCTTCAGGGGAGCCTGCTGGTTGTGTTATTAGGCCTCACTACATAAAGACAATGCATATTGATCTAAACAGCATGCAATGCCTACGAGTGGTGGCGATGCAGTTCTTCACTAATACTGGTTGACGGAATAATTTTCGGCCTTATGCTAGCTAAACATTAATTATTTCCGTGATGTTTAATCTTTTTGTCTTGCTTCAGACACGCTTTGGATAGTTATTTGTATGGACCATATGCATCTACTATATATAGACCAGAACTCATACAATTATCTAAAAAGGTTCTTAAAAATAATTTCACAATATTGTAATTTTAATGAGTATTATAAACGAATAGCATAGATAACTATAGTGGTTAAATATGTGTTTAAGAGGGATCACGCGTGTCAATGCCCGAAATGACATGTGTTCGTCATCCGAGCGAGTACTTCAAGAATTTTATCTCATACAGCTACTTGGTAGTTGCCTAGTTGGTATGGACAAAGGTATCAGCTTAATTTTAATTAGCTAGGGCATTGACTTCGATGGTCTGCCTGACTGACTCGTTGGAGTAGATCTGCGTATTGGCCGGTGCCCGGCGGCATGGAAGTTTGATTAGTCAATTCCCGGCCATCATTTTCTACGGATTCCAGCCATGCCACAATAGTAAAACTTTCTAGAACGATTCCAAATCAAATCAAATGATTCTAATTTAACTGTAGAAAAGAATTTGAAACATATAGTGCCAATATGGCTTAATTACATGCATTTTACACACGATCGATTTGCAAGTCCTTGATCGGTATGTGAATTTTGTGATCGTGCAGAGTGTGATTTATTGTACCTTTTGTTAATTTCAACAAATTTAATGCAAAGTACTCTCACAGAACAAACATTATTAGTTTGTACCTTTCAGTCGGTTTATGTTTTCGTACTTTATTTAGCTATACGTTCGTGGCAAATCTGCTAAACAACCATTAATTAGTTTGTAGAGGTAATTTGATTTAAAGAAATAAAAATCTAAAATGTCATTGTAGGATATATACGTACGTACGTAGTTACCAACTTACGTGATGCAAGCGTGACGCAAGGCGCAGAAATCATGCAAATTGTGGGAGCGCGATTTTGTTGGCTAAACAAAGTGCCAAAGACAACAGGTCAAGGTGATCACACGTGCGTCCATCTTCAGCATACTTTCATTTGCAATCGCCTTCATTTGGAGAATTAATGCATTAATTTGTCAAAACTCTCTTGGCAGTTAGTCGTGAACAGCATATATTCTCACGTTAAGTGAGCAACTGAGCACGCACTGCCAGGTCCATTTGTTCCACGTGCCAACCATTATACCACTGGGAGTGGGACATCACTTGCTTCGGACGACGTGCACGTGTAGAGATGGCAAGGATGCAAGGGGTTGTTTTTGAGATGTAGCGACGGTAGCGTATCTGATTATTTGTTGAAATTCTTACCTTGTTATTGTGTTAAAGTAAGTTGCTATAATATGTAGGATGATACGTACATAACCAGGAAGCTAAAATTATTATTAAGCTGAAACAATGATCGAACAACAACGAAGACCCCACCGAGAGTAGTTCATATTCTATTTGGGATTGTAAGAACTATATTGCATCATTATTGTTCATCTACGTACCATTCTATGTGGCAGGGGCTATGTCATGATCTGTCGCTTTCTTCACTTTTTTTTCTCTCAGGCACGATGTTTTCTTCAGCATTTTTGTGTGCGCTGCACTCGAGCACTGCAAATTGCAGCCACGCGCTACCCATTGGCCGGTGTCGTGGTTCCCTCCCTTTCTTTTCTCATGTACCCACTTTCTCAATCTTTTTTCGTCTTTCTATTCTCCATCTCTAGCTATCTCTCTAGTAAGGACGATGAGTAACCTTTGCAAGCTTTTGATGGTCGGAATCGGCAACATGACATGGGAGCTCAAGCGTTCTAGAAAAGACGACGGCGGGGAGGACTATTCCCCATTTTCGCATAGAACCTCTGCAACGTGTGTGTGAAATTCAATCAACTTTGTGTTTGTTCTTGTGTAACTTTTTTATTTGCAGATCCATCCCCATTTTTGCATGGAATCTCATTAATGTATGTGTGAAAAGTTGATTTTCTCTACCCAACTTTATGTTTGTTCTCCAGAAACTATCTTATCCAAGTTTCTTATTCAAGTTTCAGCATAAATTATCCAAGTTCATCTAGTTTCACCCATGTTTCATCAATAATGCCAGGTTTCATCGGTATTTTCCATAAGTTTAAGTAGAATTTATTCAAGTTTCATGAACTTCTCAAGTTTTATCAATGCTTACGGAAGTTTCACTAGTCTTTATTCAAGTTTCATCGGTAGCTTTTTTGAGTTTCAGCAATTATTTTACATGGTTCATCAGTTTTCACCTATGTTTCATATGTATATTATCAAGTTTCTATCGGTAGACTTCCCAAGTTCCACAGTTAATTTTTAAGTTTTTGTGTTGATGTCAGCATGACGCCATGCATATGATGGGATGACTCCCATTGAACATGGTGGCCGCCAATGGAATTATATCAAAATATGGATGAAAATCACTTATAATAAGCTAATTGTCTTTAATAACTAAGAAACAAACAAAAGTAAAATTTTAGATAGATCCATCGTCTACCGCAGACAAACTGATTGGCTAAGTTATGGATGGTCTTCTAGGAAAACACCAACATCAACTTAGTGATCTCTGGATTTTTGCATGTTTGCGATCTTTTGTATTGCTTATTGAATGAACAACCCCCACATGAAAGCGAGAGTAAGTATACATATATTTGCAAGCTTTTTCTACGTAAGGTTAAACAGCGACATATCCTAAAATGACTTACTCCCTCCGTCCCAAAATATAGGGCGCATAACTTTTTTAAAGTTGTCCCATAATATAAGGTATTTCTTTGGGAAAGACATATGCAATTAATTGCTAGTTGAGCTGTTCACGAGTACATATGCAGCATGCACGGAAGCCATTAAAACACCAAAGACTAATTTGATACTAGTACTACTCACTCCATCGTCCAAACAAAAGATGAAAGAATTACACAAAAACAAAAGATGCTACTCTCTGGACAAAGAGAAGGACGAGTTGATTCTCATTTTCCACGGGAGAAAAATGCACGCGCGGGAGAAAAAACATTTCCTGCTAGCTTGGCACTTTGGCAGCTCCATGCATGCGCGCGGGAGAAAAAGTACTCGTACTCGCGGAGCGCGAACCAGCGCGCGTGGGCGGGTATTCTTTTCACTCGCGAAGGAGTATTTATGGTTATTTCGTAGAAAAGCATTTAGCTTAACAGTTGAAAAACAGTTTTTAATATTTCTGGTCTCTCCAAACCCTGTATCGAGGGCCTACAACTTTTCAGTCAACCGAAAAGAACACGTCGCAAATTTATCAACACTTCTGATAGCAGCAACATGCTATAAATGCTGTTTTAAAAATAGCTCTTCGTGTGGAGTCTCAGAATCAACTCTTCTCGACGGTCAATACCCACCACGTATTATTTGATTTTCACGTCACAGCGCTAGAAATTTCAACACGAGTACCACGTAATTTACGGGAGCTACCCATTGTTTTTCCTACCAGTGACCAGAGTAGGCTGATGGGCTCGATCTCTTGCGTCAACGCGGCATTTCCCCCAGGCCCGCCCGCGCGGTCGTCGCCGTCGCCGCCGCCGCCGCCGCCGGCGGCCGCCCGGCCGAGCCTCGCCGCACCGCTCATGTATGCGGGCCGCTGCCCGCCGTCAACATTGCTGGCCTCCGCCGATCGGCGATCGCGAGCGAATCACCTCATGAATTCTTTCAATGGCTATATATTTCTACTAGTTAGTGCAAAGAACCGTACATTATGAATCTTTTTAACGAGTACATACCACTGTTAGCACAGTATTGCAGTGGCGGACACAGGATGAAAATGTTGTTGGGGGGTAAGGCTTAATTTTTTTTTCCTACCGTTGACCAAATACACTTTTATGGCACAAGATTAATATCGGTAGATTTGTATTCAAAAGTACTTACATATGAGTATGATTTTGTGTCATATAAATGACATATTAATGGAGTAATTGTTGGTCAAACCTTTGTCCTAACGAAACAAAATACGCCCTATAAAAAAAACGGAGGGAGTAGTTAAACTATATAAACATAACAATAATAAACGCACTAGTTTAAGATTATATCCATTGGATATCCAAAATTATCAACAATGGGCCAAAATATCAAAAATTTGCTCCGCATTTTAATTAGGGATAAATAAGCTCTGAAATTTTAGGTTAGGCCGAGACCCCGCCTGCCCTTATGGAGGATCCACCCCTGGTAGTAGGAACAAGAGAGACTTGAGAGTGTGTGAATGATTTATTGACTATCACTTTTATTTACAATGGGCAAAATCACTTTATGTAAACAATAAAAAAGTAAAGAAAAGAAAAGACACCTCTTACAGAAAGAATGCTCTACGAAGAGATACCTTTTAATAATTGCACATTAATAATGTCTTTTAATCGATAAATTCTTAGTTGGTGCAGAGGTATTTTTATTATTATTATGAAAGAAAATCTCAAGAATCTTCTCTCTTTCTTCTCTCACGAGCGGATGAGCCATCGCCGGGAGGCCTCTTTCTCTCTGACCAGCGGTGCTTGCAGAGGCTCTGAGAATCTTCTAACACGCTTGCCAACTGCTGCGTTTACCAGCAATAATGCGGCAGTATCATACTCCGGATGCAACCTGCAAGAGCTAGCTGCTGATACAGCTACAGATAGTTGCTTGGGGCGATCAGTCATCAGTCGTCGATCAGGCATCAATTCAAATGGGGAAACTAATTGCAGCGCGTCCACGACGACAACGAGCGACGATAATGTATTAGGCGATAATTGCACGAGAGCTTTGACTAAACTGATGCAGTCGCGCAGATCAAAGCCACGCAGCCACGCATGCAGTCCATACATTAATAACTGATAATTATACCGTGTGTGTGGTGATTACTGAAGCATGATTCAGACATTACGTGCCCCGACTGCAACAAACAGATTCTAGTGTAGTTTATTTTTTTGAGAAAACGCTTCTAGTTTAATGATAAGTTCGGTGATTTGTAACCAGCAAATCCAAGCACTTCGCATACCTGCAAGCCATGCAAAGCCAGTATGACAGCAGCAGTAATTGATAGTTGATATAGACTGATATTGATACTAGGCATACGTACGAGTGCAAAACCAGCAAATCCGAAACGACCAAACATTTTCACAAGAGGCTTGTATTTAGTAGAGAGACTGGTAGAATGTTTGGGGGAGAGGACGAGACTATTTGCTGTATTTTCACCTAGGCTACTAGAACCTTAGGTATCAAAAACAAAGATGCAAAAGGATCATAACCCTGTCGTACAACGAGTTCATGCAAAAGGATCAGCTATCATTCAGCAGTAAAACATGAACTCCTTCACGTTTTCCTTAATCTTTGGAAGTTGCTTTGTCGGCGTTGATTGTTCGCGTGTTCTTGATGAGGCTGCAGAAGATGAACCCTGATCAGACTGATCATCGTCCATGTAGTGACGCGCGCGAAAAGCTGCCAGGTGTGCATAGTATGCTGGAGGAACTGTTGAAATACAAAAAACAAGCCCTAAATCAGCCAAAAAAAATCGTAAAAAAAAAATTCATAGCTTGCAACCCCATCAGTATGTACCTATGGAAACTGATCTGGTACATCGGGCGTAGCTGCAAGAGAGAAATCAGAAAAGGAAAAAAAATGGGTTAGAACATGGTAGACCGAACAGTATATTCACTAATGCATCATTCAGGCATGAAGCTTACTTACGTGTAGCAAAGATTGTAAGTCAGAGTTTGCAATGCGTCAGAACTAAATCCATTTTCATCAAAAAGAACATGGTAATGTGTTGGGCGGCTTGTTCCCTGTCCAAAAGAACAAAAATAACTAAATATCGAGCAAATTACAAGCATGTTAATAAGGATTGAACTTGGAGAAATGTGAATCGTTCATGCAACCCATTACCTGAATACCAGCATGGCTGCAGAGGTAAAAATCAAACTCGCTGGGATGGCAGATCGCTGTATCAACGACAGTTCCTGAGAGGAAAAAGTTTGATAATTCAATCTTGCTTTCAAGCAAGTTTTTGGTATTTAAATCTAAATAATTCAAGTCAACAGTATTGCTAATTACCAGGTAAAATATTTCCACTTCTATCGGTCAAATCTCGTGCACGATGATTTTCAGGAAACAGGCGGGTGTGATGCCTCTTTTGCACAACAACAAATGTAACTGGAGGGAGGTAGCCCTCCTCTATGCTGGCACAAGCCTGGGTGCACAAATACAATTATACAAGTATCATCAATAGACACTTACAGATGTAGACCCATGCAATACCTGAATTTCTAAACAAAAAGGAGAAAAGGATAAAAATAACCTTGCGGATTGCGTCCATTTCATAAAGTAATACTTGGCTAAATTGTCCCTCGCTAACACCATCTCTGAACATTAAATAAATCAACATTAAATACAGATAATAAATGATTTTTTTCAAAAAAACTTCTCTTTACAAACCGATAAAATATAATCCTCCTAGGTTTGCAGCCAGTTGCTCTGTGGAAAGATCTAAGTAGTTCGCTGCAATACATAAATGTTATTAGCATAAACAATAAAAAGATTAGCTAGACTAATTTATATAAAATTACCTAATCATTCCACCTCTAACAACTCCATTTTTTGGATCGTTCACTTCTGTGAAAAGATCAGCTATAATTTCTTCCCTATGACCTTGTGAAGATACCAAGCATTTGTACTTTGAAACTTCTGGCCAATCCATGGATGCAACGACCTAAAATGACAAGTACCTTTAAATTTAGATAGAGCATATTATCATGCCAATAAATCAGACATAAAATGACATTATTTCTTCTTGAAACACAAGCAAGCTTCCTTACAGCCCACTAATGCATAAAAACCAGATTGGAATAAAACTCTTTTTTTAAAAAAAAATTCCCGACCAATGCTGAAAACCAGAGAAATAAAACTCAAAAAGTTCCATCAGAATTAGAATATTGAACATAAACAATAAAATTCAAAATACAGGGGTATTTGCAATGCGAAATGATGAGAAAGACAGAGCGCGCGAAGACCACACACCGCTGCAATAGATGGAGATGCATCTTCCCCAGGAGATGGGTGTGTAACATCAGCTCCAAAGATTATTGTTGGCAAATCTGTCAGAAGTGGTATTCTCTTGTGCAAAGCATCATCAAGTACTGTATTACGACCACCAACCTAATTTTCAAATGGTAATGGAGTCAATATCCTTTCGACCTGATTATGGAGAAGTTATAACCCTTTAACTCATCCTACCTTCACATTGATTTTGAGGGCCAAATTTTCAAGATACTGTCTCCCACCTTTCTGAACATTTCTAGGTGCACAACACTGAGTTATTACACCAATCTCGGTTTCACAAAGTCGTTTTATTCTTCCTACATATGTAATGAATGTCCGAAACTTGAATCTTAGATTGAAAAATAAATACTAACTAAAAAAATTGAAAATAAAAAAAATCGTTCCATCAAGGTTCCATTTAAAAAAAACTCACCGTAAAAACCACCCAAATCAGGTAGTATTATGATTAATAACTCCAGTTGCTCTTTTGTCAGACCTTGTTGGGCAAGCACTTCTGAAGATTGCCTGTGGATGTTTCTGATTGCAGCCTCTACATTTTCTTGGCGTCCTTGCCTAATATCAATGCATGGTCTCATGTTCACTTGCTACAATAAAATAGGAAAGTGCAGTCAATCAGTATATAGACTACTGTACACAAGGGCCTTTTCGGGGAAAAGACGATACCATGCCAAAGTTATTGCACACGCTGGCCAAGTCAGTACAAAACATCCCAATGTCTTTTGGATGCAAGCGAGAAGCAAAAGTTAAACATGCCCAGTGCCTGATAGATCCTCCATTGACCAATCTCTGAAAAAAAAAAGACCAAAAATATACTAAGATAGTTTGGTATAGAACACAAATGACACATACAAAAGATAAAAAAAATGTATACACAAATAACAAAAAAATGTGTTTAGTTTTGTGCAGAGCACAAATGAAATAACCGAATATATAAGAGCCTTATACACAAATAACATGTCAAAATTGTGTTTTTCATTTCAATGCATAAAAGTATTTCACGATTAGTTCTTTTATTAATGAAAGTGTATTGCTTGTACAAAAAAGAAAAAATTCAAGCTCTGGATTTTAATCTGATTTTAAGTTGCAAAGAACAAGACTCTATAGCACTTTGTCATTTTTATAAAACAATACAAAAAAATTTTCTGATACAGCACTTTGTAGCCATTTTTGTTTTTATCATTTTCGTGGTTCTTTGGAAACATTCAAAAAAACATTTTAAATATATTTTTCAGCACTATTCTTAATACATTTTTCAGCCTTTCAGATTTTCTTTTCAAAGACTTAACATTTTGGATCATAATCTGCCACAATCTTTCAGCTCTATGGAATAGTGCAGATTAAATGAGTAGATATATGAAACAAATATTCCTCATTCAGATGCAAATGCTACGACAGATAATACATAAGTATTTCCAAATACAAGTAAACACGGTATGAGAATAATACCTTGTTATTCATGTTCCATTGTCCTATGGAAGGATTACATACTTTTTCTCGTCCAGAGTCATGATATTTAAGCTAATAAGAACACAAATTAGGCAAACTGAATTTAGACAGTATATCAACAGTACTAAACTCCTTTTTCTTTTTTAAAAAGAACAGTGTTACCCTACCCTTGGGGCAGGCAGCACACGAGCATTAACGAAGGCAAGTTGGTTCGTCACTCCGATTCCAAATTCTTTTGAATAATGTTCATTGCCATAATCATTCCTATTGACAATCTGTGTCGACAAAAAGTAAATATATATTCAAATCAAATAAGCATAAACAATGTGACATATGGGTAGTCCAGAACACAAAGTTATACGCCTGAAATGTAAATGATCGTACATAGATAAACTTTGGACCACCCCAAATAAAGATCAAAACAAGGAGTAAACCAAAATCACCTCTAAAATACTGCTCTCCCGTTGTGCGGGTCGTTCGCATGCCATCCTTAATATGCTTGTAACTTGGCGCTCATTTAGCTTCCTAGAATACCGCTGTCCTTCAAGTATGCTGCACACCTGCAGAAAATATACGAACATGCTACATTTGATACAAAAATATAAAACTTAAGAAATGTGTAGACAAAGCTTGATACTGAGGCATACAGCATCCTTGGAAAGACAGAAGTCATGCATAGACTACAAAAAGCAACCTCCATAGGCAAAAATATTGGTCTGCTATCACTGCCAGCTTGAAGACATGGCCAATGGGTATATTTCAAAGAGTAGTTGTATTGTTGCTTAAAGTATTGGACAACTGATACCCTCGATCCATCTCGATCAAACCTGTAAAAGCAAATAGAATCATCAATATTAATGGCATGGAATGTAAATAAAGTGAATGAATGATACAAGGTATGAAAGAACAGATACATCAATTCCTTCAGTGGCACCGACGGTATCCCAGTAATCTTGTAGCGTATGGATTTATCCGTTCGATGAGTGGCCACAACCCGAACTCCTTTTAGGGCTTTCTTCAGCTATAAAGCAAAAGATAATAGAAAATAATGCTACATCTAGATTATTTGGCACAAAAAAAAAGTCATGGAAATGGTATAATTTCATACTTTAAGACGATCCTGCTCAGACAAGCGTCTCGAAGGATCTCGGATGTTCAGATACTCGCATACAAAATCTACAACTGGTTGGGCCTTGTAAAATGCCGTTGCTGAAACGTCTAAGGACAAGAAAATTTTCAACATCAGACTTTAGATTCTTTCCGAGAGGCAACAAAAGTATGGGACACACTTTTCATTTAATAAAAGACATTTTCTAAAAGCGTAATATATCTTACCAATATTTAGTGACAATCCCATTTGTGTGGGGCGGAGACTCTGGTAATACCCCCTCCAACACTCTACACCACTGCCAATATCACCACTGTGCCCAAATGACTGAGAGAAAAATGATCTTGAGATAGGTACATACCTGTGTTACAACTTATAAGCTAAGTAGATACCAAACAATATTTACATTAAACAGAAATATGAAATGTAGAGATGCATGGAATAAAAATAAAAAGAGGCCGATCTGGTGAACTTTATTTTTTGACCCGAAATCAAGAAAATATCAAAATATGGATGGATTACTTTGCTGTGGGGCTTTCTCGGAGAGCAATGTCAAGAGCTTGAATGGTGTCCTGAGGCAATTCCCTTTGCCTACCAGCCAAGAACTGCCGAAGGTGGTACAGATCTAATTTTGAAGCATGCTTAACAGTCACCTTGTATTCCTCCTCCCTAAAACCCAAGGAGCAGTATTATATAAAACCATTGTATGAACATGAAAGTAGATACTGCAAAAGGGAACAATGGAATTTTCCGCCATATATACCGTTGGTTGCCTTTAACAGGATTTGCCAACTTGACAACAAATTCTTTAGTCTGGAATGGTAGTGGACCTGCAGTATATATGCTCTTTCTTCCATCATAAATTGGCAATCTACCATCCAAGGATTGTTTATGCAATCTAACAATTTCATTGATAATTGATCTGTTTCGTTCCCGGGAGATCGATTCCGGCTTGATAGTCACCTTCAAGAACAAGAAGGCTATCAGTTGCGCATATGTTAGGTGTAAAAAAAATTAAAAATACATGCTGGCTTGCATCGCAAAAAAAAAAACAAACATGCTGGCTCAGATTTACTTGCATTTGGGCAAACCATATGTAGGAGTGATCGATGAAATGGAACTTGACAGGATAATGCCGAGAACTAACGATAAACCATATGCTTCTAGTACTGTTCACATACTTCTGGTGGTGAAAAAACAACTCATAATTGGTATGGATTCTGTGGAGACTATTAGGGAAATAAAATACAAAATGCATGAAGTCTACATACATATTAGCACCTATGCTGAAATTCAAAGTGACTAATTGACCAACAGTCAAGGACAAACATACCCAAGTGTAAGCTGCATTTCTTCGATGCTTTAAATGTTCTTACAAGAGCTCTTTTTTATGGTACACACCGATAATACACTATAGCGATAATTTAGATCTAAGGGCTTCTTAGTCTTTTCGCCCCTATAAGACCCTGTTTGGCAACAAAGTTTTTTAAAACCATGGTATTGTAATACCATGGTTTGTGTTTTGCTATGACCATGACTATGGTTTTTCAATACCATGGTTTGCTAGCACAAGTCAGAAAACTTTAGATTGGAGTGATTCTTACAAGAGCTCTGTTATGGTACACACCGATAATATACTATAGCGATAATTTAGATCTAAGGGCGTCTTAGTCTTTTTGCACCTATAAGTGTCAAGGCAAGAAAGTAAATTATTTATTCCTATTTCGTGATTTAATCAGTATTCCTACGAACCCCATTCAATCAATTACCCAAACTCCCTTCATTCCAAAATAGTACTAATTATTTTAGACTTGTCCAAATTCAAACTTTATCAAAAAAAACTCTTAGACCATTCAGATTGAGCATATAATAATCGTATAGATAGATCCGTCCCAAAAAAAAATCCTTAAATTATAATTTAATTGCATTTTAAAATAAATTACAATAGCTTTTAGTGGTCAAAGCTATATTTTGGAGGCCGTGCCAATGTTTAAAATAACTAATATTTTAAAATGGAGGGAGCATATTCAACCCCTTAATTTCTAGCGACTTGAGTCGTCCTTTCAAACTATTCGCCAATTTGATTTAATCTGTTAGCTCAGTTAAATTCCTCGAGGCTGGACTCCTGATTCCTCAATTCCTAATCCATCCGTTGTCCGATCGCAAGGTCGCAACCTCAATCGCCAGCCTTAACCGATAAGGCGTAGTAACTTGCAGATCTCCACTCCGCACTTGGAGTGGCATGGCATTAATTGCTGCGCCGCTGGTCGGCGACGCTAGGAATGGCTACGAGTCAAACGAGGAGCGTATGCTTGTGCTAAATCTAGCGTTTCTGTTGGGCTCAAGGTGAATTGAACTTCAATTGATCGGTATAAAAAAGTGTATAATTTCAGTTATGTACGTAGCAACAACTGATAAGGATAAACTACTTTAACTATCGATAAAAATTATTTATATGTCATGATATCTACCTATAGTAAATGACGATGATGTCCCTTAAACAAATGTACCGCTCCCTTAGTATAGATACTACTACGATAGTATAAAAAATCAGAGCTAATATGAACCGTTTGTTCCAGAGAAATAGGCAGTCCATATTCATTTTATTGCACCGTAAAAGCTATCTACAATGGCCAGTAGAATATATACTACGTGCATAGTATTAAAAAGATTCCTATTCCAGATTTCTCCTTAATTTACTCTAAATGCCTATAAAATCTCGCAGCTAAAACTAAATTGTGCTGGAAAATGTGATACTTAAGTGAGGCTCTGTCCAACAGAAATCCCTAAAATTGATCCCCTATAGCTTCGTATACAGGTTTTCTTTTAAAAAAATCTCTCCCTATATTTCTTCCATCTCTAACAACGTTCCCTGTATAGAGAATTATTTAGGGGAAGGAAAGAGAACCCCTACGTATAAAGGAATGAAGAGAAAATCTCTATTTTAGAAAATGGAATAGGAAATGTTGTTGGAATACATAGGAAAAGAATCCATCCCCTATTTTGAGGTAGAAGACGTTTTAGGGGAGCCCATTGGAGATAGCCTGAAACATATATACATTTGAACGAACCATATAATGCCTCAAGGGCTCTTTGTTAGAACTTTTCGGCCTTTTCGGTTAGTGCTGGGATACATGATGTAATGCAGAAGCCAAAGAATGCAAAGCATGAGATGAGAGAGAGAGAAGGGGAGAGATCGAGAGGGCAGACGCATACGTCGTAATGGTATAGCTCCTTGTCAGCGACTTGCGCGAGGAAATGGTTGGCGCGCACGCGGCACGGCCTCCCGGCCGTCCCGAACCCTGGCCGCGGCGGTAACACCAGCGCCTGGCTCGACGCCGGAGGCAACCTGCTGCTGCTAGGCGCCACGACCGCCGCCGCCGCCGGTGCCGAGGACGACGGCCCTTCGCGCGCCCCGGCAATCGCCATCCTCTCCACCTCGGCAGCCGCCACGTCCGCCGCGCCGCCGGCCCGAGCCCGACCAAGCCCTGGATGACGAGCTCCATCTCCACCGCCCTCCACAGACGCGCCACCTCGACCACCGGCTGGTATCTTCCAGGCGTGCGCGCCGCCGCGGCCGCCGCCGACGGCGTAGCCCTCGCCTCGGCCCCGCCCTCCGCCGCCGCCGCCGCCTCCACGCCCGCGGCCTCCTTCGTGCCGACCAGGGAACTCTTCGCCGCGGCCGCCACCGACGGCGTAGCCCTCGCCTCGGGCCCGCCCTCCGCTGCCGCCGCCGCCGCCGCCTCCGCCTCCACGCCCGCGGCCTCCTTCCTGCCGACCAGGGAACTCCTCGCCGCGGCCGCGGCCCCATCCCCGGCCGCCTCCACGCCCGCGGCCTCCTTCCTGCCAGCCAGGGAGCTCCTCGCCACGGCCGCGGCCACGGCCGCCTCCGCCGCGCGATGACATTGGCAAGAAGAACTAAGAAGTCGAGGCGCGGGAGAGGAGAGGAGGTGACTGGTGAGGAGTTTTGTGGAGTGTCCTGTACTACTGTATATATGTAGGCGCGAATCGGGAGCGTCGAGATGGGATGGGAGGGAAGCCTAGGACGCCGGACACGATGACACGACGCCCAAGTGGAAGTGGAAGTGGACTAGTGGAGTGGGGGCAGATTCGTCATGATGAACAAGATCGCGGCTGCGGCGCGAAACGCCGAAACTTGAAGCGCCACGGTCTGACATGCTCTTGCCTCTTCGATTATCCTCGCTTCTTTTTTTTTTTTTATATGGAGTAATCGTGTGGATCGCAGTAATTAAAGTAGCCTACTATAGGCATGTAAACGCTAAGCTGAAAAAAAACAGGATTGAAATTTGAAAATCCGCTGATACATCACAACCATAGAGCTCATTTAGCAGCTACCATGGCTCCAGAGTCCAGACCGTTAATTTATACGTATGTAACTTTATTTATGTACGATGAGTTTTTTTTTAAAAGAGGAGCGGGAGAATCTTCTCCCTGTTACGTTGATCAAATAAAAATAAAAGTCCGTGCAAACACGGAGTACAACCACAATGCATCGTTGCAACCTGATCAAAGCCAGACACACCTCCAGCCACCACCAGAAACACCGCCTGCAGAGGAGAAAGAAGGAATACAGCCCCACTGCTACCACCTAGACTAAAGGCTGAACAGGAGAAAGATAAAGGGGAGGAAGAAGGAAAAACACAACCAACACTCACACAACAACGAGCGACTCCTATAGCAGCAGACCAAGCGCAAGCCCAAAGCACAAAATGGCGACCACGACGCCTCCAACAAGGTAGCGACGGAGAGAACCCGCCGCCGTCTCAAAATCACTAGGTTTTCACCCAAAGCGGGGGAAGGTCAAAAAGGTGATTCCTCAAATGAAGGGACAGCCCAAAAAGGACAAGGCTTTCGCCCAAGACCTGTCCTAGCTACTAGAGCACAAGGAAGGAGCCGCCGATGGTCGATAGCACTAGATGAGTCGAGCCGTCGGCCGAAGACGCAGAGCCAAAGAGAGTGCACGAACTCCGCCACCCGACGTGGAAGACACCGCACTCGCCACCCGACACCTCAGAGAAAGGGAGGGTCAAGAAGGCGCAGACAGGTCCGAGTCAAGAGGCAGAGAACAAAGACACTGCCGGAGAAAGGTTGCCAGCTAACGCTGCCGGAGAAAGGCGCCATGCCTGGTGGTCTGCATGGAAGCAAAGAAAACCAGCCGTCACACCACCTAGGCGACGCTAGCCAAACCCCACCACTACCCCGGAAAACATTAGCCTACGCCATCGAGCACCTCACAGGAAGGGGAGTGCAAAGGGGGTGAGGACGGCCCACCACGCCACCACGGGAGGAGCCGAGGAACCGTCGAACACACTGGAGCCCACCTGCTCCGTTCGCTCCGGCCAACTATCGAAGCGGACCCTCCAAGCGGCCTCCACCGAGACGGGCTCAGGGGGAGGGGAAGAAGGAGAGGACGCCGGTGCTGAGATAAGATTTTGTAACACACATATATCTACGCCATCAATTTACACCGGCTTCTATTGCTCACATGTAATTTATTAATCTTTCAATAAATACTGCTAATTTACGACGACTTATACTGCTCGTCGTCTTTTGCTTCAACCTCTTGTCGTCGACATCCTTAGGGTGGTTGTTACTCGTCGTCGCAGCTTTAGCCTCTCCGGTGCTTTCCTAACATTCATATTTGCCTTAGTCACCGAGCTCACCATCCTCAATCCTTGGCTCACATCATCGGCTTCATTTGCGCCATCTTTGCCTATGCTCCGTGCCGATATGGTCTTCTTTGACTCGGATCTGGTCGGGACGCGACTTCTCTGTCCGAAGATCCATGTTGCTTCATCGATGCTTTGTTTGATAAGTGTTTTTTCATCTCTGCTCTTAGCTCTTCGTCCCTGATGTAATTTGTAAAATTGAATTTTAAAATTTACCATATGTGTGAATTTTTAAAGGGGAATTTTGACCATTTCTCAATACTTTTTTTCTCCCATCAAAGTTTTTTTTTGAAAAGCTTAATAGGTGTTCTACCATTTCATTAAAGTTAAGAGCCTGTAAAAAAATGGTTATAGGAAATTGGTCAGACGAAGATTATATATAAGTAATATAAAGGAGATGTGACACCATTTTATCGAAGTTTTCTTCCTCCTCTCCTCTCATTTGCACCACCTCTCTTTGCACCTTCAAGTACATGCAAATTTGCAATGTGAACAAGCTGTAGCTATATGTTGAACTTTGGAGTACCTATTTGGTTCCAAAACTCTAAAATCGGAATTAACAGGTTCTTAAATTGTTAAAATCAAACATGGCCAGTTCTTTGACCAGACTGCATGCGTTTTTTGGACGTCCCAACGGATATGGCGCCATGTAGGAGGCTTTTGCTAGCGTGTCATACATGTGTTGTGGACACGTCAAAATCTTTCTCTCTCTCTCTCTCTCTCTCTCTCTCTCTCTCTCTCTCTCCCCCCTCTATTCTATCACTCACTCCCTTTTCTCCCTCCCCACCGGCAGTGCTGGCCAATTGCATCGCCCCTCCACCCCATCTGCGCAAC
The DNA here is from genome assembly GCA_005191435.1 of Raddia distichophylla. Lineage (NCBI taxonomy): Eukaryota > Viridiplantae > Streptophyta > Magnoliopsida > Poales > Poaceae > Raddia > Raddia distichophylla. Next base: position 1,735,915 of record SPJY01031394.1, read on the forward strand.
ACCGACCTCTCCTCTCGCACTAGCAGTTGCCACCACCTCCTCCTCATATCGACGGATGCTACATCACCATCCCTCCTTCCACCGGTGCTATCCTCCTCCTCCATTGTGCTGCCCCTCCTTACCGATGCTCTCATTCATGGTCGTCAGATCCAAACAGGCAAAACCTCGCCGAATCTGGTCATTGCAAATCTTGACGACAATGTTGTGGATGCCCTATCGTGGATGCTACGAATCTCACCAATGTCGTCTCCAATTCGGCTACCAACGCGTGGACTTCTCCTCCTACACCAACCGCCATGGACGCCACCCTTCACGCCATCTCTGCCTATCACCACAGCTCGGTAGGGGATGGATTCGTGTTGATTCTAAGCATCTTCTACTATCAAAGCTCAAGCTTGGATAGGCTCGAGCTCAGCTTGGGCTCGGCTCAAATCAACACCAAGATAAGTATCAGGCTCGAGATTGAGCTTGATGGAAGCTCGGTTAGGCTTGAGCACAGCTCGATTGTGCTCAAATGAAGGTATCAATACTAATATGAGAGGAGATAAGACTACACGGGCTCGGAATTTAGATCTCAAGTTTAGCTCAAATTGGTTGGACTACTTGGTTTAAAGAATAGAATAACTGGTGTAATGGTGTTTTTTCGAGTTTGGGTAGGTTCGAGATTGTGCTTGAGCTTGGCTCAAAAAGAATTGAGCTAGAGATCGGGCTCGAGATTGATCCGTATAGCTTTCAAGTTTAAACTGAGCTTGATCCAATCTCTAGTAGCTTGTTGAGCATGAGCTTTTGGGCATGCCCTATAGCTTGCGGTAACGGCTCGACGCGGCGGTGGCAACGGCTTGACACGACGGCGGCAACGGCTCGATGCGGCTATGGCGGTGGAGGTGGAAGAGGGGCGGTGGAGGCAAGGTCGCTGCGGCGGCACCGGCTCGGTGCGACGGCGACAAGGCCCAAGGTCAAGACTCAGCCAAGACCGTTCATCCCTCTCTTCTCTCACTGCCACGTGGGCCATACAAGGGGCAATATGGTCAATCCATTTAAAGAAAACATGAAAAATCAACGGTAAATCGAGAAAAATAAAACAATGTCACTGTGATAAAAAATTCACGTGCTCGGTGTCATACGAGCCAAGACTACCGAACTTAATGTCAATTGAAACAATAAATATTATGGCTTTGTATTTCAATAAATATCATGCCCCTTTTTGGTTCACAGTTTGGTCCTCTTCTTTGTATTTCAACAAATATTGTGGCCCTCTTTGGGCCGCGGTTTTTTTTTGTTCGGTGAGGTTGAACCAAATTTTTTTTTGTTGTACAAACTATTTGTGTAATATTTTATAATGATTTTTCAAAACTTTATAGGATTCTACCTAAAGATCTCAAAAAAAATACATAATTTTTTAATCTTTTCATATTGTTATTTTATATTCTCAACTTTCAGCCCAACCAAACCACAACCAAACCACAAACCAAAGAGGGCCATAGGCTACATAGCCAAGCACAAAGGAATTAAAATTCATGCAAAGCCGGTATGAAAGCTGCAGCATTAAGATGTAGATTGGTATATATTGGTTGTCCAAAATATATCCATACATATATTGGTCGCGCCCCCAGAACGTTTGGAGAGGACTAGCCAGTTTGCCATATCAACAACTTATACCAAAAGCTACTGAAATCCTGATGTTTCGTAGACCGCAAAAGCGTCGAGATTTCTAAACTCCTAGTTCATGAGAAGGACCAGTATTTCAACAATAAAACATGAACTCCTTCACATTTTCCTTGATCTTCGGAAGCTGCTTTATCGAAGCAGGCATCCGCGATGAGGCTGCAGAAGACGAACCCTGGTCAGATTGGTCGTCCTCCATGTAGTAGCGTGCACGAAAAGCCCCCAGGTGTGCATAGTAAGCTGGAGGGACTGTCCATTGTCCAAAATACCAAAAATAAGCGATAAATCAGTAAGAAAGAAATGTAAACAGAAAAATGCATAACTTGCTAGTCCATCTATGATATACCTATGGAAACTGAACGGGTACATCGGGCATAGCTGCAAATGCGAGAGAGACAAGTCATCAAAAGGAAGAAGGTCAGGACATGGAAAAACAGAACTCTGTGATCAGTTATGCATCATTCACTACTTACGTGTAGCAAAGGTTGTAAGTCAAGGTTGATTCTAAGCAATCTTCTGCTATCAAAGCTCGAGCTTGGATAGGCTCGAGCTCAGCTCGGGCTCGGCTCAAATCTACACCAAGATAAGTATCAGGCTCGAGATTGAGATTGATGGAAGCTCGGTTAGGCTTGAGCACAACTCGATTGTGCTCAAATGAAGGTATCAATGCTAATATGAGAGGAGATAAGACCACATAAGCTCGGTTGAGCTCAATTTAGAGCTCAATTTCAGCTCAAATTGATTGAACTACTTGGTTTAAAGAATAGAATAGCTGGTGTAATATGGTGTTTTTCCGAGTTCGGGTAGGTTCGAGATTGTGCTCGAGCTTGTCTCCGAAAGAATTGAGCCAAAGATCGGGCTCGAGATCGATTCATATAGCTTTCAAGTTTGAACTGAGCTTGATCCAAACTTGAGTAGCTCGTTGAGCCTGAGCTTTTGGTCATGCCCTGTAGCTCGTGGTACCAAAGGAGAGAGAGATAGAGGTGGAGCACAACCGCACCGTCCACCTCTCCCTTCTCATATCGCAGGCAGTGGCGGCAACAGCGGCGAGTGCAAATTGCAGGAAGCGAGCATCAGTAAACTACTAACGTTGAGCGATGGTGTAGAAGGAGATAGAGAGATATGTGAAGGAGGAGGCCGATGCCTATGGGAATATGAGAGAGAGTGGGAGAAGGAACGAGGAAAGAGATAGAAGGGGATGACAGCATGGTTTTCACCAACATAATTCAGCCACCGTCGCTGCCCTCAAGCTTGTCGCGCGCTGATGTCCTAGAGCTCCTTATGGCACCAATGGGGACTACGCCTTCGCCAACCGGGGAGTATGGAGAGAGGGGGAGAAAGACACTTAGCTGAAGTTGAGGTGGCATATCAACATGGCATCCACGTTACTCAAAAAACAACCACATTGCCATCCACGTTACTCAAAAGTCAAAACCACCCCAAACAGTCCAAAACCATCCATTGACAAGTCAAGCGACCAACTGTGTCTAATGTTGACAATTTGAGGACAACTAAGTCCTATTTTGGAGTCTACTTTTCCTTAAACTTTTATGTGGCTTTCGACATTATATATTATGTTTTTCTTATTATCTAAATGTAAAATTATTATTGGCATGTGGCTTATGGTTTTTTTATTAGGGGGCGACTAGCGGACGGTATCCCGTCCAAAACACCGCGGAACGTGATAGATAGCGACAAAAAAAAACCTGCGCGTATCATGTCGCTCGTACCATGTACCTATCGTACCATTTAAACAAGCTTCAGGCATATACTACGTACATTTTTATCGGCCGGTCCTTTTTTTAATTCCGTTGTACTATTGACCAATCTGCATGCATGCAAAAATCATCTGAATCTGTGTCCAGTGCGCTCAGCGCCCACGTCGATATAATGCTGATACTAAATTATTTCCTTATTAGTTTTCTTCTTAAACAAAGCCAGTTATCAAATAAAAATGGGGGGACTTCCCAACGGGATCCCGTTCGGCGGGGCCTCGAAGGGATCGCCAAACGCGCGCCGCGTGTCCCCCTGGCGCGCCTCTAGCTCGCTTCTCGCGTGTCCTCTTCGCGCGTCTGTGGTTGCGCCTCCTCCGCTTTTGCGTGACTTCCCGCCACACATCGCACGTCTTCCCCACCGCACATCTCTCGTTCCTGCGGAAAAAATCGATCCCGCGCTTCTCCGCATCACCCGTCTGCATGCATGGAATAATGCACATGCAGCTAAAAATAAAAAAAATTGATCTGTTCAAAAAAAGGTATCAGAGAAAAAATATGCAAAGTTGGTAAAAAAAAAGGGTATCAGGTTGGTAATATCATGTATCAAAGTTGTAGTATCAAAGTGTATCAAAGTTGTAGTATCAAAGCTGGAGCAGTATCAAAGTTGTAGTATCAAGTATGTAGTATCATGTATCAAAGTTGTAGTACAAAAAATGGAGCAGTACCAAAGTTTAAGTATCAGATATGTAGTATCATGTATCAAAGTTGTAGTATCAAAGTTGGAGTGTCATGTATGCAGTATCAAAAATTGGAGTATCGATATGTGGTATCATGTATCACGTTGTAGTATCAAAGTTGGAGCAATATCAAAGTTGCGGTATCATGTATCAAAGTTGGAGCAGTATCGAGTTTCGGTATCGGAAAAAGATATCAAAAGGGTATACTAATCGCAAACAAAAAAAAAGTATCGGTATCGGATTGGTGGTATCATCGGGTTTTGGTATCGAAAAAAAGTATCATATATCAAAAACAAAAAAATATCGGTATCGGTGGCATCAGATTGGTGGTATCGTCGAGTTTCAAGGGTATCATTGAGGTATATAAAAAAAGTATCATATATGACAAACAAAATATCGGGTCTGGGGGGTCGAGTATTGGTGATATCAGGTTGATGGTATCGTTGAGTTTTCATATAAAAAAATGTATCATAACATTATCATATACCACAAACAAAAAGGTCTCAGGTCTTGAGGGTGTCGAGTATCCGTGATATCAGATTAGTGGTATCATCGTATGATACTAATGTCTAACTATTAAAAATTTAAAAAATAAAAATTGTAAAAGTATTTAAAATGGGTTGATTAGAATTTTAGATGAATTATAAAATTTCTTCTATGTAATTTGGACTTCAAATAAAAAAGATATAAAAATGTGAAATTTAATTACATATAAAATCAACTGCACGTATAAGTAGTTAGTTGCTAGCTATTCAAAAGAAGAGAGCAGCGCACCGTTGTCGTCCACGCGCATGCAGCCATGACGATCCGACGGTCCACGGCAATCCCGTCCGCGCACGGCCGGGATGGGATACCGTGCGCTAGAATTTTTTTTTTATTATCTCAATGTGGAAAAATTATTGGCATGTGACAAGGAATATTTGGTACGAAAATTCACTCGAGGAATTGATACTCAAGGTGCTGATGACAGTTGTGCTGGAATACAATAGAAGAATTAGATGAGATCCGCTAGAAATTTAACTTGTACGTATATGGTTTACCGAGATAAAACATATAATGGAATAGCTAGATTTGTCTGACTGGATCGGCTCTCTCACATGTTAACCTCCATGAAATTGTTTGAGACTTTGAGTGGATCATGACGCATAACTCACACAATTGCACTTGATGCTATAGTATTTTAGACTCACATAACTAACTTGATCATGGTTGGGACTTGGGACATGATTAAAAAGTCTCGCGGTTTTCCAAAACTACATAGGCTATATGTAACATTTAAAAGTAAAATCTATAAATAAGTCTCTACCTTTAAAAATGTACCCATCATGGAATTATTTAACAACATTGCAACCTCACGGTCCGTATTCGTATTTGGCGATGTAGGGGAAAGGACTGGTGAAGGAAATGATCTTTGTATGGAAATGAAAAAAAACGTAGTAATTAATGAAAAATAACGAGGAAGCGAACATGGTTGCCAAATGAATAAACCGCCGAAGTTCGCAAGAGAGTTGTTTTTACCGCTCTAACCGTGGCAGAATATTTTTGAGATGTTAATAAGCAACGCGTGCTTCTATCATCGATAATATCTTTTAAATGACCTCCGCAATATGGGTTATCAACCTAGGTACAGAAATAGGCTCTTGGCAAGAATTACTTCTTAGCCTTGCATGCATGCAATTGTGAATTCCACCGCGGATAAGACAGGAATAAAAAGCAGTAGATCGAATAGCCCTCACTTCAAGGGCTACACCGCAGGCCTTCACAACCACGAGTCTTCTCTGCATTTCGATAAATATTATAGCCCTTTTTGGTTTACAATTTTGTTCGGTTATGTCCTCTTCTCTTTATTTCGACAAATATTATGGCTCTATATTTTCATAAATATTATGCCCCTTTTTGATTCGCGGTTTTGTTCACAGTTTGTCCTCTTCTCTGCATTTCGACAAATATTATGACCCTTTTTGGTTCGCGGTCTTTTTCAGTCTGATGAGGTTGAACCAAAAAAAATTTCGTACAGACTATTTAGTGTAATATTTTATAATAATTTTTCAAAACTTTATAGGATTCTACTGAAAGATCTAAAAACTTACATAGGCCCAGTTCTTTTCAGCTTAAGAGCTTAACGTCTTAACAGCTTAACGACTTATCTACGTTTTAAAAACACATATACTTTGAGTTTTTTAAGTCCGTTTTTTCGTTGTTTTGAAGGTAAGTTCTAACGCTTTAAAAAGAAAGTCAAACGAAATGTATCCGAATCTCGAGACTATCTCGAAAAGCTCTCGAACTTCAGTCATTTCAGCCGTTCAACCGTTCAGATCAGCTCAAAAGAACAGAGCCATAGTTTTTTAATCCTTCTGTATTGTTATTTTATGGTTCTCAACTTTCAGCCCAACCAAACTATGAAACAAAGAGGGCCATACGCTACATAGCCAAGCACAAAGAAATTAAAATTCATGCAAAGCCAGTATGAAAGCTGCAGCATTAAGGTGTAGATTGGTATATATTGGTTGTCCAAAATACATCCATAAATATATTGGTCGCGCCCCCGAACGTTTGGAGAGGACTAGCCAGTTTGCCATATCAACAACTTATACCAAAAGCTACTGAAATCCTGATGTTTCGTAGACCGCAAAAGCGTCGAGATTTCTGAACTCCTAGTTCATGAGAAGGACCAGCATTTCAACAGTAAAACATGAACTCCTTCACATTTTCCTTGATCTTCGGGAGCTGCTTTATCGAAGCAGGCATCTGCGATGAGGCTGCAGAAGACGAACCCTGGTCAGATTGGTCGTCCTCCATGTAGTATCGTGCACGAAAAGCCCCCAGGTGTGCATAGTAAGCTGGAGGAACTGTCCATTGTCCAAAATACCAAAAATAAGCAATAAATCAGTAAGAAAGAAATTGTAAACAGAAAATGCATAATTTGCTAGTCCATCTATGATATACCTATGGAAACTGAACGGGTACATCGGGCATAGCTGCAAATGCGAGAGAGACAAGTCATCAAAAGGAAGAAGGTCAGGACATGGAAAAACAGAACTCTGTGATCAGTTATGCATCATTCACTACTTACGTGTAGCAAAGGTTGTAAGTCAAGGTTTGCAATGTATCAGCATTAAAACCATTTTCATCCAAAAGAACATGATAATGTGTTGGACGACTTGTTCCCTGTCCAAAGCGAAAGGGGGGAAAAAGCGAAAATGTAAATATTGGTCAAAGGACTAGTCGACATCAACATTCACCAATATATATAAACAGAATATTAAGATTGGATCCATTACCTGAATACCAGAATGGCTACAGAGGTAAAAATCAAATTCACTGGGATGGCAAATCTGTGTGTCAACAACAGTTCCTGATGGAAAAGTGCAATTCCTCATGCTTTCAAGCCATTCTTGATACAAAAGTTAAATGATGCCTAACATAGTTAACTAATTACCTGGTAGAATATTTCCACTTCTATCTGTCCACTCTCGTGCACGATGGTTTTCAGGAAACAGGCGAGTGTGATGCCTCTTTTGCACGACGACAAATGTAACTCGGGGGAGGTAGCCTTCTTGTAAACTAGCACAAGCCTGGGAGCACGAATACAAACATGATTACACCACTAACAAATATTGAACCATCTGCCATCCAATCAAAATACTAAACAAATAGGACAAAAAAATAAAAAACCTTGCGGATTGCGTCCATTTCATAAAGTAAGACTTGGCTAAACTGCCCCTCACTAACACCATCTCTGCACATTAAAGAAATCAATATTAAGCAGAGATAATAAATTATTTTCTAAAAGGTTTTTTCTTTACAAACCGGTAAAATATAATCCTCGCAGGTTTGCTGCCAGTTGCTTTGTAGAAAGACACAAGTAATTCCCTGTAATATATGAGTGTTATTACCACGCACACCCAAAAAAAACGAAGACAATGATTTAGCGATTTATTGAAAATTACCTAATCATTCCACCTCTAACTGTCCCCTTTTGTGGATCTTTTACTTCTGTGAAAAGATCAGTTATAATTTCTTCCCTGTGACATTGTGAGGATATCAAGCATTTGTACTTTGTAACTTCTGGCCAATCCATGGATGCAACTACCTACAAAGATAGGAATTAGCAGCTTTACATCTAGATAAAGAAAACTATGATGCCATTCAAATTTTGCAACTTTATAATGGCATGCATGCAATTCGCCCAAGTAAAAAGGTCGAAAACAGCAATGTTTCCCGAAACAAGAGCTTTTCCACAGTCCTTGTAGAAAGTAAAAACTGATGCACAATAGAAGTCAAGAAGTTCCAAATCCATCGGCATTTTTTAATAGCAGGGTTGCATCTAACAAAATAACAAAGTTTAAAAGACTGACTGATCGAAATGACAAACTGTGACATGATGAGAGAGCAAGAGCAAAGACAGCAGACCGCTGCGATTGATGGAGATGCATCTTCCCCAGGAGATGGGTGTGTAACATCAGCTCCAAAGACTATTGTTGGTAAATCTGTGAGAAATGGTATTCTCTTTTTCAAAGCATCTTCAAGTACAGTATTCCGACCCCCAACCTAATTGTCAAATGCTACTGGCGTCAGTATTCTTTCGATCTGATCATGGAGAAGTCATATCATATTATCACACAATTTAACTTCATCCTACCTTCACATTGATTTTCAGGGCCAAATTTTCAAGATATTGTTTCCCACCTCTTTGAACATTTCTAGGTGCACAGCACTGACTTATGACACCAAGCTCCGTTTCACAAAGTCGCTTTATTCTTCCTACATATGCTATGAATGTCAGAAACTTGAATCTTAACTTTTAAAAAAAATAAATAATGATCACTTTAGATCAGAGCTTACCATAAGAACCGCTAATGTCGGGTAATATTATTATTAATAATTCAAGTTGCTTTCCTGTCGGACCTTGCTGAGCAAGCACTTCTGCAGAGTGCATATGGATGTTTCTGATTGCAGCCTCTACATTACCTTGGTGACCTTGCCTAATATCCACACATGGTCTCATACTCATTTGCTACAATACAATAGGAAAATACAGTCAATCAGTACTCAGTACATATACTTGTGGATTAAGTGCCTATAGAAAAAGAACTTTACCATGCCAATGTTATTGCACATGCCAGCCAGATCATTGCAAAACATCCCAATGTCTTTTGGATTCAAGCGAGAAGCAAAAGTTAAACATGCCCAGTTCTTGATTGATCCTCCATTGACCATTTTCTGAAAAAATGACCAAACATATACTAATTCATTTTGGCGTGGAACACAAATTTAAGAATAGAAAGAAGATGTAAAAACATAGAAGGAAATAAAATGGCAAAAGATACTGTATTTCTCATTTTATATCATTAAATTCACTCACGATCAATTCAATTATCAATGTAAAAAAGGGGGAAAAAATCATAGTTATGTATCAGCAAAACGAGTACCTATGACATGTGTTCCTCATTCATATGAAAGAGCTAAGCAACTGATGCGGAATAGAAATCAACATTGTATGTAATCCTATTGCTGAAGAAAGAAATGATGTTGCTGAGAAAGTACTAAGAATAATACCTTGTTAATCATGTTCCATTGTCCTACAGAAGGATTGCAGACTTTTTCACGTCCAGAGTCATGATATTTAAGCTAACAAGAACAGAAACATTCGATAATATGAATTTAGACAAAAAGGTAAAAGAGTAATTAACCAACTCCTTAATATTTCTTTTTAAAAAGAACAATAGTTACCATTGGGGCAGGCAGTACACGGGCATTAACCAAGGCAGGCTGGTTGGACACTTTGATGCCAAATTCTTTCGCATAGTAGTCATTTGCATAATTATTACGATTAACAATCTGTGAAGATAAAAAAGATCATGTATCTTCAAATCAAATAAATATAATTCACTAGTAATATTAGCACAGAACACAAAAAATTACACTTTTAAACTGTCTTGACTGTCAGAAAAATGGTGCATATATAAACTTGAACCACCAAACCCCAATTCCCAAGTAAACACCACAAAGCAATATTCACCTCTAAAATGCTGCTCTCCCTTTGTGCAGGTCGTTCACATGCCATCTTTAATATGTTTGTAACTTGGCGTTCATTTAGCTTCCTAGAGTACCTTTGTCCTTCAACTATGCTGCACACCTGAAATAAAAATCAAATGAACATGCTAATAAATTCAATACTAAAGCATACGGCCAAAATTTAAAATGTGCATACAAAGAATGATATAATGCATATAGCAGCCTTTGCAAATTAGATGACAGTCATAACTAAAAAGACAAAGCAACCTCCATAGGTAAATATATTGGTCTGCTATCACTGCCAGCTTGAAGGCATGGCCAATGGGTGCACTTCAAAGAATAGTTGTACTGTTGCTTAAAGTACTGGACGACCGATATCCTCGTCCCATCTTGATCAAACCTGTAAAAGCAAGTAATCAGTATAATAAATTTAATGGTATATGGCATATGAATTGAAAAAATGTGCATAAATGATACACACATCACGTCTTTCAGTGGTGTTGAGGGTATCCCAGTAATCTTGTAACGTATGGCTTTATCAGATCGATGAGTGGCCACAACCCGGACTCCTTTCAGGGCCTTTTTCAGCTGAAAAGTAAAAGATACAGAAAATAATGCAACATTTAGTTTGTTTGGCACTAAAATATTAAAAATAAAATAGAACAAAATACATGAAAATGTTATGTAGTTCATACTTTAAGACGATCCTGGTCAGACAAGCGTCTTGAAGAATCTCGGATGTTCAGATACTCGATCACAAAATCTATCACTGGTTCAGCCTTGTAAAATGCCGTTGCAGAAACATCTAAAGACAAGAAAATTTTCAGAAACAGATATTAGTCCTTAGAAAATTTTAGAAAAAAATATTATTTTTTTATTAGAGGCAATAAAAATGCGGGCACAATTTTCATTTAATGAGAATATTTTCTAATATATGTACAACCATACCAATATTTTGTGACAACCCCATCTGTGTAGGGCGGAGGCTCTGATAATAACCCCTCCAACACTCTACACCGCTGCCAACATCTCCACCATGTCCAAATGACTGAGAGAAAAATGATCTTGAGATAGGTACATACCTATTAGAAATTATGTTAGCTAGCAAATAATATGTGCATTAAACAAAATTACGAATTATATAGAAGCATAGGATCAAGAAAAAATATCAAATATGGATGCATTACTTTTCTGTGGGGCTTTCTCTAAGAGCAATGTCGAGAGCTTGGATGGTGTCCTGAGGCAATTCTCTCTGCCTACCGGCCAAGAACTGCCTAAGGTGGAACAGATCTGTTTTTGAAGCATATTTAATGGTCACCTTGTATTCCTCCTCCCTAAAACATTAGTAGTATTAATGTATATATTAACATCGAAGTAGAGATGACTAAAGGAAAAGGTATTTTTTGTATCATACCGTTGGTTGCCTTTTACAGGATTAACACGTTTGATGACAAATTCATTGGTCTGAAATGGTAGTTGACCTGCAGTATAGATGCTCTTCCTTCCATCATAAACAGGCAATTTACCATCCAACTTTTGCTTGTGCAATTTTACAATGTCACTAATAATTGCTCTGTTTCGTTCCCGAGACATAGATTCTGGCTTGATAGTCACCTTTATAAACAACAATGATATCAATCACACATTAGGTTTAACAACACATGCTGATTCAGATTCACTTGGATTAGAGGAAACCACTAACCATGCATGATGACTAATGAAATAGAACCTGACAGGATTATGATGTCGAGGACTAACCAGGGGCGGATTTAGGCCCAGGGCACCCTGGGCCGGTGCCCTGGGCTTGGCCTGGTAGTAGGTATTACCCCCATATAGGAATGGGCCCAAAATAAGGAAGCCCAGGGCACAGTTTAGGTCACCGTCACCCATTCCCTCCGGCTCCCTGCCCTGCTGCCCGAGCCAACCCAGCTCTCCAGCGCACGCCGCCGCGTCCCTCTCCCTGCTCCAGTGCTCCTGCTCGTGGGCGTGGCTCGTGGCCTCGTGCTGCGCCGCCAGCCCGCCAGGCGCCAGCCGCGTCGGCCTCGGCGCTTCTCCCTCGCGCGCCGCCTCCGGCCGGCTCCGGCCTTCTCCCGCCGGCCGCCGCAGCTCCAGCGCCCGCCGCCAGCCGCCTCCTCCAGCCGGCCGCCGCAGCCCCGCCTCCTCCCGCCGCCCCTCGGCTCCCTCAGCCCCTCTCGAAAAGGGATCCCTGGAGACACAGCTCAGCTGCATGGTGTAGTTTTCTATGATAGCCTTCGTACATAATGGTTGCGGCTATTTCTTGGGATCTTCCAGATTGGAAGCTTTTGATCCGCCTTGTGGTTATCTTAAGGCCAAGGGCCATTTACCTGTTACAAATTATGTTAGCTAGCAAATAATATGTGCATTAAACGAAATTACGAATTATATAGAAGCATAGGATCAAGAGAAAATATCAAATATAGATGCATTACTTTTCTGTGGGGCTTTCTCTAAGAGCAATGTCGAGAGCTTGGATGGTGTCCTGAGGCAATTCTCTCTGCCTACCGGCCAAGAACTGCCTAAGGTGGAACAGATCTGTTTTTGAAGCATATTTAATGGTCACCTTGTATTCATCCTCCCTAAAACATTAGTAGTAGTATTATATATAAAACCAGTGTATATATTAACATCGAGGTAGAGATGACTAAAGGAAAAGGTAATTTTTGTATCATACCGTTGGTTGCCTTTTACAGGATTAGCACGTTTGATGACAAATTCATTGGTCTGAAATGGTAATTGACCTGCAGTATAGATGCTCTTCCTTCCATCATAAACAGGCAATTTACCATCCAACTTTTGCTTGTGCAATTTTACAATGTCACTAATAATTGCTCTGTTTCGTTCCCGAGACATAGATTCTGGCTTGATAGTCACCTTTATAAACAACAATGATATCAATCACACATTAGGTGTAACAATACATGCTGATTCAGATTCACTTGGATTAGAGCAAACCACTAACCATGCATGATGACCAATGAAATAGAACCTGACAGGATTATGATGTTGAGGACTAACTATGACGATACTCTTGCAAAATTAATTCGCAAGACTTTGAAAGCACAAGAGTGAACAACACACCTTAAATTTGTTCCTTGTAAGTAGCATAGGTTTGTAGAGAATGAAATGGAATTATTACGAGTCAACTATTGACCTATACATGTAGAAGACACCCAATGAACAGTACGAGGGCATGTACGAACGCAGAGCGTGCAGGCAAACGCTAAAAGCAGCGAGATCGAGCTCATACATACATCGTAATGGTAATACTCCTTGTCGGCGACTTGCACGAGGAAGTGGTTGGCGCGCACTCGGCACGGCTTGCCGATCTTCCCAAACCCCGGACGCGCGGGGAACACCAACGCCTTGCTCGATGCCGGAGGCAACTCCCGCCCGGTCGCCGCCGCTCGCGCGGCGACCTCAGGCTGCGCCGCCCGCGTCGCGCCTGCCGGCACCGACGAGGAGGAAGACGAACCTTCGCGCTCCGAGATCGCCATGCTGGCCGCCATCTCGACCACCAAGACCTTCGCCTTCGGTGGCGGTGGTGGCGGCACCGCCTCGCCACAGCCCCGACAGCCGCCAAGCGTTCCAGGCGTAGCAAACGCGCCACCTCGGCCGTCGAACGATTACCAGGCATGCATGCGGCCCCGCCCACCGTGCCTGTCGCTGACATCATCGCCTTGGCCCCGCCCACGACCGTGGCCTCCTTTTGGCCAAAAGCTGAAACTGAAGTGACGAGAAACGCGAGGTGGAGTGGTAGAGTATATAACTATATATCGACGAGGGTGCCGGAAACGAGCACGCCAAGCGTCGAGCAACCCGGCCACTGGCAGCGCGGGCCCGATCACGTTGGGCCCCCACTAGTCAGCCACACGGAGCTGGCGCCAACGCAGCATGTGACGGCAAGGTGGGCCCCGGAGAATGATTGCTGCTACAGCGACCAGCTCGAAACTTGAAACGGCAATGAGCTCACGGAGGCGCACACCATGAACTGACGTGACTTGCCATAACAATTGATGTGTCCTCACGCCACTGCGCTTGCCGGGCCTGGATTCAAAGGAATTCGAATGGATAATGGGAGGAGCCTGGATTCTACACTAATTTATGTAGTTCAATGGTTGCAGAAAAACACCAGCAGCATTTAAGATGACAATGTGGCCATGTTTTTTTCAACGTATCGTTGTGTTAGTTTAATATTGTAGCAAATTTAAGAGCCTTCAAAAAGAGGTCTAAGATTATAAAAAATAATTAAAAATAATTTTAGGATCTTTGGAAAGACTACTAAAAGCCATGAAAAAATCGTTACGAATTATCACAACATGTAGGCTATATAAAAATAACAAAATTTGCTACAGTAATACGCAACGGCAAGATACACTGAAAAGAACAAGGCCACATGCTTAGTTTCGATTAAGGTTTTTATTAAATTGCAGTGATATATATAAATGGTTACTTCGTCCATGTTATTTATTAAAAAGATGTTGAGTGGCTAAACTAAATAAGTTGGCGGAGCTTAAGTAATTTCAGTCTTAAGCTGAATTTCGAGAGGTTTTTAAATATGCCTGCTTGAATCTGTTCAGCTACATTTTTTGAGAAGACTTCCGAGCTGTTTGGTTGCACGAACCATCTCAGTCTGGCTCGTATGAGTCAGCCAGACTGATATGAGCCAGGCTGAGCAGATACAAGTGATGTTGTTTGGTTACCATGCACTTGTTAAGACAGGCTGCGTAGAGATGTTGTTTGTTTGACCATATAGATTAGAGTGGGATACACAAATTGAAAAGTAGCACAAACAAATTTTAAAAAATAAATTTTAGAAAATCTATAAACTAAAATGAAAATACAAAATTTCAAAACAAACAATAGATAATAAAAAATTTAAATCTTTTGAAATTTATATGGCAAGTGTGGTCAAGTTTTGTTCGAAAAATATCAGGAACCCATTTTTAAAATTGGTTCGGTCATGAAAAAAACTAATCAAAAGATATAGCGAAAATGCATGAGACTGGCCTAGGTCCAGAGTACAATCAGGCTTGTACAAATTTTTGACTATGCAAATGCAAATCCTCCTCAGATACTGTGTTCACTGGACATGTACTGTTCGGTGCTATTCTAATTCTAATCTTCTGATTGTGTCTGCATTGGACTCTAATGTACTGTCTATTATTTTCACGTCGTGCATGTGTGTTTTATTCGAAATACATATATATATCTCTAAATAAGAAATAAACAGAAAGATGCTTGTTTCCTGATCCACAGGTAAGCATGTCAGTTTCATCTCACCGCCTCACCGGCTGTCGCTTGTTTGATGGTGGCTGACTGGCTGTAGACTCCAAAAGTAGGTGTCCAGTTAATTCATCTCCTTTTTGCTGTGCTCTCCCATCCCAGGAATAACTGAAGAAAGGTCTATGCGGATCCTCAGGAGACCCAAGCTAAAGGCGGTCTTCGGCTTGGGAAGTACTCCAGGAATAGGCATCGCCCGAAAGCACGAAAGTGGGAAGCTATACACTTTCTTTTTCCTGAGTATTCCTTAGCTTATAGCTTTGAAGAGCGTCTTTTAAGCCGACCTGGCATCCGCGCCGACCATGCTAACATCAATCATCCTTTTTCTCTTAGTTGACTTTGAAGATAGATATAAAGTAAGCAATCCCTTGAGCAAGAAGCCAGTGATCCCACAACATCAAAATGCAATAATTAGAATATCGCTAATTTTCAAGATATCATATGACCTTGTCTCCCACCGTAATCGGCGAACAATATAAAACCTGTCTGAGCTGCTGCCTTGGAAAGAAATTACGGAATCATCGGGATTCAATCGAGAACTTATTATTTTGATAGAATTCATTCAAGAACTACATCATTTGACAAGCCAGTAGCCCGATAAGAGTTTAATCAAACACATGCTCCATACACCATATCAGCCTAGGCAACCCAGATGCGGGCAACCAAACAGCCCCTTCGTGTTTAAGAAAAAACAAGCCAGAAAAGGTCAAACTTATTTATATCCAAATAACTCTAAGACACTTTAAACATGTTGTGCCAATTTCGCATATATCTCTATTCATAAAAGGTTATATTAGTGATGGTGATGAAGCAACATGTCGGCTCACTTTACCACGTCTCGGCATGGCTGTTTGCGTTCACTCGGCTCTTCTAACC
This sequence comes from Raddia distichophylla, assembly GCA_005191435.1. Classification (NCBI taxonomy): domain Eukaryota; kingdom Viridiplantae; phylum Streptophyta; class Magnoliopsida; order Poales; family Poaceae; genus Raddia; species Raddia distichophylla. The sequence continues at coordinate 1,752,227 of SPJY01031394.1, forward strand.
TCCACGTCTTGGTTGCCCACAACCCCTAATCATGTGCATTTCCTCCGTTTCTCTAGTCCCCACACTTGAAATTGGAACCCCACTTCCCTACTCTAGCCAATTTCGTCACTCTTAGATCAAAAATTTTTAAGAACAATGTCTTAAAGCATCACCAATAGATTTCCTAAAATACTATTGCGGTCAGTTTTTAGTCTATATAATAATCTAACAGAGTCTCTATCTTAGTCTGCACATATATTTTTTTGCCCCTGTTGCAATGGACAAATCATTCGCCACACTCGCCGCGCCACGCTCATCTCTGTCTCTGTCCATCCATGAGATGCATGCATTGAGGATTCTCAGATTTAGCTTGTCGTAGCACCTGCACGCAGTAGAATAGGTTGTACCCCATTAGGGGCAGCTTGTGATGGGTGGAAGTCCTTGCTTGTGAGCATGGAGGAGTTCGCCACGGGAAAAGGCTACCGGGAGGAGCTTAAGGTCGAGCATCTCACCGAAGCTGTTCAAAGGACAGCTTGTCATGGGGGAGCTCGTCGAGGAAGATGGTCGTGTGGGGCAAGAGCTCGAAAGAAAGGTGGCGGCGCAGGGAGCTCATCAATTGCCGATGTCACCTCCTGGAGGGATCGGTGTTGGGAGGCACCGGTTTGCCGCTGGGAACTAGCACGCGCCGCATAGCCAACAAAGGTGGAGCACCCGCTCGCTGGGATATCTATCCGCTGCGAGCATCCTTCTCTAACCCTATCTCTTTCTGCATTTGTTGCAAGACTGCACCCAATCTAGTAATGTTTCAGGTGTGCTTCAACCGTTTGATGAAATGCTCATATCGTTGTGTAATTAACTAGCTTGTCTATGTGCTCTTCTTTGTGAAATAATTAACCAGCATGGTCTGATTGTTGCCATTACGGTTGTTTACATCAATTTTTTCCATCATTTTACAGGGGTTGGCAAAGTTTTGCTCGGTGCAACCAAACGACTGGTCACAAAATTGTCTAGCCTAATATTAATTATAGCTACGAATCAAAGGTCACCTAAGAATAATCAAGTTAACCATGTTACAAGTGTGACAAATTGATAATCTTAGACGGCCTATTGTCAGACGAGGATCAAACAGGCAAGAGGAGCTGGTGGCGGTGTGCCGGGGGGAGGAGGGGGGAGGGAGGGCGTGGAGGAGTGTCCGAGATGCCCCTTTAGGATTTTTTTTTTCCGACGCTACTAACATGCTGTCTAATCCGTAGTCGAAAAGACAGCGGGGGATGACTTGCGCTAGGCCAGCTAGCTATGGGGCGTACAGCGTAATGTCAGTAAAGTACCCACACCAATCGCTCCATTTTCCACCCTCCATTTCTCACTTAAAATACTATTTCACTATCTCTCTTCTACATTAATCAGCATACCACATATCAGACACTCCAGATCTCACCCTCTGTATCTTCTTTCTTTAGCATAAAATATGTTTTTCTTCTAAAAAATTTGGAGGTGGACCGCGTAAAAAGATAACAATAAATTGTACGGTGGATCGTTTACTCGCGCCGTGCATAGAGGGCACAGTGCTCGCCCTCTATCCCTCAAAAAATGAAGTGCCGCACCATCACCGTGCATTCCTAATCATGGTTTGGAGTATCAGAGCGCACGCGTTTGGACGTCACTTGGCGTAGCGTAGACGCGCAACGCTGAAAATTTGAATCCACACGCAACGCTAAGCTACGCAACGTGCAAACGCACGACGCCTCGTGTGAATGGAACAAAGCACTTTATACAATCGTTGAAATAGAGTGTATAGTGCTTTGGAGGGCCAGAGCTGTGATTAGGAATAAAGTGCAGATATTTAAAGTGCACAGTATTTAAAGATGGTGCTTTGGATTATAATCCACTCTAGTTGTACAATACAGGAGTAAAGCATCTTTCTAGTCACTTCCCATGCTGCGGATTCAGAGCAGTATTGCTCCCTAGTCCAAAATCTCTAAATCTGTAAATGCTCCAGAAGAGCACCGCCTCTCTCTCCATTTCGGACGAAAAGGCCGGTACAATTAAAAGCATCAACAGCGATTTCGGTGAATTTCTCTCTGGTTCTTAGATGGACGAAGTGATAGATATGACGTGACGGAAATTCTTGCGCCGCGTGCACGGTCAGAAAGGTGTCGGGTGACGAGACTGTCTTCCAGGCCTTGACTCGATTTGCTGCTACCGTTGATTTGCCGTGCTCTGGCTAGGCCCTTTCGTTTCGGCGTTTCGGTTTATTTTTTATCTAACTTAAAAAATTTTATTGTTTTATTTGATCTATCTGTTTCGTTTCGGTGTTCCTGTTTAATTTTTAACTTTAAAAATTTCTGTTTAATTTTTTTATTTTATCTATCTACACACCATTTAGTGTCATATTTTTATTTTTTTTTGTAAGTTTTTTTCTAAAGATTTCAAAGTTATTTTTCTAATAATTTATTTAGTTCCAGTTCTTTCCAGCTTATCAGCTTAACGGCTTAACAGCTTAACGACTTATCTACGTTTTAAAAAGGCATATGCTTTGAGTTTTTGAGTCTGTTTTTCGCTGTTTTGAAGGTGTGGGTCTTAACACTTTAAAAAACTAGTTAAACGAAATGGATCCGAATCTCGAGACTATCTCGACAAGCTCTCAAAGTTAAGTCACTTCAGCTGTTTAGCTGTTAAGATCAGCTCAAAAGAACAGGACCTTAACCTTTCCATACTTAAAGGTGATCTTTTTCAACATCAATTAAAACTAAAGTAAACAGTGAAACAAAGATAACCCTGATTTTGTTTTCGGCTACGAATTTCTAGTTTCATCTATATGCCTTGTACTCTTATGTGTTGTTACCAAAGACCCTTTTTGATAGCTCGTTTTAAACTGGTTAGCTGCGCTTTTGTTGACCAGAACCGAACCTTCGTCCCGCACAGCCCTAACAACACCTCCATGTGACCCCATCTCTAACACATTCTGAAGTCATCCGTTTTCCCAAAACCTAGCTCGGCAGACATCCCTGATTGGGGGCTCGAACGCTCGATATCTCCCCTAAGCAGATCTTGACGACACCACTTGATGCGGCGAGGAATCCGGTCCCCAGCCGACGGAATCGCCCTTGTCAACTTGGAGATGCAGCTGAATCAAGACGACGATGAGTGTTTTCGATAAACGAGTGACCAGTGGAAGACAAGGAGGAAGTGTGGCCCGCGATCGCCGGACAGCCGATGGATGCTTCGCTCGACGAAGATGCCGCCGAGCTCAACGGGGGCGATAGGGCCATCCCATCTTCACCGTCGGGTCCAACGCTTGCCAGAGCGGGAGGTGGAGATGGGGTAAAATCTACTGGTTTGCCAACACCACTAGTGGAAGAACGATGCTCCCAGTCGGGCCCTTTCATCACCTCCGCTATCATGGCGTCGCAACCGAGGTCTCATGGGCTGCATTGTGCAAGCATCTAATGTCTTCACTATGCAAACATGCCACACTCCGGGCAGTAACCGGACAATTCAAAATCATGTTTTCGGGCCTAGGTCAGGACACCTATGTAAAATAGATGTATTTACATTGGTCTGCGTAAGCCGACGTAAATATCCGGTTTATTTATGTCAACTTTCTTAAAAATGACGGAAATATTGGCTGGTGTTAACAGTTTAGTTTCATGTAGTATCGAGCCATGAAAACTGAATGAATGGGCTGAAATGAGCTATCGAAGAGGGCCTTTGTCATATCAAGTTGACAAAATGAAAATATAGGAGTATTCTAATTTTATTGCACTTCATGGTCACTACTCACCATCGAGTTAACCTTTTTCCAAAATCTGATACTATTAGAGAAAGCAACGACCACTAAACGACCTTGTTTTAGGGGAGCCACGATCCGATGGTTGCTTAAGACCATTATCAATGATGTCTTAACTTACGATGTTCTAGCCACTATTCACACCTTCTTTTCATTATTCACTTATATTCCTTTCTCTACTATTTTATTTCTTACAGTATTGATACCTCCTAAGTCAGAATGCATTGTACATGTCCAAATCAATGCCCATCGAATGCTTGATCCTGAGTCAATTTGTTCCAAACATAAACACATTGATACTAGAATATACACAATATATATTGCCCAATCATTTGATTATGCCTATTGAAACATCAGGTTATGCTGATGAAACATGGTCGGCCATAATTGTTGGAACATGGCAAAATAATCGTTGTAACATGCTAAAAAATATTGATGGGATATGACAAAACACTTGGTGTTAAACATGGTTTTGACTGGTGTTGTTGGAACACGGAAATATAACTTGTTGGAACATGATAAAAGAAATGTTGTAACATACTAAAAGAATTAATGAAATATCATGCTCTATGGTGATTTATCTACCCTATATAAAGCAAGATGCTCCAAGATAACAGAAAAGATGTGTCAACAAGCAAACTTAATTTCTGAAATGTATTTATGTGATCTTTTAAAGGAAAAAAAAATGATGTGGTACTTTTGAGAGCATCTACAAATGGTGTAGATAGTTGCTAGATACAAACAAGTGCCATGTCATCTATAGATAGCATATAGCCAACCTCTCCAATGGACTGGATATAACATTGTCTATAAGATTGAATACGGGTCCACATGCAGTAGATAGTAAGTGCATTGGAATCAGCTATAGACTAGCCGCAAGTTAGTAGCTAGCGCACCCTCATTCTCTCCTCCACATAAGCAAAAAACCGAGTTTAAATCTTTATAGCTAGCTGACATGGCATCATCAAAGATGCTTCGATGTATTCTACCTCAGTTCGGCCACTCGGCTGGTGAGGAGGGGTGCACCATCCCAAAGCATGAGAGAGGGTGGGGTGAGAGAGTGTGGGGGAAGGAGGAAGAGCCATGCCCGGGCAACGGTCACCAAGGCCGAGGTCACGTGATGACGCATGCCTTTTCTCGTTGCTTAGCGAGGGAGTCAAAGACAGAGAGAGATGAATGTATGGGTAAAAGCAAAGATTGCATCAGTGATGGAGAAAGCCGAGCGATGCGGTGGAGAAAAGGTGTATCTATTGGGCCATCCAGGTACTATGCCCGGTTCTTCGGTGAAAAGAAAAGGAAATGACATGGTCGACCGCACGATCGAATGTTTTGGGCCGGCGTTCGATGTCGTCGTCTCTCCTTTTTGATCGTCCTCACGTTGTCTTTTGCTTTGCTAGCTAATCGTTTGCTTCGTTAAGAGTATTTCCGGTGGACAGCCTCCTCAGTTCGTCTCAAAGGAATCCGCGTAGAAAAGATCGAAGCATCAGCTAATATTATTGAAACGCAAGATGCATCGTCTATTTACCTGGCCACTTTATTAAATATCATTCACTGCCTTTAAATGGCGTACTACTTGCTAACGTCTCTTCTCTCGTGCTAGAGGAATGATTAATACCCTCCAATGCTGAGTTCAATTGTCCCTTGCACTATTCATTGAATGAAGGAACCGTCTCTTCTTTAACGGACGCTGCTTCTCTCTCTGCTTTAATCATGGTCCACGCCATTTCTCTCTCCTATGTGCATATTTAGAGATGGTGCAAGAGACTGCACTGAAAATGCTCTATTGCCAAATATACGTCCACCCATATAAGGCTTTCCTCCAACATCCCGATGATACACTGAACAATACCGACATGCCACGGGCTCGTAATCTAGCATAGCTAAACTATGGTATTTTTTTAGTATTGTAAACTCCACTCCAATCTAAAGTTTTCTCACTTGTGCTAGCAAACTATGGTATTGAAAAACCATAGTATTTCATGGTCATAGCAAAACATAAATCATGGTATTACAAAATCATGGTTTTAAAAAACTTTGTTTCCAAACATGCTCTTAGAGATGGTGCAAAAGACTGCACTAAAATGCTCTATTGCCAAATATACGTCCACCCATATAAGGCTTTCCTCCAACATCCCGATGATACACTGAACAATACCGACATGCCACGGGCTCGTAATCTAGCATAGCTAAACTGAAGAAGCTAAAACAAGATCAATGTGAAAGAAACTCCGACACTCCGAAAGATAACTTTTACACAACGCTAATCTGCTAGCCATGGCCATTAGCTCCAAACGCTAGAACCTAATTTGGAGTATCGTGTTTAATTATCTAGAAGAATTGAATGATGGTGCAATATTCTGCATCGAAGATGACTATTCCGTTCCATTCAAATGTGATGGCACAATACCAATAAAGACGTCGATGCTGCGATTTAGGTGATGCACTTCTCATGAGAAGCCACCCATTGCTAGATGTTTCATTTTGATTTGGCGGTCTAACTAAGGCCCTGTTCTTCTGAGCTGATCTGAACAGCTGAACGGCTGAAATGATTGAACTTCGAGAGCTTCTCGAGGTAGTCTTAGATTCGGATCCATTTCGTTTGACTTGCTTTTTAAAGTAGACGTTTCATCTTGATTTGGCAGTCTAACTAAGGCCCTGTTCTTCTGAGCTGATCTGAACAGCTGAACGGCTGAAATGACTGAACTTCGAGAGCTTCTCGAGGTAGTCTTAGATTCGGATCCATTTCATTTGACTTGCTTTAGAGTTATGACCCACCTTTGAAACAGTGAAAAAACGAACCCAAAAAACTCAATCCATATGTCTTTTCGAAACGTAGATAAGTCGTTAAGCTGTTAAACCGTTAAGCTGTTTAGCTGAAAAGAACTGGGCCTAAATTCTTGGAGTACCTTGCGCCGAATAGTCTCGGCGAAGGGACGATGTGCCAATTAGATAATTTTTTTTCCTTTCTAGAAAGGAACTTCCATTAGTCGAATGGTTCAACATATCACCGTAGAGGTCCTTGTCAAAAAGAAATATTAGAAATGCATCTCCTTCTTACTAATTAAGACTCTAAGTTGTAGTGCGGATATAACAGAGTTTGAGATGGACTTTGTAAGCCATAATATATATGGCATCAGACCATCAGTGTTGTAACCAATTTACATGCCAATGCACATGGGGCATGACACACATGAGTGAGCAATCAATCTGTGGTTGAGACCAAAGCAGGGGCGTAGCTAGCATGTTGGCACATTGGCCCCAACCAAATATTCTGTTGGCCCATCCATCACCTCCTAGTCCATACAACTAACCTAAGGTCTAAGCATCCAGCAGACTCATATTTTGAGTAGCTACTGAATTGACAAAAATGTCATTTGTTTGTTTAGCTCTAGAGTTTTTTTATTGCATTGATAAAATGTAAGAAAACTTATCTTTACACCACGTGTATATGGTAGCACTATCTTTGATTTAAGTCAGCCGTGGTAAACTGGCACATCCTAACCTAAAATGCGGGCTACGCCGCTAGACCAAAGTGCTAGTGTGTTAGGTTTTTTGCGTAGAAGCATCCATAATTATATGCCTTAGGGATGTAGGAATCAGTCAAACGTCGTTGATAAATATATTGTCTCCTGATATTTCAGATGACAGTGCTTATTGCTTATCTGCTTACTCTTATCACACCACAATAAATCGTTTTAAACTATGTTGGATGGTAACCGTAAGCATGAATACAAATATATCTTAGTGATTTAAGTACTCTCGGAGGTGGCACTTATGCATGCTCAGTTACTAGCTACACCATCTGCGCTATACAAGAGACATTGTGTTTAGTGTACGTGTAGTCAATCTTTTGTAACCTAGACTATCTGTACATCCCTTTAAATTAAGAGAAATTTGGGTACATACCACTATAAAACCGGTGGTTATGATATATGTATGTTCTGACTATTCTTGCGTACAAGACAATTTCCCTTTAAATTATGTATACATATTGGACTATTCAAAGAATAGGTGTTTAATAGATTTATGTTCATGAGATAAAACCATTTCGCATATTTTGTCTATGTCGTAGGGGTAAAATGCACATCGTAGCATTGCTCATATAAGAGGACTACTTTGGTCTTGGGGATGTGTTAATCTATGAAAAAAAAACACATATTTTGATTGGCATTGCGATGTTATTTTGGTCTATTTGTCTATGTCACGGTGACATGGTATTTAACAAGGAAAAGATGTTATATTTCCTCTTAGGAATCAAATTTATTGGATGAAGCACTGGATATTACTGCAGAAGGAGGAGGATCACAAGAATACCATTAAGGCATGTCAATCATAGAGTTGGTTTCTATGAGTTTCTTCCATAATGATTATGGTTAGAAAACTAATAATAGATCCTATGCGACTTAATTTTGAACCAATTTCTGAAATGGTTATAAGCTGTAATTTTAGTGTTTTGTATGAAAGATCACGGGTTATGTACATTTTTTAATATAGAGGCCGTAAATAAATATTTTGATTAACATAAGAAGATTGGATTATTCATGTGTATCTCCAGAACGTACTTATATAGAATTTTAATTTTATTTATAAATAAAATTACAATAACAATTATTTATCAAATGTTTGTCCATGTATTCGGTTAATTGGTTCAGTTTTTAAGACGAGCCGAATGGAAACGAAAAACCTGAATTTGTTATAAAAAAAAGGGGTCTTAACCCTCTAAAAAAAATAGTGTAGCCTTCCGCCATTCGCTCTAGTCCACCAACATGTTTCTATGATTGGTGGGCTCAAACAACAGCAACGAAACCTAGATCGGCCATACGAAACTTAAACGGAAAGATTATCTATGTGGTTTGGAATATCTACAAGGAGAGGAATCATTGACTCTTTCAGGAGTGATCTATTATGGCCTCGTGAATTATAGACTTGATTTACGAGGACATCCTGCTCTTGGAGTGCGTCATTGAAGGTACATCTAGACCCTATTTGGGTTTTGGTGATCAACGACGGGTAATTAAGTGACTAACATGTTTAATGAGTTTATGGACAGGTTTTAATCCTATAAAAAAGAATGTTAGGTACCTACGGAGGCATCGAAGGTAAAAGGAGAAGATGGTGTGTAGGGTTTAGACTTAGATTTTTTATTTTTAATTTGAGTCTAATGACATGCTGTACTATGAAAAGGGATGCGACGGAAAACAAGTTCTAGATGGTCTAAATACTCATTGTTGATGAATTTTGAAAAATTCTATCCACCAATCAAATTTTAGGCAATTTTGTTGAAATCCATATCGGACTATCCGATGTTGACACCAGACTATCCGATACAAACCGGAATGTTTTGATCCTTGCTCCGATCTACTCATCTCTGTCTCGAACTCACAAAAATATCAGACTATCCGATATTTTCTCCGGAGTATCCGATGTATATCAAAATGTTCCGATGCTTGGTCTGATCGACCCCTCTCTATCTTTGTTTAGACTCCTTATTGATTTATTCTTCTTTGAACAACTCTAGAACTACTCTAGAACCACTAAAATAGTCGTTGTTTCGAGTTTCCCTCATTTACATATCGGACTATCCGATATGTCATATCGGACAATTCGATGTTTGTTAGACTCAAACGGCTAGTTGGTAGTGGGGATATTTATTTCCCTCTCCCCCACGGGCTAGGGTTACCTTTCACATTTACTCTCAGCTAACCACTTATTTCAACCCTAGAGCATTATCTTCCCCCTCTCTCTCTCAATCCAAATCCATTGATTGCATCCTTGTGGGAGGGGAAGAAGCTAGATCTAAGTGCTCTGTGTTGATCGAGCTTCATCCTTGAGCACTTGTTCTCATCTCAAGGTTGGTTTTCCATCGAATTTGTTACTCTTGGAGTTTGAGGGCTCCTAGATGGTTAGGAGTCATCCTTAACCCACCGGGACTTGGTGTGGTTGTCGGGGAATGTTTGTGAAGGTCGGATTCACCTCTGGGAGGCAAAGTGTCAGGAGGGACCCTGGCTTAAGTGTGACTGAGCTGCCTCAATAGAGACATAGGATCTCCTTAATGATCCGAACTTCGGGAACAACTTCTTCGCGTCTCCTTGTGCATTGGTTCCTATTTCTCTTAATTCACTTGTTTATTGCTCTCTAACCCTATTTGGTGCAGGTGGTATCCTAAAATTGATAAGGGTCTTCAAACCCTAGTTTCTGCAATATCGGATAGTCTGATTCCATATCATATCTGATATACATCGGAACATCCGATATTGTTTTCCACTATGCTTAATTTCTGTTGAAAATTTGTGAAGCCTATTCATCCCCTACTAGGCTACATCTCGATCCTTCAGTCACGCACATAGTTGATGACAGGTAGTCCGTTTCGGTGACCCCTTTTCCCTCTTGTACGGTGTACAATACTTTCCACCTTAATGAATGGCACAGATCCTACCTTTTCACTAGAAAAATATTAGTACATTATCGAATGACAGGGACTACCAAAGGAGATGAGGGAGGAGGTAATGTGCCATGAGCACATCGGCGGGAGGAGCTCAATCATTCTCGCTGATGCCATCACGTCTAATGCTTTCCAAGAGGATATTGCTGATCAAGGAAGAGGAGGATGAGAAGGAGGCGCGCGGGTGTGGTGATTAAGTTGAGGGAGGAGGCGGGGCACTCGCTTAAAGGTTCAAACCACAGCTGCCCTACTCAAAGATGGAAACTTGCGGACGGTTGATAGGATCTAGTGTTGGTACTAGTAGATAGTTCACTATACCACGCTAGATAGCTCTATTGAAGTTGTAATAGGTGAAGAGAGGTTTCTATGTCCTTAAAGCATGTGGGCACCGACACCCCTAGTTGTTTGGCCACTGACACCTATAAAGCATGTTGGCAATGATGATATGGTTTTGCATTAGCAGCCAAACAAAAAACATGCACATGTAAGGTGGACAGCATGCTCAACCGGCCACCTCTTTCTTAGCAACTCCACGAGAACGGCAATTATAGGTTTTTTCAGAGGTTTTGGAATAAAAACCCTACAAGTACGACAATCATAGGGATCTTTCAGAGGTTTTGAAATAAAGACAATGCTAGGATCTTTGATTGAGTAATCCAATCATCTTCTCCTCGACACCATTGAGAAAGATCTGCGACCGTGGATGATAGCCGGGGCGAATATTTGTTTTCTAGTGTAGTTCTTTTGTTTTATTGTGCTAATAACAAACCTCCAGTAGATGGCTCAGTATACGCCTATATTTTTAATGAATTGAATCGAAGGCAGCTCTCCTACCTTTTAATACAAAAAACAAAATGGAAGCTTTACCTGCTATCTCGATTTCGACTAACTTTGACTTCGACTGTTGCTATTGATTTGTTTCGCTTCCGATACATGGATGGCCCGGGTTCCGCAGGTTGTTCCTTTTTTCTCCTCCGTATATTCCTGATATCCCCAAACCGGTGGCGTGATGTGAACATGCCTTGCTTTAATTGATCAGGATGGTAAATACGAGATTGCTTATTCCTTTACCCGACAGATTAATTGTGGGTGATTAAATTTGTGTGGAGTTAGCTCGGATGATTTTGTTTGCTCTTAGTTAAAAGAAAAATTTGAATGGCCTGCTTATGATCAATCCCAAGCCTGAACTTCTTATAAAAAAAACATCCTCGTTCGTGGGTTGCTTGAAAATTAAGGTGTGACTTCTCTAGCATTCTACATTTGGTCCCAAATTTCTACTAAAAGAATCCCTCCTAAATCACCTTTGGCCAGTTCTATCTCCGATAATCTTGCAACCGTGTTGCTATAATGCTCCGAGACGAGTCTCTGACATAGCTGCCTTTTTACTCTTAGGACAAAACAAAAGCCTTTCATTGGTTTGGTTCCAAGGTGAGAGCAGTATGAAGTGTCTGAATTGTTAAGTATGAAAATATTATAGAGCTACTATATCTACTGAAAAGCCCACAACAAACTAGCAAAGGTGTGATATCCTAACAAATGATCACGTACTCCTATTTGTTCCCACCATTGAACTCCTGCATGCTGTTTTCTACTTTAAATTTTAATTTGGAGCACAGAACATGCTGGAACGACTTGGAGTTTCTATATTTTTTTGGGGCAAACAGTGATAAAATTTCATAACTAGTGGCATAGTGTGTCTAAGAGAGATGCAGATGTGTACCACTGATGTGCTGCCGCATAGTAAAAATGAACTGTGATATCTTCAAGGTTTGATAGCGGCAATAATAAGTGATCCAGCAGCTCTATTAGCAATATTTGTTGCGATCAAAGTAGTAGTTTGATTCGCAAAAGGAATATAAAACATAAAGCCATTTTTCTGCCTGATTTCTTCATCCTTTTTGCGCCCCGAGTCACAGTTTGGTCTCTATCTGAATTCTGAAACATGACAAGCCACTCTATTTGATACATACAGTACTTGATACTCCCAACTCACAGGGGACAAATGAATTATTGGAGACGACCTCGGTTTGCGTGATGCTGTGCTCGCACAACCACAGGAAGTAGGGTTCCAATTATATGGGATTAAATCAATTGCACACACAAAATCCAACATAAAACAGGGTCATAAAACAGGGCACTATGTGTTTATATATATACTAGAAGGGCACCCGGCATTCGCACGGGCTGGTCGGCTCAAGCGGCCTGGCCCAAAGGAAAAATGAGAGAGAGAGAGAGAGGAGGGAGGAGAGAGAAACTGAGAGAGAGGAAAGCGGGCGGAGAGAGAGAGAGAGAGCGAGGAGGAGAAGGAGGGAGGAAGGAGGTGGTGCGGCGGTAGGCGGCGGCTCTCCGGCGGCAGGGCGACGGCGTCGGCGCCGGGGCAGCGTAGCAACACAGCGGCGGCGGCAGGCGGGAGGCGGAGAGGAGGAGGCGGCGCGGTGGAGGAGGGGAGGCGGAGGAGCGCGGTGAGGAGGCGGCGCGGGGAGGAGGAGGCGGCGCGGTGGAGGAGGAGGATGGAACGGGGGCGGCGCGGTGAGGCGTAATAACTTCGTATAGCATACATTATACGAAGTTATACGAACCATAAACATATATTCAGTGTTCAAACAATCAAACCTACAAGCAGGCGTGAAGTACCGCATCTAACTGCATGTGAAACAAATCCCACTATCCTCAAAATGTTTATACCTTACTGTCGCTTGAATTCTTAACAGATGTGAATTATGATTTCTTGAGCGCCAAATAATTTATATCAAAACAGGGAAACTGTGCACTTGCTTAATGCAGAGAGCGGAGGAGAGTGGGGAGGGAGCAATCGGGGGAGGTGGGGATTGTACTGTTGCATGAACAGTGCAACAGTACCGTGCACGTGTCAAGGTCTTGAGGGGTAGCCGTACCTCACCGATTTTATAGATATGGATAGATAAGTAGATACAAAACATGAATACATGAGTGTTACAAGTTAATCAAAAGCATGTCTGAAATCAGCAACGATCCATCTCGTCTGTATCTAAGTGGCTAACTAAATTGTTTATTAGAAGCTCCTGATTAAGTGTCTAAGTGGCTAACTAAACATGAACACGCACAAAAATCAGAAGAACAAATTAAACAACAATCTGGCGTCTATCTTCCTGCATCGCGGTGGAGGCGAGTAGTATCTCGTCGTTGTCGCCCAGCAACTCAGAATCCCACCACGAAGTCAACGTCCCCTGCCGCCGGCGAGTCGTTGAGGTCATCGGCGAAGAAGAGCGGCTCGTGTGCGCGCTCCGGGAAAGCAGAACAGCCCATCTCGCCTGATGAACCTTGCTCCGACGGTGCCGCCTCGGCCGCGGATGGGTAGTCTTCAAGCGGAGGCAGAGGGGGCTCGGCGCGCGCCCCAGCCTTACGGTTCTTCTTGCCATGGCCGGTGAATCGGATGTGGTACGCCATGACCGAGGAGGAGGTGGCCAGGTCGCTGGGGGCCGTGACGGCGTACTCCTCCATCACCCACCCCGTGCTGCCCTTCTGGCCGTCGGCCTGGAAGTGGAGCACATGCTTCCGCCACGCGACCTCCTCGCCGGTGCTGGGGACGAAGGCGGCCAGCTTCTCGCCGTCGACTGGCGACGTCTTCCTCTGCCCCTTCCAGTACACGCCGCCGGCGCATGCCCGCTTATGCGCGCCGCCCTTGCCGCTCCTCGCGTGGCCGGCCGCGAAGAAGAAAGCGCCCTCTCCGCGCGAGTGCTCCTCCAGCAACTCCCACGGCGGCGCGATCAGCGGGTCGGCCTCGATGATGACGCCGCCGACCGGGAGGCGCTGGCCGCGGAGGCGAGGGACGAGGTAATGCGCGACGAGCACGTCGTCCTCCGGGTCGAACCTTACGCCCGGCGAGAGCTCAAGCTCAACCACGCTCACCGCCGCCGCCGCCATCACGGCTAGGGTTTGCAAGAGCTGGAGATCCGATCTGAGCCTCTGAGGGAAGGCGGGAGAGGGAGGGAGGAGAATGAGGATTGGCGGCTACGGAATCGCGCGCGATGGGTGTTATATAGATGATGGGTTCGGGATCACCAGGTAGATTGGGCCTTAATCGGTCCAGTTAGCCCAACGCGAGACGACCTAGGCCCAACAGGGAGAAGTGGATTGCCTTTCCTCGGTTTGTTCCTGCTGCTGCACGCGTTTGATCGACGCGTTTGAACTGCAAGGGCCTGCTCCGGATTTCGTTTGCCAGAGAAAAACTGCTATCGTAAATCCACGATGATTCAGTGATTACGATACATGGAGTACTTTCTACTCAGAAAATTGGAGAAAATACAGGTTTTGAACTAGATTATGAAGAAAAACTATTTTCTAGCCGATTTCGGTGGATATGCATCGATAACTTGAGTGATAATTGAGAAGCATCAACTAAGGCCCAGTTCTTTTCAGCTTAGCAGCTTAACGTCTTAACAGCTTAACGACTTATCTACGTTTTGAAAAGACATATGCTTTGAGTTTTTTAGTCAGTTTTTCATGGTTTTGAAGGTGGGTTCTAACGCTTTAAAAAACAAGTCAAACGAAATGTACCCGAATCTCGAGACTATCTCGAGAAGCTCTCGAAGTTTGGTCATTTCAGTCGTTCATCCGTTCATCCGTTCAGATCAGCTCAAAAGAATAGGGCCTAATATTATTGAAACACAAGATGCATCGTCTCTTTACCTAGCCACTTTATTAAATATCATTCACTACCTTTAAATGGCGTACTACTTGCTAACGTCTCTTCTCTCGTGCTATAGGAATGATTAATACCCTCCAATGCTGAGTTCAATCGTCCCTTGCGCTATCCATTGTATGAAGGAATCGTCTCTTCTTTAACGAACGCTGCTTCTCTCTCTGCTTTAATCATGGTCCACGTCATTTCTCTCTCCTACGTGGCATATTTAGAGACGGTGCAAGAGACTCTGGAAATGCTCTATTGCCAAATATACCTCCTCCCATATAAGCCTTTACTCCAACGTCTCGATGATACACTGAACAATACCGACATGCCACGGGCTCGTAATCTAGCATAGCGAAACTGAAGGAGCTAAAACAAGATCAATGCAAGATCAATGCGAAAGAAACCCCGACACTCTGAAAGACAACTTTTACGCAACGCTAAGCTGCTAGCCTTGGCCATTAGCTCCAAACACTAGAACCTAATTTGGAGTATCGTGTTTAATTATCTCGAAGAACTAGCATGATGACCCGCTCAATTGCGCGGCTAGATTTATTAACTCTTTTCTATTACCTATCGTATTGAGTATGAACTCTACTTTTCTATTATTTTTTATTCCAAATTTTACTTTTATATTTACGAACGCTTTTCTATCATCTGTCATATTGGATACGAACTATTTTCTATCATTTATCGTATTGGATACGGATCCATTATTTTTTATATTTACTGACTCTTTTCTAACATCTGTCGTATTGGATAGGAACTATTTCCTATTATTTATCATATTGGATACGAATCCTTCTTTTTAATCTAGACCGTTATAATACGGTCCCACCATTGATCGAACGGTTCAAATAATCTGGATGACGTGGGCTCACGTGGTGGCTTCATTTTCCCCGTGAGATTTATTAACTATTTCCTATTACCTATCGTATTGAGTATGAACTCTACTTTTCTATTATTTTTTATTCTGAATTTTATTTTTTATATTTATGAACTCTTTTCTATTATCAGTTATTTTGGATACGAACTCTTTTCTATTATTTATCGTATTGGATACGAATACTTTATTTTTTATATTTACGGACTCTTTTCTAACATCTGTCATATTGGATAGGAACTCTTTCCTATTATTTATCGTATTGGATACGAATCCTTCTTTTTAATCTAGACCGTTATAATCTGGTCCCACCATTGATCGAACGGTTCAAATAATCTGGATGACGTGGACTCACATGGTGACTTCTTTTTCCCCTCCTTTATATATATAATAATAGATAGATTGAATGATGGTGCAATGTTCTGCATCGAAGATGACTATTTCGTTTCTTCCAAATGTGATAGCATAGCACAGTACCAACAAAGATGTCTATACTGCGATTTAGGTGCTGCACATCTCAGGGGAATTAAGCCACCCATTGCTAGACGTTTCATCTTGATTTGGCAGTCTAACTAAATTCTTGGAGTACCTCGCGCCAAATAGTCTCGGTGAAGGGAAGATGTGCCAATTAGATATTTTTTTTTCCCATTCTAGAAAGGAACTTCCATTAGTCAAATGGTTCAACATATCACCGTAGAGGTCCTTGTCAAAAAGAAATATTAGAAATGCATCTCCTTCTTATTAATTAAGACTCTAAGTTGTAGTGCGGATATAATAGAGTTTGAGACGGACTTTGTAAGCCATAATATATGGCATTGAACCATCAGTGTTGTATCCAATTTACATGCCAATGCACATGGGGCATGACACACATGAGTGAGCAATCAAGCTGTGGTTGAGACCAAAGTGCTAGTGTGTTAGGTTTTTTACGTAGAAGCATCCATAATTATATGTCTTAGGGATGTAGGAATCGGTCAAACTTCGTTGATAAATATGTTGTCTCCTGATATTTCAGATGACACTGCTTATTGCGTATCTGCTTACTCTTATATATCACACCACAATAAATCGTTTCAAACTATGTTGGATGGTAACCGTAAGCATGAATACAAATATATCTTAGTGATTTAAGTACTCTTGGAGGTGGCACTTATGCATGCTCAGTTACTAGCTACACCATCTGCGCTATACAGGAGACATTGTGTTTAGTGTATGTGTAGTCAATCTTTTATAACCTAGACTATCTGTACATCCCTTTAAATTACACTGTTGCCCCTTAAAGTTGGTCGAAAATCTCACTTAGCCCTCTAAACTTTGTTTTGTCCGCTGCGGCCCCTTAAAGTTGTTTCCGGATGTCACAAAGCCCCAGAAAGTTGGATTTTATTGCACCACAACCCCCGGAAGTTGGTTTTGGGTGCTGAAAAAATTAGCCTGCGTGACACTCGGAAACAACTTTAAGGGGCCGCAGCGGACAAAACAAAGTTTAGAGGGCTAAGTGAGATTTTCGACCAACTTTAAGGGGCAACAGTGTAATTTACTC